>JACCEG010000245.1:6488-86414 GCA_014065205.1 Tuber brumale | reverse complement strand
AAAAAAAAAAAAAAAAAAAAAAAAAAAAAAAAAAAAAAAAAAAAAAAGAAAAAAGGGACTCCGAAGATAAGACATGCTCCGCTACCGCTATTTTCCCCCCCCTACATTTTCACCTAGCCTTCAACACCATCAGCGTCCAGTGTGCCCTCACGATCTCGCTATCCTAAGAACCCTCAGGTAGCGGCCTCCCTGTCACGACAGGCATGGCTTCTACAGTTCCCCTTCGTCCCTCTGAGCACTCCTCTGTGTCAAAAGTTCGCCCCCATGTCCCCCTCCTCTTGGAGCTCCACGAGAGGTCCTCGACGGACGTGGGGATCTCCAACCAACCTTTCCTGCCCATAAGCTCAACGGAGCTTGACGACCTCTCCCCAGGCGAGGCAGTCATCCTTCCCCTCCTCTGCACCTCGCTTCTAGCGTCGAGGTCAATCTCCACTCAAATCGATGAACTTGCCCTCGAGGTCGCCCGCCTTTCAGGGCAGGTCGACGAACTCTCCTCCTGTAGAGAGAAGCCCCAGCGCCCTCCTCTTCCCCCCAGCCAAAATGACGCGACGGCAGCGTCGCTCTCCGCCCTCCAACGGTCGGTGAGGGACCTTGCGTGCTGTCTGACCACCGTACTTCCCCAACCAGCACGCCACCAACAACTCCCACCCTAACGCCCAACGCCCGCAGCGCCTGGCACCCACATGGCTCAGGCAGCTCCTTCCCGCAAGGGTAAAGAGATCGCTGCGTCCCCCCTCACCGCTACCCTCGCCGACGTATTGAACCCCCCCTATGAGGGTGGGGGCGACACAGACATCCCCTGCTACAGCACAAAGGACCAGAAATGGTACGGCGACTCGGCCACGTACGCGGCGAAATTCCCATGCTCCTGGGAGGCCCAGACATACAGGGAAGGACAGTACCCCCCCCTCTCGGAGTTCTACCCCATCCCTCGTGCTTCGGCTTAGTCCGGCGCCCACTCCTATGCCCAGGCTGCTACAGCTACAGGAAAAAAGAAACGAAAGCCAGGCGAAGCAAAAAATGCCCCCACGGCTGCCCAGGTTGTGTCTGGTCCGGCACCTCTGGCCGCCTCAAAAGGGCCCAGGAGCCTCCCAGCTGCTGAAAGACGTTTCTTTGCCCCCAGGTCTTCCCCCTTCTCACACTCCCAATCCGACCGGATAGCTGCCTCCTTCCCCGACATTGCCGCCTCAGTCCTTCGTGAGGCGGGCTGCACTCTACTCCTATCCTTCTCTGCCAGGGTTAATGACAGAGGGGCGGTGACCCTTCTTGCCCTATCTCCGTTCGTTCCCTCTACTGCCTATGCCCCCTACTATGACGCTCTCTCCACCAAGCTAAACCAATCCTTCCCAACTGGGGACACTCCGTGGCTCCCTTTCCGCCATGCCCCTAACGAGGTCCAGCTGGCGATACACTCCCTCCCCATCGCCTACGTTCCTGAGGACGATGACGACCTCCTACAGTCCCTGTGCAACACCATCCTGAATGTCAAGAACGTTCAAATCCTCTCCGCCCATTACCTCAACCCCGATAGGGCCTCCAGGATCCTCAAGAGAGCGACCTCTGTTGTTGTGACGGTTGCGCCTGAAAATGAGGCCTCTATGCTGGGCAACGCTTACCTTTTCTCCTCTCGATGCAAGATCGAGAGAGCATACTCGGCTAACAGCCTCACTCAGTGCCGTAACTGCTGGGAATATGGCTACCACTCAGCTAGATGCAAGATTGATCACCCAGTCTGCCCAATCTGTGCCCTCTCCCACCGAAAACAGGCACACAGGTGCCAGAACCCCACCTGGCCCAAGGGCGGTAACCTCAGAGCTGTGGTTGACTGCTGTCCAACCTCCCCCTCGATGTGTCCGATCTGCAGAGGTCAACACCTGGCGTTCGCTAGAGAGTGCCCATCGAGCCCTTCCCCCCCTCCTGCCCGTGGGGAGTCCCCTGTTCTGGAGAATGAGGAAGCTAAGGACACGACTAATGACTCCGGCGACGGTCCTTCAACTGGTTCACGATCCCTCCTGCCCCCCTTTGGTCTTGAAACACCCCGCCCTAGGTGTGGTGATGCCCTTCCAACACGTCCCCCCGTTCCTGCCCCAAAACCCCTAGGAGGTGCGCTGCCGAATCTCGCATGGCAGGAATCTCCCACTCCTCTCCCCCAGCCTGAAACGCCGGAAGGCGTGTAATGATTGGTCACACCTCTCCTATGAGTTCCGCACCGGCGGCGGACTCCCGTAACCCGATATCCGTTCTTCAACACAACTGCTTGGGAAGCTGGGATGTGTTTCTCTCCCTTTTTAATTCCTTTTCTTTGCTGGATCACCCCCTCTACCCTTGTTGCCCTCCAAGACCCCCTTTGCACTGGAACAGACCCCTATCGTTCCAAGGATTCAAACCCTTTCTGCCCCCTTGACCCACTGGTGGCAAGCCCAGAGTGGCCTGCTATCTTCATATCTCCACCACTCAACAGTTTCCAGTCCTCCCAGTCTGTACGGACGCTAGGGACTGGAAGGCTATTGATTTTCACTCTTCAGTTGGCTTTTTTGATTCCTTCGTTACCAAGTTCCGGGTTGTGAACCTCTATAGCACGTGAGATGGTTCCCACTTTCACCGAACCATCACTCCAGAGGTTGCCTTTCCCCATACCTCTCCACCGACACTGGTTGTTGGAGACTGCAACATACACCAACCCTCAGCTGACCCGGGCCGCCTTTTCTCGATCTTGGACCAGGGCGCCTCGGCCCCTTACTTTGAAAAAGCTGTGGAAGAAGGTTTCTGCCTCCTAAACACCCCTGGTATACTTACTTACTTCCCCTTCGATCCCAGCCTACGCCCCTCGATCATAGACCTTGCATTTGCCAACTCCTCTCTGTTCCCCAACTTTCGGTCATGGGAGACTCTATTGCCCCTGACAGGCTTCGACCATGTGCCTATCCTCATTGCGCTTTCACAGCCATTGGCCCGCCCTCCCCCCCCTGCCTCTGCGTGGAAGAAGACCGACTGGCTCTCCCTTGAAGATGCGATTAAGGCCATGAGATTCGACCTCCCTCCCCCCCTCCCCACGCCCCATACTTTCTCGACCTGGTTTGACACTACCCTTGGAAGACTTAGAACCGTCCTCAGGCTACACACTCCGGACAAGAGACGCTCCCCCCAATCCAAGCCCTGGTGGACCCCTGACCTCACAGCTCAAAGGGCTGCCTTCCACTCAACACTTCGGTCGGCGCGACGAGATCCGCTCCCCTCGTCAAAACAGCGGTGCAGAGAAGCCCGCCTGCTATACTTCAAGGGTATAAAAAGGGCCAAAACTGATTATCGGAACAATTTCCACAGGACCGCCACTCCCCAGACACTCTGGACTGCGAAACGCTATGCCTTTGGAAAGCCCCCAGACAGGTTCACACAGCTACCTGGGGCTGAGAGCCCCGTGCACATAAATACAGCCCTTCTCTCCCACTTCTTCGCGGAGAAACAGTCTTCGGGCCCTCCAGCGATTATGCGTGAATTCAAAGATGTTCCCGCGCTGTTGGTGGAGGAAATTACAGTTGCTCTCCGAAGCTCCTCCTTGTCCACTGCTCCCAGCCCTGACCAGATCCCATACTCTGTCGAGAAGAGGGTCTACACGTTGAACCCAAGCATCCTCCCCTCCATCCTCGGCCCCCCTGTCTGGTATGGACACCATCCCCCCTCCCTGAAAAGAGCAAATGGGATAGTCCTCGACAAGCCAGAGAAACCCTCCTACGACACGCCGGCGTCATTCTGCATCATCGTCCTCCTCGAGACCATTTCCAAGATCCTGGAAAGGGTTATGGCCTCCCGCCTCTCTGCCCTCGCCCGTTTCCTAGGCCTTTTGTCCCCTCACCAAACTGGTTCCCTTCCAGGTCTGAGTACCTTTGATGCAGCGGCAACACTCTCTCATGAAGTTCAACTCTTTATGCGCCCTAAGCTCAAGGTCTCGACACTCTTCCTCGACATCAAGGGCGGATTCGATAATGTCTTGGCCCCCATTCTCTGCGACAGGCTTGCCACCAAGGCAGTCAACCCGTACATAGTCTCATGGATCAGGTCCTTCCTCCACGGCTGCTCCTGCCGCCTGGTTTTCCAGGGGGCCCCCCAGGGTTTTTCACCGGTCTCTGTCGGCACCCCCCAAGGGTCCCCAATCTCCCCCCTCCTGTTTGTGATTTACGTATCCTCCTTGCATTTCTCGGTGCTTCGAGGCCTAATCCTTTCCTACGTGGACGACTTCGCTGTCACGGTCGCCTCTGGTTCTTATCGCATGAACGTCCAGAGGGTGCAGGGCATCACCAATGCACTCCGGGCGAAAGCTGGAAGGCTAGGAGTAGCCTTCTCGATCCCAAAGACAGAGTTCATGCACTGGGTGACCGCAGCGTAGAAGGTCCATCCTCTCGCGATCCCTGTCTTGATAGACGGGCTCCTTTTCCGCCCCTCCAAATTGATTTGCTGGCTTGGATATTGGTTCGAGCCCTCAAGCACTTCCTGCAACAAAGGCACTACCTCCCACTTCATGAGGAGGCTTGGCTTGGCCCAAGGAGCCTTCGCGACGATTAAACGGCTTTCCAGGCCCGTCAAGGGTCTCTCCCCCTCTCTCTGCCACCGGCTGGCGTCCTCACTTATCTCCCCCATCCCCCTCTATGGGGCGGACCTTTTCTCACCAAGCCTCACCCTCCTGGACAGAATGTCCGTCTTTTGGAGGGCCGTCTAGAGATGGGTGACGAACTGCTTCTCATCCACCCTGGTTGGCATCCTGGCATGGGAGTCGGCCCTACTCCCCCTCCTGCTTCTGGTTCTCCACCGACAAAGGCTGGCGGCTGTTTGGCTTGTCTGCCTCCCCCCTGAGACCAACCCGGCAACGGCCAGGCTTCACCTGTCCTTCCCTACCTCCTCCCCCTTCAGGGCTCCGGAGGACCACCGCCGATACACTAGGGGTTTGACTTCCGTCTACGCCCCGCTCCTCTGGAAAACCTCTCCACCTTGTCCCCTCATACGGAAACATCTTCCATTGGACGCCATTGCCCACAGGACCATCCAATTCATCAACCCCTCAGGCCCAGTTCCAGTGGCCTCCCCTGGCCTCCTTCCTCCCGACCAGCTCCCTGTGGCGGCGGGAACCCCGTCTTACCAGTCAGTCAAGCTACGGCTGCGAAACACTCTCCTTCGGGACTGGTCTACTCAGTTTACCCCCTCGCCCTACTACCTTTATGCCGCATCCATCAGACCCCATCCTTTCATGGGCCTGGGTAGATTCATAGCGGGCAAGATCCATCAGATGCGCTCGGGCAAGAGCTACCTCGCTGCCCACCCCTTCTGGTTCACTGACGACCCCTCCCCCCTCTGCCCTTATTGTGAGGAGGACGAGGAGGACTTCGCTCACGCTATGTTATACTGCGAGTCTCGCAAGGAGCCTCGTGAGCGCCACCTCCGGGGGCTTACAGACCTCGGCAGAGACAGCCCCCTTTGGGCCAACAAGGACTCCCTACACTCCCTGGCGAGGTACCTGAATGTGACCGCCACAGGCTTTCCTCCTGGCATGCCGCCTGCGTGCTGGGACCCCCCGCTTGCTCCTGCTTCCGCTGATGTGGCTCTCCCGATTCATGGTTTTACGCCCTGAACGGGGGCCTTCGCCCCCCGTTTGTTTCCCCCCGACATTTGCTTTTGGCAGCCGGTTGGTTTTATTTTTCGTTATGATTTTTGTACTTTGTTGTTTTAGTTCCTTGGGATTTCGTGTCCGCTATCGGACACAATTAGGAGGATTTTATAGTTTGGTGTGATTGTTTCTTTTATGTTTGCGAGTTTTTGAGATTAAGGTTTTTCTTTATGCCATAGCTAGCGCTGCATGCAAGTTCTTGTACCGTAAACAAAGAATATATGAAGATAAAAAAAAAAAAGTAAAAAAAGAGAAAAAAAAAGACTNAAAAAAAAAAAAAAAAGAAAAAAAAGAAAAAAGAAGAGAAAAAAAAGAAAAAAGAAGAGAAAAAAAAGAAAAAAACAGAAAAAAAAGGAAAAAAAAAAAGAAAAAAAGACTCAGAAGATAAGATTTTATGCGCCGCAAACTTAAGGTCTTGACACTCTTCCTCGACATTAAAGGCGGCTTCGACAACGTCTCTGCCCCCCTACTTTGTGAAAGGCTCGCCACCAAGGCAGTCAACCCATACATGGTCTCTTGGATTAGGTCCTTCCTTCACGGCCGCTCCTGCTGCCTGGTCTTCCAGGGGGCCCCTCAGGTCTTCTTCCCGGTCTCCGTCGGCACACCCCAGGGCTTCCCAATCTCCTCCCTCCTTTTCGTCATTTACGTCTCGACCCTCCACTTCTCAATCCCTCGGGGTCTCATCTTCTCCAATGTGGACGACTTCGCAGTCACGGTCGCTTCCAGCTCGTACTGCCGAAACGTCCAGAGGCCGCAGGGGATCACCTCTAGTCTCCAAACAAAAGCTGGCAGACTCGGTGTGTCCTTCTCGGTTCCAAAAACTGAACTCATGCACTGGACAACCCCAGCACAAAAGATCCTCCCCTCCTCAATCCCAGTCCGGGTAGACGGGCACCTCTTCTACCCCTCTAAGCTAATACGATGGCTGGGATACTGGTTCGAGCCCTCGTCCACTTGATGCACCAAAGGCACCACCGCGCACTTCTCCAGGAGACTCACCTTGGCCCAAGGCGCCTTCGCGACGATTAAAAGACTGTCCAGGCCCGGTAAAGGCCTCCCTTCTTTCCTATGCCATCGCCTGGCATCCACTCTCATCTCCTCGATTCTCCTATATGGAGCGGACCTCTTCTCCCCAAGCCCTACCCTCCTGTACAGGATGTCCGTCTTTTGGAAAAATGTCCAAAGGTGGGTAACTAACTGCTTTTCATCTACCCCAGTGGGCATCTTGGCTTGTGAGTCGGCTCTCCCTCCTCTCCCCCTGTTGGTCCTCTACCGTCAGAGGCTAGCTACTATACGTCTAGTGTGCCTTCCCCCCGAAGCCAACCTGGCGATAGCCAGGCTCCAACAGTCCTTCCCGACCTCCTCCCCCTTCTGGGCGCCAGAGGACCACCGCGGTTTCACTAGAGGCTTGACGTCAGTTTACGCCCTACTCCACTGGAAGACAGCCCCCCCCCACCCCCCTATTCGCAAACACCTCCCACTGGACGCGATTGCACACCGAACTCTCCGGTTCATCAACGCCTCAGGCCCTGTCCCCGTAGCATCGCCCGACTTTCTTCCACCTGAACAACTCCCCTTGAGAGAGGAGATCTCGTCCTACTAGTCGATCAAGATGCAACTCCGAAGCGCACTCGCTGGGGACTGGGCTGCCCAGTTCCCCCCTCCGCCCTACTACCCCTTCGCCATATCCCTCAAGCCCCACCCCTTTATGGGGCTGGGTAGGTTTATCGCAGGGAGGATCCACCAAATGTGCTCGGGCAAGAGCTACCTCACTGCCCACCCCTCCTGGTTCACTGACGACCCCTCCCCCATCTGCCCGTACTGCGACAAGGATGAGGAGGACTTCGCACATACCATCCTCTACTGCGAGTCTCGCAAAGGACCTCACGAGCGCCACCTCCAGGAGCTCACAGACGTCCGCAGAGACAGCCCACTTTGGACCAATGCAAACTCCCTCCGCTCCTTGGCAAGGTACCTCAATGTGACTGCCACAGGCTTTCCCCCTGGTACGCCGCCTGCAGACTGGGACCCCCCCTCAGATCTCGCCCCTAATAACGATGGGCTTCCAATTCATGGCTTCAAACCCAGAGCCGAGACGCCCACCCTACTGTCCTACTCGACCTGCATTTACTACTTTGTTGGTTGCTGGCTTGTTTAATTTTTTCGTTATGAGTTTTTGTACTTGCTTGCTTTAGTTCCTTGGGATTTCGTGTCGGCTATGGGACACCTTAGGAGGACTTTGTTTATGGTGTGTGTTTAGTTTCTTTTGTTTGTGCGATCTTGAGATTGAGGTTTTGTTTATGCCATAGCTAGCGCTGCATGCAAGTTCTTGTACTGTAAACAATGAATACATGATGATAAAAAAAAAGAAAAAAAAAGAAAAAAAAGACTCAGCAGATAAGCAGCCAACCTGGCAACGGCTAGGCTACACCCGTTCTTTCCAACCTCCTCCCCCTTTTGGGCCCTGGAGGACCACCGCCGATACACTAGGGGTCTGACGTCCGTCTACGCCCCACTCCTCTGGAAGATCACTCTCCCCTGTCCCCCCATACGGAATCATCTTCCGTTAGACGCGATTGCCTACAGGACCATCCAATTCATTAACCCCTCAGGCCCAGTTCCAGTGGCCTCCCCCGACCTCCTTCCTCCCGACCAGCTTCCCGTAGCGGTGGGAACCCCGTCTCACCAATCAGTCAAGTTACGACTGCGAAACGCTCTCCTTTGGGACTGGACTACACAGTTTCCCCTCCGGCCCTACTACTCTTATGCGGCATCCCTTAGACCCCGTCCTCTTATGGGCTTGGGGAGATTCATAGCGGGCAGGATCTATCAGATGCGCTCGGGCAAGAGCTACCTCGCTGCCCACCCCTCCTGATTCACTGACAACCCCTCCCCCCTCTGTCCTTACTGTGAACGGGAAGAGGAGGATTTGGCTCATGCTATCATATACTGCGAGTCTCGCAAGGAGCCTCGTGAGCGCCACCTCCAGGGGCTCACGGACGTCGGCAGAGACAGCCGTCTATGGTCTAACAGAGACTCCCTTCACTCTCTGGTGAGATACCTGAACGTAACAGCCACAGGCGTCCCTCCCAGCATGCCACCGGCGTGCTGGGACCCCCCACTAGCGCTCGCTCCAGTTGATGAAGGTCTCCCAATTTACGGATTCGCGTCCTGAGGTTGTGCGCCCGCTCCCCACTTCACTCTGACTGACAGTTGCTTTTGTTTTTCCTTTGGCAGGCAGTTGGGTTTATTTTTTGTTATGAGTTTTGTACTTGGTTGGTTTAGTTCCTAGGGATTTCGTGTCAGCTATCGGACACTACTGGGAGGATTTTATAGCTTGGGTGCGATTATTTCTTTTGTAGTTGCGAGTTTTTGAGATTAAGGTTTTTCTTTATGCCATAGCTAGTGCTGCATGCAAGTTCTTGTACCGTAAACAAAGAATATATGAAGATAAAAATAAAAATAAAAATAAAAAATGAAAAAAAGACTCAAAAGATAAGCCTCGCTCCGCTTCTGCTATTTCCCCCCCCCTACATTTCTACCTCGTGTTCAACACCATCAGCGTCCAGTGAGCCCATACGTCCTTGCTATCCTGCAGAGACTTACATGCTGAGGCCTCCCTGTCATGACAGGTATGGCTTCAGTTCCTATCCCTCCCTCTGAATACTCTTCCGTATCGGGAGTCCGCTTCCATGTCTGCCTCCTTCTCGAGCTCCTGGAGAGGTCTTCGACGGAAGCGAGAATCTCCAACTGACTCTTCTCACCCATTAGCTCTACGAAGCTGGTGTTAGGCATATGGAAATCTGAGACATGTGCACAGACCCACGGTAGGGTAACTGCGCACAGACCCTCAATTTACCGGAGCCAACACCCGGTCCTGCCAGCTTATGGGACCTGCACGTCATTAGCGAGATTTCGAGAGTTGCGTCCCATAACTAAACTGTCACATCAATGAAGCCCACTTCATAACACCATATACGTCGCCGCCGTCTGTCCGACCGCATGCTGTTTGCAGGATATGCGAGAGGGGACCTTTGGCGACATCTGAGAAGTGGAACTGAGGAGGTCCGTGGAAGGCACATTGAGATAGGAGGCTTCAAAGTTAGGCTTCCTAACTATGGGCCGAAGGTGACAGGACGTTTTCGGCGAAATACTCTAGGAGGGTATCCCGGTAGTGGAAGCTATTAGGGGTATACCGAATCCACCCATACCCTTCTGAGATCAGCTGTAGGTTGCTTGGTCCTAGTAATAGGACCACTCTACGGAGGCCGGCGGACCAAGGGGAAGCACACTCAGAATGGCAGACCTAGATAAGTCAGAGTCCCTTGAGACGTTGACAAGTTGGGTTTGGACTTGCGATTGGCACTAGGTCGTCTGGCATGAACCTGATCACTTCATAACCGAAGAGACTACTGGAATGATAGTCAACAAGACCAAAGTAATATAATAGTCTTTATGGACATCTAAGTTGGAGGCCGCTGTTTGGTATAACAAATAGCGCAGTCATCTCAACGGAGGAATACTATTCCTAGTCTGCGAAAGGGTGTGATAAGATTCAGGGTCAAACGGAGTTCGCACTTATAAGATTCTGGACGTTTGTGTATTAAAACTAGAGTGATACTTCGGAGGCATAGTAGTTAGAAGTAGTCAGTGAACACTCAGACGCGGGATATAAATATTGAAGTGCCTCCCGAGCTTTACAGACATCATCAAGCAACGGAGAAGAGATTTTATCAATACAAAATAGTTTACTTCATAAATCTTTACTTTACTTTACCTTATCAAGATGAGCCTTCCTCGACAGATTCTCCGAACGAAGATTTTGGCCTACATCCTGCAGTTTTATACTTGAGTTTGGCATCCACCTAACAGTATATTGATAATTCTCCTGTTACCGAGGCTCACTATATGAACTACGAGTTCACTTCAAACTCCACCCTCAGCTCAAACTTTGATTACATTTTTGAAGCACCTCCCTGTTCCATTTACATTCAGACATTTGAAGAAGTCTTGGACAGCGAATTATTCGAAATCGAAGAAGAATTTATCACTAAACCTTCGTAGTTCCCAAGACCGTTTGGAATCCCCACGAGGGATCAATTCAATTGCATATATCATACCTGGTACGGCCCGGACTTTGAGTGGAGTTTTACGAAGTCAGAAAACTTCGTTGAGTAGAGTACCCAGTACTCCGACAGCAAGAAACCAGGCACAGCTATCCGAGGACCAGACATCCCCTCGGCCTGGGGCTAACGCCTCCTTATATGTACTACAAGTACATCTCAAACCTCGAGCAAAAGGCGATTCAGGTTTTGAGTCTAGAGTCGGACTAACCGAACCCTTTTATACCTACACCTCTTGAGTATCTCAAACATTGGATACCTTATATACGATTCCTTAAAACTTTTGAAAGATATCGAGAACTCTGATACGAAGTACCAGTAATCACTCATCCAGGGCTATTAGAGCAATTAGCATACCTGGAAAGCAACACAATGGCGGAGATACCTGAAGACCCGAGAAAGAGAATAACGGCGGGTGAACCTATGGACACTCGCCCCGATACGATAGATAAAACCGATGATTTGGCTATATGGAGTCCCTCCCCATCAACACCTCATGAACCCACATTTCGGAGAGGAAATATACCCTCTCACCGATCCTCAAGTGTCGCAAGGACACATAGAATATCCAGGGCCTCCACGCCTAAACCAGGAGGAGACCATGCCGCAAACTTAGCAAGGTTGGCTGCCCGCCTTGGGATAACCTTGGGTCCAATAAGGCAGGATATAGATACCTCGCTCATCCAAGCCAATATTGCCTTCAAACATTTGAAGGAAGCCACCCAAGATAATACCTTAAAACTAATTAAGGTTCAACAGCAAATTGCAGAAGGAGAAGATGTCCATAATAACGATATTGCAATCTTGTTGATGCAACTGGCAGGGGTGGAAAGCGAAGTTAAGGGGATACAAGAGGAAATAATACAAGAAGTGGCAAAGAAGATAGATGCTCAAGAGAGGCGTCAACAAGAACGTCAAGAGGTAAGCACGAGGTTACGTGGGATACTCGAGCAAGAGACCCAGGTGGCATTAGACCAAAATCAGATGTTGGAACAAATGGTCGTAAACCTAAGGGCGGAATTCTTAGAATTCCGAAATCAACGAATCACGTGGGAAAGAGAAGTCAACTGTACCCTAGGTCAAATGCGTAGGGACCAGATTACTCTCCTAGCGGAGACACGAAGGTTACAAGACTAGCAACAGCAGCAGCATAATGAGGTGAACAATACCCTAAAGGTATTAACGACGTCAATAAACAGAATGTTGGTCACCGCACTAAGTCCCAAAGCTGTAGGACCCGCTCCCCTTCCCACCGTACAGGAAACTGATGACGGAGAATACTATGCTTCACCTACACGGAGCGACAAGGGGGAAGGCAAGGAAGCCACTGATGCATCCCCCTCAGGTGCCCAGAGAGGTGACCAGGGAGATCCTAGTGACGACGACGACGATGATGATGATAGACGAAGAAGAGGAGGAAGTCCTAACCGAAGAAGGTGAGGGCAGACACCAGAACAGTCTGGAATGGCAGAGACACTTGCCAATGCGATAGTGGTAAATATTAAGCGACCATCAGAGCCACCCCCATTCTTGGAGGATAAACCCGCCCAAGACATATATGTCTGGATCCTACAAAGCACCGACTATTGCGAAAGAAACCCGCGAATCTGGGATGACGCCCGGGAACGGGTCATATATGCGCTCAGCTGTACAAGAGGAGACATAGTCCTTCCTCGTACCAGATGGTACTGGAAGGCTATGGACGGACTTCAAGGGGAAACCCAGCAGCCAGAGCTGGTGACATGGACCCGCTTTGAACATGATATGATCAAGCGATTTGCCCCGGTATAAGCCGAAAGACTAGCCCTTCGAGCAATGAAACTAGTCACGTATGATGGGAGTATTGAACGCTATCTGACGGTCATGCACAGCCATAATCTTTGTGCACGCATGACTGGGGAGTCCTGGAGACAGGAAGTCGAAGATAAACTTCCTGAACAAATTGTCCGCAGGTTGTCGGCCCTGCAATATACGACAGATCAAGAGTGGAAAGAGGCACTAAGGCTATGCCGACGGTTAGAAGAAGGACTGCTAGCCAGAAAGAAAATTGGGAGAGACCAATCGTCTAAACTAAAATAGTCCAAGAGATCAAAAAAGGAGACCGACTGGACTCTAAGCTAAAGCGACAAAGGTAGAATAAACCTTATGTCAAGGAGGCGGAGCTCCACCACGAAAATGGAAAAGAGATGACCAACTGGAGAAGCCCAGGAAAAGGTTGGGAGGTGTGACAAAGACTACCCACATAAACTTCGCCCAGGCCCATACCGGTATCCCGCAGAGTGTAATAGACACTCGGAGGCGAGACTGAGATTGTACACGTTGTGGCAAGGAAAACCACACCTACCAAACGTGTTGGGGAGATGCCAATATATCGGCAGAGACGGTCAGCTTGAGAGTGATAAAAAGGGGAATTCGATGAGCAAGATGGGCTCTCGTAAAGCCTAAATTGGCTCGCAAAGTCATGGCCAGTCAGCACCCAGCTCGAGTAAATAAAATCTGGGAACTGGCGGACGACGAAGAACTGACCTAGGTCAGTCCATTGGTACCTTCGGCGATGGCATTTGGGTATTCAGTGTCTGAAGGGAACTGGAATCGAAATGGGAACCGCCTTTGGCTGGGGTGTATTGGGTACCAACTACGACGGGGATCGGGTATTCCGTGTGCAACTACTGAAGTCGAAACTCAAAATGATCAATGCGGCGCGAAGCAAGTCTCTCCTTTCAGGATCAATGCAAGTAAGCTCTAAGTGAAGGGACCCCATGAAGGACTTATGAGCGCGAAAACAAGAATCAATATATGGGGAGTCTTGACCGCAAGAGAGGATAGTTAACATGGCCACATGGCCCGGGAGCCAACAGTACGAAGTTCCTCAAGTCACCTGGTGGTTGCCTGCTACACGTGTGCAAGCAAGTTACTATACCGAAGAAGTTAGGACATAGCAATGCAAGATCTACCTGATAACAATACACGACAGGAGGACAACCGACGCGGGCCGTTCCACCTACCACACGAGTCTGAGTCGTATTATACGTATGTGCTATCTTGCCTTCTGGCCAGAGTGTGGGATAGGGATGTACCGCTTTGGTACTCAAGGCCCCTCTGAGGGAGCTGGATGGATAGCCGATATCCTAAGGGAATGGATTCGGTGAATACAGGAACCCCACAACAGGGGAGTAAAATGGCTAATAACTGCGTGAAAATCTGCTATGAGCCAAGGTCTGGTCTATTGGGAGAAGGCATCGAGACTGAAAACTAGTAGTGCGCAATTGCGTATCTCTGAAACTCCGCTTAAGTATGTAGACCCAGATTGTTAGAGCTAAAGAGGTACTAGTTTGTCTGAAGAGACCTCAATGGTCAAAACAACGCGGGGGTAGTAACAAACATTTTGTGAGCTACGCCCCTCACCAACGATGCTTAAACGAAAGAACCAAAAAGGTCTTATCCGCGCCAAGCGCGTGGAACTAGACGCTCCAAAACCAAAACGAGACAACTGTCTGTAGGGGATCGCTTACCTCCATATACATGATAAGCGATACAAAGTTAAAGTCTTGTTAGATTTGAGATCCAACGTGTTCGTTATCAACAAGGACATAGTTGAAGACCTTCGCGTTCCTTTTGTAGAACGTGACAATGCAGTTGATATCCTAGGCTTTGACGGATCATCAGCCGCCTCTGGAGGGAAGTGTTACACTCTCTCAATAAAATTAGAAATAGGAAAAAATCGACACATTTCAGAAGTGTCGTGTGAAGTGGCTAAAGCAGGTCACTATGGAATGATAATTCCTTTTGGTTGGTGGCATTATGAACACTCAGTGTCTCGCATAGAAGACGCAGAAAATTGGACCTTCTCTGCAAAATGTTGTGAAACCTGTGTGGAAGAAGATGAAGGAATAGCGGATATGTTCGAATACGATGAGTCCGTCGCCTGCGACCAAAATGCATGCCGCATCGGAAGAATCGGAGCCATCGAGAATACGGTAGAACTCGAATCATTATCGAAAAAATACTGGCATTACAAACATTTGTTCGAAGCCCAGACAGCAGAAAGTTTGGCGCCAAGACGGACCTTCGATCACGAAATCAAGTTGATCCCAGGATCAACTCCCCCTTGCGGGCCAATATACCCGCTGTCTCAAAAACAGCTTAAGGCTCTACGGGAATACCTAGAAACGATGATCAAACAACGAAAAATCACGTGGAGTCAATCGCCAGCAGGAGCACCCATATTATTCGTACCTGAACCTGATGGCAGACTACGCCTAGTTGTGGATTACCGAAATCCAAATAAGATTACGATACTCAACAAATATCCCCTGCCACTAATGTGCTAACTCCGAGATAGAGTAGCCGGCGTAAAGATCTTCACCAAGTTAGACTTTAAAGACGGTTACTACCTAATTAGGATAAAGGAAGGAGATGAATGGAAAATGGCGTTCTGTATAAGATACGGACATTATGAATATAAGGTTATGCCTTTTGGATTGGCCAACGCTGCGGCAACTTTCCAAGATATGATGAACCAAGTTTTCCAGGAATACCTGGACGTTGGAGTCGTATGTTACCTTGATGATATTCTCGTCTATTAAAAAAAGTGAGAAGGAACATATTGCGGCTGTCAAAAGAGTTTTACAAAGTCTATCGGACTTTCAATTAGCGGTCTCGCTAAAGAAATCAACGTTCCATGCCACGGAGGTAGAATTCATTTGCTATATGGTGGCGGTCGATGGGGTGTCTATGAGCACCCGAAAGGTGGAATCGATAATGGTCGGGAAAGCACCTAAGTTGGTTAGAGCAGTAGAGGTCTTTATGGGGTTTGCTAACTTCTACCGACAATTTATAAAAAACCTCTTGGCTATTTGCAAGCCAATAACCGAGACATTAAAGGGCAATCCTAAAAATTTCAAATGGGGACTGGAACAGGATAGGGCCTTCGAAGAACTGAAACACCGATTCACCACAGCCCCCATACTCCACCACCTTTTCCCAGAGAGAGAAACAGTGGTAGAAACCGACGCCAGTGATTTCACGCTCGGTTGCGTCCTGTCCTAATACTTTGAGAAAAGGTTATATCAAGTAGCTTTCCATTCCAGAAAATTAAACTCAGCGGAACGAAATTATGAAATGCATGATAAAGAACTTCTTGCAATCCTCGAAGCATTTAAGGAATGGAGACACTACTTGAATGGAATGGAAAAAGCGATTACAGTCTTTACCGAGCATCAGAACCTACAATACTTCCTCACCTCAGAAGTCTGGAGTGGCAATCAAATTCGATGGGCTCAGAAGTTAGTGGAATACAATTTTCGCATTGTATACTGACCAGGCACAAAGGGCGGAAAGCCTGATGAATTAAGCAGACAGCCGGAGTACAGTCATGAGGAGGGAGGTACACATCGTGAACAGGAAATTTGGAATGAAGAAAATTTCTTGGTATCGCTAGTAGCGAGGGTAGGCGATGAAGGAGAAGACTGGGACGGAGATAAGGATTTGGATTTGGAACCTCGAAGAGGTGGAAAGGAACCCGTCATCAGGATTAAGAGATTGAGCAAAAATGCATATTTGCTGACAAAGGGCACAAGAATGGTGGCAGGACATGACCTGTACGCCATAGAAGATGACATTGTCCCGAAATATGGACAAGCATTGATAAGGACGGGTATAGCTGTGGGGCTACACGAAGGAACTTACGGAAGAGTTGCCCCGAGAAGCGGATTAGCAGTCCATAGCGGAATCTCTACCGGCGCCGGAGTAATCGATGCTGATTACACTGGCGAACTCAAAGTCGTACTTTTTAACTATAAGGATGTGGACCGCCAAATAAAAATGGATGATTGCATAGCCCAGTTGGTCGTGGAAAAAGTCAACACCTCAGATATGATGGAAGTAGACGACTTGGAAGATACAGGACAAGGAACATCGGGATTTGGAAGCACCGATATAGCAACAAGATCCGTGATCATGAAGGAACAGGAATCAAGCATCAGCTCCCTCCAAGCATCGGCTAAAGACAACGAACATTGGTATGAAATTTCGGAAGTACCCAAAAAAGGTCTAATGTCAAACGCCATTATCTTGCAAAAAGGTATGCAGCAGTTCAATCCTGAATTCCTAAGCGAGATACAGGTAGCTATCGGGGCAGATGCAGTTTGGAGGCAACAAAGGGAAGAATTCATTAGGTTACGAGACGAAAGAAAAGATTTTCCCAAAGATTGGACCTTAACCGACGATCTACTATATTACAAGCAAAGACTATTTGTACCAGATAATCAAGCACAATATACCAAGATCGCAGAAAGATGTCATGATGTAAAGGTTGCAGGGCATTTCAGACAAGAAAAGACTTTGGAAATAATCATGAGAGACTTCTACTAGAAAGGACTTGCGGCATGGGTCAACGATTACGTACGATCCTGCGATAAATGCGAACATAATAAATCGCCTAGAAATGCCAAGTATGGACTGCTGCAACCATTGCAAATACCCTATGCGGCATGGGCATCTATCATGTTGGACTTTATCACTCAGCTACCGGAGTCGCAAGGGTGCACTCAAATAATGGTAGTAGTTGATCGGTTTACAAAGATGGCACATTTCATCGGCCTTCAGACCTCGGCGACAGCCAAGGATGTCGCAAACTCATTCCTGAAAGAAGTATGGAGGCTGCACGGCCTACCGACCGAAATCATCTCGGACATGGACTCAAAGTTCGCAGCAGAATTCTGTGAATCCCTTTCCAAAGTGCTGGAAATTAACCGAAGAATGTCAACAGCATACCATCCGCAAACTGATGGACAAATGGAATGAACCAACCAAGTGCTGGAAGGTTACCTTCAAAGTTTTGTCAACTACGATCAGGATGAATTGGTATCAGCTACTACAGCTAGATGAACATGCTTTTAACAACTCCGCAACCAACGTGCATGGGATGTCACCGTTTTACGCGCACTACGGTTTCCATCCACAGACAGAGTGGGTGAAGGAGAGAGAAGCTCAAAATCCAGGAGCAACACTTTATGCGAACTGGATTAAGACGATACATGAACAACCAAGAGGGTCACTAGAAAAGACATGGGAAGGAATGTCAAAGTATTGCGACTGAAAAGCTTGACAACAGCCGGACTTCAAGATCGGGGACAAAGTAATGTTAAACGCAAAGAACATTCGTACCGAACGGAAATCAAAGAAACTAAGTCCCAAGCTATACGGTCCTTTCCAAATCATGTGAAAACGCGAAGCATGAGCCTTCAAGCTCAACATATCCAATCGATAGAATATTCACCCCGTATTCCATGTCGCACTATTGGAACCCTACCGCGAGTCAGTTCATGACAATCGTCAGCAACCTCCTAGAGAGCTGGAGGATATTGACGGCGATCTACAATGGGAAGTTGAAAAAAGTGGTGAGAAGCGAAATTCGTTCTTACAGGAAATGAGTATGCGGCCGCTATCAAGAGAAGCGGGAACTGTGGTACTTCGTTAAACGTCAAGGGCGTTCTGAAGATGAGAACACAAGGAAGCCTACCACCAGTATGGAAAATGCGGAGGAAGTTGTGGAGAATTTTCAAAATGGAAATTCGGGCATCTACAGAAGGGCAGAAGTAAGATAGTGAGGAAAAGGTTTTCCTACCGTGGACAAGTAAACGCGGGAGGTTTTTCACGCTGACCACACTGAGTCTTAAAATGTATTTAGAAGAAATTATAAAATGGTTATAAAGGCATTCAAGGCAAAGCCTGGTAGGAGAGAGCTCATGTTAGGCATATGGAAATCTGAGACATGTGCACAGACCCACGGTAGGGTAACTGCGCACAGACCCTCAATTTACAGGAGCCAAAACCGCCTACGGCCCCCTTATGGGGCCCGCACATCATTAGCGAGATTTCTCGAGTTGCGTCCCATAACTAAAATGTCACATCAATGAAGCCCACCTCTTGACGCCATATACGTTGCCGCCGTCCATCCGACCGCATGCTGTTTGCAGGATATATGAGAGGGGACCTTTGGCAACATCTGGGAAGTGGAACGGAGGAAACCCATCGTAGGCGAATTGAGATAGGAGGCTTCAAAGTTAGGCTTCCTAACTATGGGGCGAAACTGACGTGACGTTTTCGGCAAAATACTCTAAGAGGATATCCCAGTAGTTGAAGCTATTAGGGGTATACCTAATCCACCCATACCCTTCTGAGATCAGCTGTAGGTTAGTTGGTCCTAGTAATAGGACCCCTCTATGGAGGCCGGCGGACCAAGGGGAAGCACGCTCAGAATGGAAGACCTTGATAAGTCGGAGCCCCTTAAGACATTGACATGTTGGGTTCGGACTTGTGATTGGCACTAGGTGGTCCAGCATGAACCTGATCACTTCATGACCGAAGAGACTACTGGAATGATAGTCAACAAGACTAAAGTAATATAATAGTCTTTGCGGATATCTAAGTTGGAGGCCGCTGTTTGGTATAACAAATAGCGCAGTCATCTCAACGGAGGAATACAATTCCGAGTCCGCGAAAGGGTATGATAAGTTTCAGGGTCAAATGGTGTTCGCACTTATAAGATTCTGGACATTTGCGTATTAAAACCAGAGTGGTACTTCGGAGGCATAGTAGTTAGAAGTAGTCCGCGAACACTCAGACGCGGGATATAAATAATTAAGTGCCTCCCGAGCTTTACAGATATCATCAAGCAACGGAGAAGAGATCTCATCAATATAAAATTGTTTATCTCACAAATCTTTACTTTACTTTAACTTATCGAGATGACCCTTCCTCGACAGATTCTCCGAATGAAGATTTTGGCCTACGTCTCTCTGTTATATCATTGAGTTTGGTGTCTGCCTAACAGCTGGACGACCTCTCTCCCCTGGAGAAGCCATCATCCTCCCCCTCCTCTGCACCTCACTTCTGGCGTCTAGGTCTATCTCAGCCCAGATTGACGAACTGGCCCTCGCAGTCGCCCACCTTTCGGGGCAGATTGATGAACTCTCCTTCCGTAGTGAGAAGCTTCAGCGCCCTCCTTCTCCCCCCAGCCAGAACGACGTAACAGCAGTGTCACTCTCCGCCCTCTAACTGTCAGTTAGGGACCTCGCGTCCCGGCTGACCACCCCCCTCCCCCAACCAACACACCACCAACAGCCCCCATCCCGATTCCCCATGCCTGCAGTACTTGGCACCCACATAACTTGGGCAGCTCCTTCCCGAAAGGGTAAAGAGATGGCAGTGTCCCCACTCATCCCCACTCTTGCCAATGTGTTGACCCCCCCCTACGAGGGTGGGGGCGACACAGACATTTCCTGCTACAGCACGAAAGACCAGAAATGGTATGGCGATCTGGCCACATATGCGGCCAAATTTCCTCACTCCTGGGAGGCCCAAACCTACAGGGAGGGGAGATACCCTCCCCTCTCGGAGTTCCACCCTGTCCCTCATCCATCGGCTCAGTCCGGCCCCTCCTCCTATCCTCAGGCCGCTTCCTCTGAGCAGAGGAAAAAGGGAAAGGCAAACAAAGCGAAGAGTACTCCCTCAGCTGCCAAGGTAGCATCTGGATCGGCCCCCTCGGCCCCCTTCAAAGGTTCCAGGAGCCTCCCTGCCTCTGAGCGAAGAGTTTTCCCCCCTAGGTCCTCCCGCTTCCCTCATTCTCAGTCTGATCGCCTTGCTGCCTCCTTTCCAAACATTGCTGCCTCCGCCCTCCGCGACGCTGGCTGCACCCTACTACTATCTTTCTCTGCCCGGGTCAACGAAAGAGGAGCGGTCACCCTCCTCGCTCTCTCCCTATTTGTCCCCTCCACCGCATACGCATCCTACTACGATGCCCTCTTGGCCAAGTTGAACCAGTCCTTTCCAACCGGTGACGCCCCGTGGCTCCCCTTCTGGCCCACCCCTAACAAAGTCCAGCTGGCGGTTCACTCCCTCCCCATCGGGTTCTTCTCGGAGGACGATGACGACCTCCTGCAGTCCCTCAGCAATACCATCCTCAACGTCCAGAACGTCCAGGTTCTCTCTGCCCGCTACCTGAACCCCGACTGTGCCTCTAGGATCCTCAAAAAGGCAACCTCTGTGGTTGTGACAGTTGCTCCTGAAAATGAGGCCACAATGTTGGGCAGCGCTTACCTTTTCTTCTCTCGATACAAGATCAAGAGAGCATACTTGGCTAACAGCCTCACTCAATGCCGTAATTGCTGGGAATACGGACACCATCCTGCTAAATGCAAGATTGACCACCCAGTCTGTCTAATCTGCACCCTCTTCTACAGAAAACAGGCACACAGATGCCAGAACCCCACCTGCCCTAGGGGCGGTAACCTCAAAGCAGTGGTCGACTGCTGCTCAACCTCACTATCGATGTGTGTCGTCTGCAAGGGCCAGCACCCGGCCTTTGCTAGAGACTGCCCATTGAGACCTCCCCCCCTCCTCCCTGTGGTGAGTCCTCTCTCCCGCCAACTGAGGAAGCAATGGACACGAGAAACTACTGCGGCGAGGGTCCTTCAACAGGTGCACGATCACTCTTGCCTTCCTTCGCTCTTGAGACACCCCGTCCTAGGCGTGGTGATGCCCCCCCAGCACATCCCCCATCCCTGCCCCAAAACTGCCAAGAGGTGCCCTGCCGAATCCCCCATGGCAGGAATCTCCCACTCATTTCCCCCAGCCTGAGACGCTGGAAGGCGTGTAATGGTTGGTCACACCTCTCCTGTGAGTTCCACGCTGGCGGCTGACTCCTGTAACCCAATATCCGTTCTACAACACAACTGCTTGGGAAGCTGGGATGTGTTTCTTTCCCTTTTTAATTCCTTCACTCTTTTGGATCTCCCCCCTACCCTTGTTGCCCTTCAAGACCCCCACCTACACAGGAATAAACCTCTGTCGGTCGCCAGGTATAAGCCCTTTTTGCCCCCCTGCCCTGCTGGTGGCAAGCCCAGAGTGGCCTACTACCTCCACCTCTCCACAACTCAACAGTTTTCGGTCCTCCCAGCCTTTTCAGAGGCGAGGGACTGGATGGCTGTCGATTTCCACTCTTCTGTTGGTTTCTTTGATTCCTTCATTACCAAGTTCCAGGTTGTGAACCTCTATAGCACGTGGGACAGCTCTCCCTTTCGCCATACAATCCCTCTGGAGATTGCATTCCCCCATACCTCCACGCCGACGCTGGTCATCAGGGATTTCAACATTCACCACCCCTCGATGTACCCTGGTCGTCTTTTCTCGATTGTGGACCTAGGCTCCTCCACTCCTTTTTTCAAGAAAGCCGCAGAAGAAGGATTCTGCCTCTTGAACACCCCCAGTAGCCTTACCTACTTCCCCTTCGACCCTGGGCTTCGCCCCTCAGTGATTGACCTCGCATTTGCCAACTCCTCCCAGTCCCCCAATTTCCAGTCATGGGACACGCCTCTTCCCCTGTTCGGTTCAGACCACGTCCCAATCCTCATAACCCTGTCGCGTCCTTTGGCTCGCCCTCCCCCCCCGGCCCCTGCATGGATGAAGACTGACTGGCTATCCCTCGAGGATGAGATTAAAACCATGAGTTTCGACCCCCCTCTCCCCCTCCCCACACCCTGCACCTTCCCGACCTGGTTCGATACTGCCCTCAGCAGGCTTAGAACCGTCTTCAAGCTACACACCCTGGACAAAAGACCCTCCCACAGGTCCAAGCCCTGGTGGACCCCCACTCTCACACCGCAGAGGGCTGCCGTTCACGCAACAGTTCGATCGTCATGACGAGACCTGCTCCCCTCATCGAAGAAGCAGTGGAAAGCTGTGCGCCTTTTGTACTTCAAAGCCATCAAGAAGGCTAAAACCAAATATTGGAACAATTTCCTGAAAACGGCCACCCCTCAGACACTCTGGACTGTGAAGCGCTATGCCTTCGGCAGGCCCCCAGACAGATTCCTGCAGATACCTGGGGCGGACAGCCCCATGGACATCAACAAAGCCCTTCTTTCTCACTTCTTCCCAGAAAAACAGACCTCAAGCCCACCGGCCATCATGTGGGAGTTCAGGGATGTTCCACCGCTGTTGGCGGAGGAAATTACAGCTGCCCTCCGGAAATCCTCTTCGTCATCTGCACCCGGCCCGGACCAGATTCCATACTCTGTCTGGAAAAGGGTCAACTCTTTGAACCCCGGCATCCTTATGTCCCTCCTCGGCCCCCTTATTTGGTATGGTCACCACCCTCCCTCCCTGAAGAAAGCCAGTGGTATTGTATTAGATAAGCCAGAAAAGCCCTCTTATGACACACGAGCCTCATTCCGGATTATTGTCCTCCGGGAGACTGTTTCCAAGATTCTTGAGCGGGTAATTGTGAACCGTCTCTCTGCTCTCGCCCACTTCCTTGGCCTCCTGTCCCCCCACCAAACTGGTTCCCTCCCGGGTCTGAGTACCTTTGACGCTGCGGCAACTCTCTCTCACGAGGTTCAGCTCTTTATGCGCCCCAAGCTTAAGGTCTCAACCCTTTTCCTTGACATCAAGGGTGGCTTCGACAACATCTTGGCCCCCCTACTTTGCGACAGACTCGCCACGAGGGCAGTCAATCCTTACATGGTCTCGTGGATAAGGTCTTTTCTCTACGGTCGCTCCTGCCGCCTGGCGTTCCAGGGGGCCCCCCAGGTCTTTTCCTCGGTTTCGGTTGGTACTCCTCTGGGCTCTCCGATTTCTCTGCTTCTTTTCGTGATCTACGTATCCTCCCTACACTTTTCGCTCCCTCGGGGCCTCATCCTCTCTTATGTGAATGACTTTGCTGTTACTGTCACCTCTGGCTCATATCGTCGTAATGTCCAAATACTGCAGGGCATCACCAGAGTACTCCAGGCTAAGGCTAGTAGGCTGGGGGTCGCCTTCTCGATCCCAAAGACCGAGCTCATGCACTCGCGGACTCCAGTGCGGAAGGTCCACCCTCCCGCGATCTCGGTCCTGCTGGACGGCCACCTCTTCCATTCCTCCAAACTGATACGCTGGCTTGGATACTGGTTTGAGCCCTCATTCACCTCCTGCACCAAGGGCACTACCTCCCACTTTACGAGAAGGATCGGCTTGGCCCAAGGAGCCTTTGCTATAGTCAAACGGCTCTCCCAACACGGTAAGGGCCTCTCCCCCTTTCTCTGCCATCACCTGGCGTCCTCCCTCATCTCCCCGATCCTCCTCTATGGGTCAGACCTATTCTCACCGAGCCTTACCCTCCTGGACTATATGTCCATCTTTTGGAGATCTGTCCTGCGGTAGGTGATGAACTGCTTTTCGTCTACCCCGGTTGGCATCTTGGCATGCGAGTCGGCTCTCCCCCCCCTCCCGCTTTTAGTCCTCTACCCACAGAGACTGGCTGCTCTCCATCTTGTTTGCCTCCCTCCCGAGACCAACCCAGCGACTGCCAGACTGCACTCATCCTTACCCACCTCCTCCCCCTTCCAGGCTCTGGAGAACCACAGTTATTGCACTCGGGGCCTGACGTCCGTTTACGCACCGCTTCTCTGGAAGACTGTGCCTCCCTACCCCCCTATTTGGAAGCACCTTCCGTTGGACGCGATTGCCCACCGGACCCTCCGTTTCATTAGCGCCTCGGGCCCTGCCCCTGTGGCCTCCTCGGGCCTTCTTCCTCCTGACCAGCTTTCCTTGGCAGAAGGAATCGCGTCCTACGAGTCGGTCAAACTGTAGCTGAGAAATGCTCTTACGAAGGACTGGGTCACCTAGTTCCCCCTCCCCCCTTACTACCCTTATGCTGCGTCCCTTAAACCCCACCCCTTCATGGGCCTGGGAAGATTCATAGTGGGAAGGATCCACCAGATGCACTCGGGAAAGAGCTACCTAGCTGCCCACCCTTCCTGGTTCACAGAGGACTCCTCCCCCCTTTGCCGCCAGTGCGAGGAGGATGAGGGGGATTTCGCTCATGCTATCCTGTACTGCGAGTCTTGCAAGGAGCCTTGTGAGCGCAACCTGCGGGGGCTCACAGACATAGGCAGAGACAGCCCACTATAGACGAACAAAGACTCCCTCTACTCCCTGGCGAGTTACCTCAATGCAACTGCCACAGGCCTTCCTCCTGGCATGCCGCCTGCATGCTGGGACCCCCCGCTCAAACCCACTTCCATCGATCAGAGACTCTAGATTCACGGTTTCCTACCCCGGGCTATGGGGAGCGTACCCTGATTTGTTCAAACCGCCATCTGCAATTGCTTTTGTTGTTTCGGTTGGACCTGTTTTTCGTTATGAGTTATGTATTTTTGCTTTAGTTCCCTGGGATTTCGTGTCTGCTATCGGACACTTTTAGGAGGATTTTATATCTTGGTGCGAGTTTTTCCTTTGTTGCCGCGTTTTGAGATTGAGGTTTTGTTTATGCCATAGCTAGTACTGCATGCAAGTTCTTGTACCGTAAACAATGAATACATGATGATAAAAAAAAAAGAAAAAAAAGACTAAAAATATGGGCCACGCTCCGCTTCCACTGGTTCCCCCCCCCTATGTTTCTTCCTCCTCTTCAACACTATCAGCATCAGGTATGCCCATACGTTTGTACTATCCTAAAGACCATTAGGCCGAGGCCTCCCTGTCACGACAGGAATGGGTTCAGTTCCCCTTCACCCCTCCGAGCACTCCTCCATATCAGGAGTGCGCCTTCATCTCTCCCTCCTCCTGGAGCTCCTCGAATGATCCTCGACGGATGTAGGAATCTCCAACCAGCTCTTCCCACCCATCAGTTCCCTGGAGCTTGACGACCTCTCCCCTGGGGAAGCCATCATCTTTCCCATCCTCTGCACCTCACTTTTAGCGTTGAGGTCTATCTCCGCCCAAATCGACGAACTAGCCCTCGAAGTCGCCCGCCTTTCGGGACCAGTCGACGAACTCTACTCCCGCAGGGAGAACCCCCAGCGCTGTCCTGCCCCCTCCAGCCAGAATGACAGCATAGCAGCGTCGCTCTCCGCCCTTCAGCTGTCGGTTAGAGACCTGGCATCTCGGCTGACCATCCCCTTCCGCAACCAGCGAGCCACCTTCAGCCACCACCCCAATGCGCTAGACCTGCAGTGCGTGTCACCCACAAGGCTCGGACAGCCCCTTCCCCGAAAGGGTAGAGAGATCGCCGCGTCCCCCCTCACTGCTACACTCGCCAATGTGTTGACCCCCCTACGAGGGTGGGGGTGACACGGGTATCCCCTGCGACAGCACGAAAGACCAGAAATGGTACGGCGACCTGGCCGCATATGTAGCAAATTTCCCACGCTCCTGGGAGGCTCAGACATATAGGGAAGGGAAGTACCCCCCCATCTCGGAGTTCCATCCTGTCCCGCAAACGACTGCTCAGTCTGCCACCCCCTCTTATGCCCAGGCCGCTACAGCTGGACAGAAAAAGAGAGGAAAGGCAAGCAATGCAAAAAGTGCTTGCTCAGCTGCCCAGGTTGCGTCTGGATCGGTACCTTCGGCCCCCTCAAAAGGGCCACGGAGCCTCCCAGCTGCTGAGAGACGCTTCTTCGCCCCAAGGTCTTCTTCTTTCCCACACTCCCAGTCTGACCGACTAGCCGCCTCCTTGCCAGACATTGCTGCCTCCGTCCTTCGTGAAGCGGGCTGCACCCTGCCCTCAGCCTTCTCTGCTCGGGTTAATGACAGGGGAGCAGTCACGCTTTTTGCTCTCTTCCCATTTGCCCCCTCCACTACATACGCCCCCTACTATGATGCCCTCACGGCCAAGCTGAACCAGTCCTTTCTGACTGCAGATGCTCCATGGCTTCCTTTCGGCCCTGCCCCCAATGAGGTCCAGCTGGCAATACACTCCCTCCCCATCACGTACCTTCCAGAGGACGACGATGACCTCCGGCAGTCCCTAAGCAACACCATCCTGAACGTAAAGAATGTCCAAATCCTCTCCGCCTGCCACCTAAATCCCGACCGTCACTCCAGAATCCTCAAGAAGGTGACCTCTATTGTTGTAACGGTTGCGCCTGAAACTGAGGCCACAATGCTGGGCAACACTTATCTTTTCTCCTCTCGATGTAACATCCAGAGAGCATACTTGGCTAATAGCCTCACTCAATGCCGTAACTGCTGGGAATAAGGACACCATTCGGCTAGATGCAAGATTGAGCATCCAGTTTGCCCAATCTGCGCTCTCTCCCACAGTAAGCAGGCACACAGATACCAGAACCCCACCTGCCCTAAGGGCGGTAACCTCAGAGCCGTGGTCGATTGCTGTCCAACCTCCCACTCGATGTGTGCGGTCTGCAAGGGCCAACACCCCGCTTTCGCTAGAGTATGCCTATCGAGACCCCCCCCCCCTCCTGCCCGTGGGGAGTCCCCTGTTCTATAGAAGGAGGAAGCTATGGACATGACGAACAGCTCCAGTAAGGGTCCTTCAACTGGTGCATGATCCCTCTTGCCCCCCTTCGCTCTTCAGACACCCTGTCCTAGGGGTGGTAAAGCTCCCGCAACATGTCCCCCCGTCACTGCTCCAAAACCCCAAGGAGGTGCCCTGCCGAATCCTGCATGGCAGGAATCTCCCACTCCTCTCCCCCAGCCTGAGATGCCGGAAGGCGAGTGATGGCTGGTCACACATCTCTTGTGAGTTCCGCGCTGGTGGTGGGCTCCCCTAACCCTGTATCCGTTCTACAACACAACTGCTTGGGAAGCTGGGATGTGTTTCTTTCCCTTTTTAATTCGTTTTCTTTGTTGGATTCCCCCCCTACCCTAGTTGCACTGCAAGACCCCCCCCTGCACAGAAACAGACCTTCGTCATTCGCTGGTTTCAAACCCTTTTTGCCCCCCTGCCCCAACGGTGGCAAGCCCAGCGTGGTCTGCTACTTCCATCTTTCCTCTACTCAGCAGTTCTCGGTCCTCCCAGTCTTCTCAGAGGCAAGGGACTGGATGGCTGTTGACTTCCACTTATCTGTTCGATTCTTCGACCCCTTCGTTACTAAGTTCAGGATTGTGAACCTCTACAGCACATGGGATGGCTCCCCCTTTCGCCGAACTACCTCTCCTGAGGTTGCTTTCCCCCATACTGCTACACCAACGCTGGTCATCGGGGATTTTAATATTCATTACCCCTCGGCGGACCCCGCCCGCCTCTTCTCGATCTTGGACCTCGGTGCTTCCACACCATTCTTCCCGAGAGCCGCCAAGGAGGGTTTTTCCCTTTTGAACGCCCCGGGTACCTTCACCTACTTCCCCTTCGACCCTAGGCTCCGCCTCTCAGTAGTAGACCTATCCTTCGCCAATGCTGTACTGTCCCCTAACTTCCAGTTGTGGGAAACACCCCTTCCTCCATCTGGCTCAGACCACTTCCCAATTCTTGTGACCCTGTCCGAGCCCCTGGCCTGCCCACTCCCCCCGGCTCCTGCGTGGACGAAGACGGACTGGCTCTCTCTTGATGGAGAGATCAAAGCCATGATGATCGACCCCCCACCCTCTCTCCCGACGCCCCACTCCTTCTCTGCCTGGTTTGACACCACCCTTGGCAGGCTGAGGGCCATCCTCAAGCTCCATACCGTGGACAAGAAGCCCTCCCACAGGTCCAAGCCTTGGTGGACCCCCAACCTTACAGCGCAGAGAGCTGCCTTCCACTCCACGGTTCAGTCGTTGCAACGCGACACCCTCCCCTCATCCAAGCAGCAGTGCAGGGAGGCACGCCTTTTATACTTCAAGGCCATAAAGAAGGCCAAGACCGAATACTGGAATAATTTCCTCAAATCAGCCACCTCACAGATGCTCTGGACAGCGAAGCGCTATGCCTTCGGCAGACCCCCAGACAGGTTCATACAGATACCTGGAGCTGACAGCCCTATGGGCATTAACAAAGCCCTTCTCTCCCACTTCTTCCCAGAAAGACAGTCTTCACGCCCGCCAGCCATCCTACGACAATTCAGGGACATTCTACCGCTGTCAGCAGAGGAGATTACCGCTGCCCTCCGGAACTCCTCCTCATCCTCTGCCCCCGGCCCAGACCAGATCCCCTACTCTGTCCGGAAGAAGGTCCACTCATCGGACCCCAGCATCCTGATGTCCATCCTCGGCCCCCTCATCTATTACGGACACAACCCTCCCTCCCTGAAGATGGCCAATGGCGTTGTGCTCGACAAGCCAGGTAAGCCCTCCTATGACACACCAGCCTCGTTTTGCGTCATCTTCTTGTTAGAGACGGTCTTCAAGATCCTCAAGAGGGTCATGGCGACCCACCTCTATGCTCTCACACGCTTCCTAGGCCTCCTGTCCCCCCACCAAACTGGCTTCCTCCCCAGTCTGAGTACCTTTGACGTGGCTGCGACCCTCGCGTACGAGGTTCAGATCTTTATGCGCCCTAAGCACAATGTCGCGACGCTCTTCCTCGATATCAAGGGTGGTTTCGACAATGTCTCCGCCCCCTTACTATGCGACAGGCTTGCCACTAAGGCAGTCAACCCTTACATAGTCTCGTGGATAAGGTCCTTCCTCCACGGCCGGTCCTGCCACCTGGTCTTCCAGGGGGCCCCCCAGGTCTTCTCCCCAGTCTCGGTCGTCACGCCCCAAGGCTCCCCGATCTCCCCCTTTCTGTTCATCTTTAACGTGTCATCCCTTCACTTCTTGGTCCCTCGGGGCCTTATCCTCTCCTATGTGGACGACTTCATGGTCCCGGTCGCCTCCGGCTTGTACCGCCGGAATGTCCAGTGGCTGCAAGGCATCACCCATGTGCTCCAGGCAAAGGCTGCCACGCTGGGCATGTCCTTCTCGATCCCGAAGACAGAGCTCATGCATTGGACGACCCCGGCGCAGAAGGTCCCCCCTCCCTCAATCCCTGTCTTGTTAGACGGACACCTTTTTCATCCCTCCAAACTGATACGATGACTTGGGTACTGGTTCGAATCCTCGTCTACTTCATGCACCAAAGGCACCACCTTGCACTTCATCAGGAGACTCGCCCTGGCCCAGGGGGCCTTTGTGACGATTAAAAGACTGTCCAGGCCCGGTAAGTGTCTCTCCCCTTTTCTCTGCCATCGTCTGGTGTCCTCCCTCATCTCTCCGTTCCTCCTCTATGGGGCGGACCTCTTCTCCCCGACCCTGACTCTTCTGAACAGAATGTCCATCTTTTGGAGATCTGTCCAGAGGTGGATGACAAACTGCTTTTCATCAACCCTGGTTGGCATCCTGGCATGCGAATCAGCTCTCCCACCCCTTCCACTTTTAGTTCTCCACCACCAAAGGTTGGCCGCTGTCTGCCTGGCATGCCTCCCCCCCGAGGCCAGTCTAGCGACTGCCAGACTCCACCTGTCCTTTCCTACATCCTCTCCTTTCTGGGTGCCGGAAGACCACTGCCACTTCACTAGGGGCCTGACGTCTGTTTACGCCCTGCTCCTCTGGAAATCAGCTCCCCCTGCCCTCCCATATGCAAGCACCTCCTACTCGACACTATTGCTCACCGGACCCTTCAGTTAATCTATGCCTCGGGCCCTATCCCTGTGGCCTCACCCGACCTTCTTCCTCCTGAACAGCTTCACTTGAGAGAGGGGATCCCGTCCTACCAGTCGATCAAGTTGCGACTAAGAAATGCTCTCGCCAGGGATTGGGCCACCCAGTTCCCCCCCCCCCTACTACCCCTTCGCTGTGTCCGTCAAACCCCACCGCTTTATGGGTCTGGGAAGGTTTATTGCGGGTAGGATCCACCAAATGCGCTCGCGTAAGAGTTACCTCGCTGCCCACCCCTCCTGGTTCACTGACAATTCCTCCCACCTCTGCCCTTACTGCGAGGAGGATGAGGAGGACTTCGTTCATGCCATCCTGCACTGCGAGTCTCGCAAGGAGCCTCGTGAGCACCACCTCCGGGGGCTCATGGACATCGGCAGAGACAGCCCACTATGGACCAACATAGACTCCCTCCGCTCTTTCTCGAGATACCTCAATGTGACCGCTATAGGCTTTTCCTTGGGCATGCCGCCCACAGACTGAGACCCCCCCTCAGAGACCACTCCTCATGACACAAGGCTTCTGATTTATGGCTTCAGGCCCTGAGTTGCGACGTCCGCCCTATGATTTGATTAATGCGACGTTTCCTGCATTTTGGATCTCCGGCTGGGTTTACTTTCCATTATAACTTCTGTACTTTTTTTTGTTTTAGTTCCTTATGGATTTCGTGTCGGCTATTGGACACTTCTAAGAGGATTTTACATTGTGGTACGAGTTTTTTCTTTTGTGATTGCATGTTTGAGATTGAGGTTTTGTTTATACCATAGCTAGCGCTGCATGCAAGTTCTTGTACTGTAAACAATGAATAAAGGATGATAAAAAAGAAAAAAGAAAAAAAAGGCCGCGGAGATAGGCAGGGTCTCCCCCCCTTTCTCTGCCATCGCCTGGCATCCTCCCTCATCTCCCCGATCCTCCTCTATGGAGCGGACCTATGCTCCTCGAGTCTCACCCTCCTAGACCAGATGTCCATCTTTTGGACATCTGTTCAGAAGTGGGTGACGAACTGCTTTTCTTCAACTCTGGTTGGCATCTTGGCATGTGAATCGGCTCTCCCCCCCCTCCCTCTATTGGTACTCCACTGACAACAGTTTGCTGCTGTCTGGCTGGTGTGCTTCTCCCCCGAGGCCAACCCAGTGACTGCTAGGCTCCATCCATCCTTTCCCAACTCCTCTCCCTTCCAGGCACTAGAGGACCACCGTCATTTCACCAGGGGCCTGACATCTGTCTACGCCCCTCTCCTCTGGAAAACCCCGCCCCCCTGCCCTCCAATAGAAAGCACATTATGCTAGACATGATTGCACACCACACTCTTCCATTCATTAACACCTAGGGCCCTGTTCCAGTGGCCCCACCTGACATTCTTCCTCCCGACCAACTCCCCCTAAGAGTGGGGATCCTGTCCTACTGGTCAGTTAAGGCACAGCTAAGAGCTGCACTCACTAGAGACTAGGCCACCCAGTTCCCCCCACCACACTACTACCAATACACCGCGTTTCTCTCGCCCCACCCTTTCATGGGTCTTGGGAGGTTTATAGCTGGGAGGATCCACCAGATGCGCTCGGGCACGAGCTACCTCGCTGCCCACCCCTCCTGGTTCACTAATGACTCCTCCCCCCTCTGCCTCTACTGCAAAGAGGATGAGGAGGACTTTGCTCATGACATCTGATACTGCAAGTCTCGCAAAGAACCTCGTGAGCACCACCTCCGGGGGCTCACGGACGTCGGCAGAGACAGTCCACTATGGACCAACACTGATACCCTCCACTCCCTGGCGAGGTACCTCAACGTAACCACCACAGGCTTTCCCCCTGGCATGTCGCCTGTGTGCTCGCACCCCTCGCCCTAACGCGCTCCCCTAAGAGCGCAACTCTCGATCCATAGTTTCAGGCCTTGAAGCGTGACGCGTACCTTCTGCTTTTATCCGCCCAACCTTTGCAGTTGTTTTTGTTTTGCTAGTTGGATTTATTTATTTTTCGTTATGATCCGTGTACTTTGCTGCTTTAGTTCCTTGGGATTTCAAGTTGGCTATCAGACACCTTTACGAGGATTTTATATTTTTGGTGCGAGTTTTTCCTTTATGTCTGCAACTTTGAGATTGAGGTTTTATTTATGCCATAGCTAGCGCTACATGCAAGTTCTTATACCGTAAATAATGAATACATGATGATAAAAAAAAAGTTGAAAATAAAAAATAAAAATAAAAATAAAAAAGGCTGTGGAGTTAGGCCACGCTCCGCTTCCGCTACTTTCCCCCCCCTACATTTCTACCTCGTCTTCAACACCATCAGCATCCGGTGTACCCATACGTCCTTGCTATCATAAAGACCCCTTGGCCGAGGCCTTCCTGTCATGATAGGAATGGCTTCAGTTCCGCTTTCCCCCTCCGAACACTCCTCTGTGTTGGGAGTCCGCCCTCATGTCCCCCTCCTTCTGGAGCTCCTAGAAAAGTCCTCAACGGATGCGGGGATATCCACACAACCTTTCCTCCCCATCAGTTCTACTGAGCTTGACGACCTCTCCCCTGGGGAGGCTGTCATCCTCCCCCTCCTCTGCACCTCCCTTCTGACCTCAAGGTCCATCTCCACTCAAATTGACGATCTGGTGCTCGAAATCGCTCACCTTTCAAGACGGGTTGACGAACTCTACTCCCATCGGAACAAGCCCCAACGTCCTCCTTCTGACCCTACCCAGAACAACACCACAGCAGCATCGCTCTCCACCCTCCAGCTGTTGGTTAGAGACCTAGTGTCCCAGCTGACCACCCCCTTCCCCCAACCAATACGTCACCAACCGCCTCCACCGCAACACCCCACGCCTGCGCTGCCTGGTACCAACACGGCTTGGGCGGCCCCTTCCCGAAACGGTAAAGAGGGGGCCACATCCCCCTCTACTGCAACCCTTGCCAATGGGCTGACCCCCCTCTAGGAGGGTGGTGGCGACACAGATATCTCCTGCTACCGCATGAAAGACCAGAAATAGTATAGCGACCCGGCAGCCTACATGGCGAAATTCCCTCGCTCCTGAGAGGCTCAGACCTACAGGGAAGGGAAGTACCCCCCCTTTCAGAGTTCCACCCTGCCCCACGCCTGTCGGCTCAGTCCGGCGCCTCCTCCTATGGTCAGGCCATATCGACTGGACCAAAGCAGAAACAGAAAGCGAATAAAGCAAGGATTGCCCCCTCGGCTATCCAGGTAGCATCTGGCTCGACTCCTTCAGCCCCCTCGAAAGGTCCAAGAAGCCTCTCAGCTGCCAGAAAGACATTTCTCTACCCCTAAGTCCTTCCCCTTTTCTCACTCTCAGTCTGATCATCTAGTTGCCTTCTTCACAGACATCGCTGCCTCTGTCTTTCGGGAAGTAGGCTGCACCTTACCTCTATCCTTCTCAGCTTGGGTCAATGATAAGGGAGCAGTTATCCTTCTTGCCCTCTCTCCATTTGTCCCCTCAACCGCATACGCCCCCTACTATGACGCACTTATAGCCAAGCTGAACTAGTCCTTTCCAACAGGAAATACTCTGCAGCTCCCATTCCACCCTGCCCTTAATGAGGTCCCGCTCGCAATACACTACCTCCCAGTTGCACACCTCCCGGAGGAGGACGATGACCTCCTACAGTCCCTCAGTAACACCATCTTGAACGTCAAGAACGACCAGGTCCTCTCCCCCCACTACCTGAATCCCGATCGTGACTCCAGAATCCTCAAAAGGGCAACCTCCGTGGTAGTGACAGTTGCACCGGAAAATGAGACCACCATGTTGGGTAATGCTTACCTTTTCTGCTCTCAATGCAAGATCGAGAGAGCATACTCAGCTAACAGCCTCACTCAATGCCGTAATTACTGGAAATACGGACACCATTCAGCTAGATGCAACATTGACCACCCAGTATGTCCTATCTGCGCCCTCTCCCACAGAAAGAAGGCACACAGATGCCAAAACTCCACCTGCCCCAGGGGCGGAAACCTTAGAGCAGTGGTCAACTGCTGCCCAACCTCCCCCCCAATGTGTCCGGTCTGCAAAGGCCAGCACCTGGCTTTTGCTAGAAAATGCCCATCGAGACCTCCCCCTCCTCCTCCCCATGGGAAGCCCTTTGCTCCGCTGCATGAGGAAGCTATTGACACGACGAACGACTCCGGTGTGGGCCCTTCAACTGGTACACAACCCTTCCTACCCCCCTTCGATCCTGTAATACCCCGCCCTAGGCGTGGCGATTCTCCCCCAACACATTCCCCCGTCCCTGCCCCAAAACCCCACGGAGGTGCACTCCCTAATCCCGCATGGCAGGAATCTCCCACTTCTTTCCCACAGTCTGAGATGCCAGAAGGTATGTAATGGCTGGTCAGACCTCTCCTGTGAGTTCCGCGCTGGCGGCAGATTCCCATAATCCAATATCCGTTCTACAACACAACTGCTTGGGAACCTGGGATGTGTTTCTTTCCCTTTTTAATTCCTTTTCTCTTTTGGATTTCCCCCCTACCCTTGTTGCCTTTCAAGATCCCCCTCTACACAGAAACAGACCTCTGTCGTTCACTGGCTTCAAAGCCTTTTTGCCCCCCTGCCCCAATGGTGGCAAGCCAAAAGTGGCCTGCTACCTTCACCTCTCCTGCACTCAGCAGCGTTCAGTTCTCCCAGTCTTTTTGGAGGCAAGTGACTGGATGGCGGTGGACTTTCACTCTTCTATTGGTTTCCTTGATTCCGTTGTTACCAAGTTTCGGGTTGTAAACTCCTACAGCACATGGGATGGCTCCTCCTTTCGTCAAACCATACCACCAGTGGTTGCCTTCCCTCACACCACCACGCCGACACTGGTCATTGGGGATTTTAATATCCACCACCCTTCGGCGAACCCTGGTTGCCTCTTCTCAATCTCTGACCTTGATGCCTCCACTTCTTTCTTTAAGAAGGCTGCCGAATAAGGCTTCTGTCTTTTGAATGCCCCTGGTACCCTTATCTACTTCCCGTTCAATTCCGAACTACGCCACTCAGTAATAGACCTGGCTTTTACCAATGCCTCACTGTCCCCCAGCTTCTGGTCATGGGACACACCCCTTACCCCAACAGGATCTGACCACGTCCCGATCCTCAGAATCCTGTTGTAGCCTCTGGCTCACCCACCCCCTCCCACTCCTGCATGGACGAAGACTGACTGGCTTTCTCTTGAGGAAGATGTCAAAGCCATGAGGGTTGACCCCCCTCCTCCTCTCCTGACACCGCACACATTCTCCACCTGGTTCGACACGGCCCTTAGCAGACCAAGAGCCGTGCTCAGACTTCATACCCCTGACGAGAGACCCTCCAGCAGGTCCAAACCGTGGTGGACCCCCAACCTTACAGCACAGATATCGGCCTTCCACTCAATGGTTTGGGTGGTATGACAGGACCCCCTCCGCTCATCGAAGCAACAGTACAAAGAGGCGTGGCTTTCATACTCCAAGGCCATAAAAAAAACCAAGACCAAATACTAGAATAACTTCCTAAAAATAGCTACTCCACACACACTCTGGACCGTCTAGCGCTATGCCTTCAGCAGACCCCCAGATAGGTTCCCACAGATACCTGGGGCTGACAACCCCACAGATATGAACAAAGCCCTTTTTCGCATTTCTTCTCTTAGAAGCAGTCCTCAAGCTCACCAGCCATTCTGCAAGAGTTCAAAGATGTTCTACCGCTGTCGGGAGAGGTAATAACAGTGGCCCTCCGGAACTCCTCCTCATCCTCTGCCCCTGGCCCAGACCAGATTCCATATTCTGTTTGGAAGAGAGTACACTCTGTGAAACCCAATATCCCGATGTCCCTTCTGAGCCCCCTGGTCCGGTACAGATACCAGCCCTCTTCCCTGAAGAAAGTCAACGGTATTGTGTTGGATAAACTGGGGAAACCCTCCGATGACACGCCAGCTACGTTCCACATCATCGTTCTCCAGGAAACCGTCTCTAAGATTCTTGAGAGGATTATAGCAACCCGTCTTTCCACACTCGCCCACTTCCTGGGCGTACTGTCCCCCAACCAAAGTAGATCCCTACTGGTTCAGAGTACCTTCAATGCAGTGGCAACCCTCTCCGATGAGGTTCAGCTTTTTATGCGCCCAAGCTCAAGGTCTCGACCCTCTTCCTTGACGTCAAGAGTGGTTTCTGTTAGGCAGACGCCTGATCTCTAGTATAACTGAGGAACGTAGGCCAAAATCATTTCGGAGAATCTGTCGAGAAAGGCTCATCTCGATAAAGTAAAGTAATGTAAAGATTTATGAGGTAAAACAATTTTATATTGATAAGATCTCTTCTCCGTTGCTTGATGATGTCTGTAAAGCTCTGGAGGCACTTCGATATTTATATCCCGCGTCTGAGTGTTCACAGACTACTTCTAACTACTATGCCCCTGAAGTACCATCCTGTTTTTAGTACGCAAACGTCTTGAATCTTTATAAGTGCGAACACCATTTGACCCTGAAACTTATCACACCCTTTCACAGACATGAAATAGTATTCCTCCATTAAGATGACTGCACTATTTGTTATACTAAACAGCGGCCTCTAACTTAGATGTCCGCATAGACTATTATATTACTTTAGTCATGTTGACTATCGTTCCAGTCTCTTCGGTCATAAAGTGACCTAGTTCATGCTGAGCCACCTAGCGCCAATCGCAAGTCTGAGCCCGATGTGTCAATGTCTCAAGGGGTTCCAACTTATCTAGGTCCTCCTTTCTGAGCATGATTCCCCTTGGTCGGCTGCCCTCCATAGAGGGGTCCTATTATTAGGACCAACCAACCTACAGCCGATCTCAGAAGGGTATGGGTGGATTCGGTATGTCTCTAATAGCTTCAACTACAGGGATATCCGCTTAGAGTCTTTCGCCGAAAACGTCCCGTCACCTTCGGCCCATAGTTTAGGAAGCCTAGGTTTGAAGCCTACTATCTCAATGCCCCTTCAATGGATTACTTCCATTCCACTTCTCAGATGTCGCCAAAGGTCCCCTCTGATATATCCTGAGAACAGCATGCGGTCGGACGGACGGCGGCGACATATATGGTGTTATGAAGTGGGCTTCATTGATTTGACTTTTGAGTTATGGGACGCATCCCTTGAAATCTCTTTAATGACGTGCGGGCCCCATCAGGAGGCCGGAGTGGGGTGCTGGCACTTCGGTAAATTGGGGGTCTGTGCACAGTTACCCTACCGTGGGTCTGTGCACATGTCTCAGATTTCCATATGCCTAACATGAGCTCCCTCCTTCCAGGTTTCGCCTCGAATGTCTTTATAAACTTTTAATTCTTTCTTCTCAATACATTTTAAGACTTAGTGTGGTCAGGGTAAAAAACCTCCTGCATTTACTTGGCTATGGTAGGAAAACATTTTCCTCACTATCTTACTTCTGCCCTTCCTAGCATGTCTGGATTTTCATTATGAAAATTCACCACAACTTCCTCCACAATTTCCATCCCAGTAGCAGGCTCTCTTGTGTTCGCATCCTCTGAACACCCTTGCTATTTAACGAAGTACCACAGTTTACACTTCTCTTTGTAGTGGCCGCATACTCGTTTCCTGTAAGAGCGAATCTCGCTTCTTACAAATTTTTTCAACCTCCCATTGTAGATCGCCGTCAATGTCCTCTCGCTCTCTAGGCGGTTATTGACGATTGCCATGAACTGACTCGCGGTAAGGTTCCAATAGTGCAACATGGAATACTGGGTAAATGTTCCAGTGGTCAGATATGTTGAGCATGAAGGCTCACGATCTGTGTTTTTCCATGATTTGAAAAGGACTGTATAGCTCTGGACTTAGCTTCTTTGATTTTATTCGGCTTCGAATGTTCTTTGCATTTAACATTACTTTGTCCCTGATCTTGAAGTCTGGCTGTTGTTGAGCTTTCGGGTCATAATATTTGGACATTCCTTCCCGTGTCTTTTCCAGTAACCATCTCGCTTGTTCATGTATCGTCTTAATCTAGTCCGCATAAAGTGTTGTCCCTAGATTTTGAGCTTTGCGCTCTTTCATCCATTCTGTGTGTGGATGGAAACCATAGTTCGCATAGAATGGTGACATCCCGTGAATGTTGGTTGTGGAGTTGTTATAGGCATGTTCAGCTAGTGGTAATAGCTAATACCAGTCATCCTGATCATAGTTGACAAAACTTCGAAGGTATCCTTCCAGCCCTTGGTTGGTACGTTCACTTTGTCCGTCAGGCTGAGGGTGATATGCTGTTGACATTTTTCGTTTAATTTCCCGCACTTTGCTGTGTGATTCCTGGAATTCTCCTTCGAACTTTGAGTCCATATCTGAGACGATTTTGGTTGGTAGACCATGCAGCCTCCATACTTCTTTTAGGAATGCGTTTGCGACATCTTTGGCCATAGCCGAGGTTTGAAGTGCGATGAAATGTGCCATCTTTGTAAATCGATCAACTACTACCATAATTTGAGTACATCCTTGTGACTCTAGTAGTTGTGTGATGAAGTCCACTGAGATGGACGCCCATGCTGCGTAGGATATTTGCAGTAGTTGCAATAATCCGTACTTAGCGTGTCTAGGCGATTTGTTATGTTGGCATTCATTGCAGGATCATACATAGTCGTTGACCCATGCTGCAAGTCCTTTCCAGTAGAAGTCTCTCATGATTATTTCCAAAGTCTTTTCTTGTCCGAAATGTCCTGCAACCTTTGCATCGTGATATCCTTCTATGATCGCAGTATATAGCGCCTGACTATCTGGTACAAATAGTCTTTGCTTATAATATAGTAGATCGTCGGTTAAGGTCCAGTCCTTGCGAAAATCCTTTCCTTCATCTCGTAACCTAATGAGTTCTTCCCTCCGTTGCCTCCAAGCTGCGTCTGATTCGATAGCTGCCTGTATCTGGTTTAGGAATTCAGGATTGAACTGCTTCATACCCTTTTGCAGGATAATGGTGTTTGACATTAGAACCTTTTCAGGTACTTCTGAAACATCATACCAATGTTCGTTGTCTCTAGCCGATGACAGTAGGTAGCTGATACAAGGTTCCTTTTCCTTAACGATCCAGGATCTTGTCGCTATATCAGTGCTTCCGAATCCTGCGGTTCCACGTTTCATATCTTCCAAGTTGTCTACTTCCGTCATGTCTGAGGTATTGACCTTCTCTACCACTAGTTGAGCTATGTGATCGCCAATTCTTATTTGGCAGTCCACATCCTTATAGTTGAAAAGTACGACTTTGAGTTCACCAGTGTAATCCGCATCGATTACTCCTACACCGGTGGATATTCCGCTTGTGACCGCTAATCCGCATCTCGAGACAACTCTTCCGTAGGTTCCTTTGGGTAGCCACTCAGCTATACCCGTCCGTATCAATGCTTGTCCATATTTTGGGTCAATGTAATCCTCTATGGGATACAGGTTATATCCTGCCACCATTCTTAAGCCCTTCGTTGGCAAGTATGCCTTTTTGCTCAATCTCTTGACCCTAATAATAGGTTTCCTTTCCACCTCTTCCTGGTCCCAAGTCCAAATCCTTATCTCTATCCTTGTCTTCTCTTTCATCGCCTACCCTCGCTACCAGTAATACCAAGGAATTTCTTCTTTCAAAATCTTTTGTTCGCGATGCGTAGCTCCCTCCTCAGGACGGTACTCCGGCCGCCTACTTAATGCATCAGGCTTTCTGCCTTTAGTGCCTGGTCGGTATACAACACAGAAATTGTATTCCACTAGCTTCTGAGCCCATCGAATTTGAGGGCCGCTCCAGACTTTCGAGGTGAAGAAGTATTGCAGGTTTTGATGGTCCGTAAAAACTGTAATGGGGTCTTTCGTTCTGATCAAGTAGTGTCTGCATTCTTTAAATGCTTCAAGGATTACGAGGAGTTCTTTATCATGAATCTCATAATTGCGCTCCGCCAAATTTAATTTTCTAGAATGGAAAGCTACTGGATGTAACCTTTTCTCAAAATATTAAGAAAGAATGCAACTGAGCGCGAAATTGCTAGCGTCAATTTCCACCACTGTCTCTCTTTCTGGGAAGCAGTGATGTAGTATGGAGGCTGTTGTGAACTGGTGTTTAAGCTCCTCAAAAGCCATATCCTGCGCAACTCCCTATTTGAAATTCTTAGGATTTTCTAGTAATGTCGCGGTTATAGGTTTGCACATAGCCGATAGGTTTTTGATAAATCGTCGGTAGAAGTTAGCGAAACCAATAAAGACTTGTACTTTTCTAACCGACTTAGGTACTTTCCAAACTATTATGGACTCCACCTTACGTCTCCTCATAGACACCCCATCGACTGCTACCTTATAGCCATGGAATTCTACCTCAGTGGCATGGAAAGTCGATTTCTTTAGCAATACCGCTAATTGAAAGTCCGACAGCCTTTGTAAAACCTTTTTGACAGCTTCGATGTGTTCTTCTTCATTCTTTGAATAGATGAGAATATCGTCAAGATGGTACAAGACTCCAACATCTAGGTATTCCTGCAGTACTTGGTTCATCATGTCTTGGAAAGTTGCCGGAGCGTTAACCAATCCAAAAGGCATAACCTCATATTCGTAATATCCGTATCTAGGACGAAACGCCGTTTTCCATTCATCTCCTTCCTTTATCCTGATCAAGTGGTAACCGTCCTTAAGGTCTAGCTTGGTGAAGATCTTTGCGCTGGCTACTCTATCTCTGAGTTTGGACATGAGTGAAAGGGGATGTTTGTTGAGGATAGTAATCTTATGTAGATTTCGGTAATCCACAACTAGGCATAGCCTGCCATCTCGGTTAGGTATGAATAATATGGGCACTCCAGCTGGCGATTGACTCCACGTGATCTTTCCTTGTTTGATCATTGTTTCCAAGTATTCTCGTAAAGCCTTAACCTGTTTCTCGGATAGTGGATATATTGGCCCTTAGGGGGGAGTTGATCCTGAGATCAACTTGATCTCATGATCGAATGTCCGTCTCAGGGCTAATTTTTCTACTGTCTGGGCTTCAAACAAGTGTTTGTAATACCAGTGTTCCTGCGGTAATAATTCGAGTTTTACAGTATTTTCTATGGCTCCGATTCTTCCGATGCAGCATGCATCAGGATCCCAGGCGACGGATTCGTCGTATTCGACCATATTCGCTATTCCTTCATCTTCTTCCATACAGTTTTCACAACCTTTTGCGGAGAAGGTTGCGTTTTCTACATCCTCTATGTGAGACACTGGGTATTCACGATGCCACCAACCAAACGGAATTATCCTTCCATAGTGACCTGCCTTAGCTACTTCACACAACACTTCAGAGAGATGTTGGTTTTTTACTATTTCCAATTTAATAGAGAGAGTGTAACACTTCCCTCCTGAGGCGGCTGATGATCCATCAAAGCCTAAGATATCAACAGCATTGTTGCGTTCCACTGTAGGAACGCGAAGGTCTTCAACTAGGTCCTTATTGATAAGGAATACGTTGGATCTCGAGTCTAATAAGACTTTAACTTTGTATCGCTTATCGTGTATGTGGAGGTAAGCAATCCCCTCTGGATAGTTGTAACGTTTTGGTTTTGGAGCATCTAACTCCACTCGCTTAGCGTGAATAAGGTTTTCTTGGTTTTTTCGTTTAGGCATCATTGGTTACTGGTATAGGTAACAATATGTTTGTTACTACGCCCGCGTAGTTTTGACCATTCAGGTCTCCTCAGACAAACTAGTAACTCTTTAGCTCTAACCATCTGAGTCTACATACTAAGCGGTGTTTCACAAATACGCTAATGGTCACGACTAGTTTTCAGGCTGGATGGCATCTCCCAACACATCAAACCTAGGCTCATAGTAGATTTTTGGGCGGTTATTAGCCATTTTACTCCCCTGGTGTGGGGTTCCCGCTTTCACGAAATTGTTTCCCTTAGGAATTCGGTTTTCCGTCCAGCTCCCTCAGAGGGGTCTTGCACACCAAAGCGGTATATTCCTATCCCACACTCTGGCCAGAAGGCAAAATAGTACATATGTATAATACGACTCAGACTCGTGTGGTAAGTCGAATGGCCCACATTGGTTGTCATCCTGTTGTATATTTGTTATCAGGTAGATCTTGCATTGCTATGTCCCAACTTCTTCGGTATAGTAACCTTCTTGCACATGGGTAGTAGGTGACCAGCAGGTGACTCGCAGAACTTCATACTGTTGGCTCCCGGGCCATGTGGGCATGTTAACTATCCTCTCTTTCGATCAAGACACTCCATATATTGATTCTTGTATTCGAGCTCACAAGTCCCTCGTGTGGTCCCTTTACTTGGAGCCAACTTGCATTGATCTTGAAAGGAGAGACGCGCTTTGTACCTCTTTGATCATTTTGCTTTTCGATTCCCGTAGTTGTACATGGAATACCCGATCCCCGCCATAGTTGGTACCCAATACACCCTAGCCAAAGGAGAATACCCATTTCGATTCCAGCTCCATCGGGACACTGAATACCCAAACGGCATCACCTTTGGGGCCAATGAACTGACCAAGGTCAGTTCCTTATCGTCTACCAGTTCCCAGATCTTGTTGACTCGTGCTGGGTTCTGGATGGTCGGGACTCTGCGAGGTAATTGAGGGTTTACAATAGCAGATCTTGCTTGTCAAATTCCCATTTTTATAGGTCTTGAGCTGACCGTTACTGCTGATATATGGGCATCTCCCCCAGACGTTTGATAAGTGTGGTTTTTCTTGCCACGACGTGTACAATTTTTGGCTCGCCTCCGAGTGTCTATCACACTCTGCGGTATACCGGTATGGGCCTGGTCAAAGTTTGTGTGGGTGGTCTAGGTTGCACATCCCCACCTTTTCCTGGGTGTCTCAGGCTCGTTATCTCATTTCCATTTTCATGATGGGGCTCCACCTCGCTTAACATAATGTTCAGTTTCCCTTTGTCGCTTTGGTTTAGAGTCCCGTCGGTCTTCTCTTTTGACCTCAGAGACCACTTTGGGCTTGGACAGTTTGTCTCTGCTAATTTTTTCTCGAGCCAGAAGTGTTAGGCGGATGCCAAACTCAAATATATAACTGAGAAACGTAGGCCAAAATATTCGTTCAGAGAATCTGTCGAGGAAGGCTCGTCTCGATAATGTAAAGTAAAGTAAAGATTTATGAGGTAAACAATTTTATATTGATAAGATCTCTTCTCCGTTGCTTGATGATGTCTGTAAAGCTATGGAGGCACTTCGATATTTGTATCCCGCGTCTGAGTGTTCGCGGACTACTTCTAACTACTATGCCTCCGAAGTATCACTCTGACTTTAATACGCAAACGTCTAGAATCTTATAAGTGCGAACCCCGTTTGACCCTGAAACTTATCACACCCTTTCGCGGACTTGGAATAGTATTCCTCTATTGAGATGACTGCACTATTTGTTATACCAAACAGCGGCCTGCAACTTAGATGTCCGCATAAACTATTATATTACTCTAGTCTTGTTGACTATCGTTCCAGTAGTCTCTTCGGTCATGAAGTGATCGGGTTCATGCCGGTACACCTAGTGCGAATCGCAAGTCCGAGCCCAACGTGTCAACATCTCAAGGGGCTCCGACTTATCTAGGTCTTCCTTTCTGAGCGTGCTTCCCCTTTGTCCGCCGGCCTCCGTAGAGGGGTCCTATTACTAGGACCAACCAACCTACAGCTGATCTCAGAAGGGTATGGGTGGATTAGGTATACCCCTAATAGCTTTCACTACCAGGATATCTTCTTAGAGTATTTCGCCAAAAACATCCCGTCACTTTCGGCCCATAGTTAGGAAGCCTAACTTTGAAGCCTACTATCTCAATGCGCCTCCGACGGACTTCCTCCGTTCCACTTCCCCAATGTTGCCAACGGTCCCCTCTCATATATCCTGTGAACAGCATGCGGTCGGATGGACGGCGGCGATATATATGGTGTTATGACGTGGGCTTCATTGATGTGACATTTTAGTTATGCGACGCAACTCTCGAATTCTCGCTAATAACATGCGGGCCCCATAAGGGGGCCGGAAGGGGGTGTTGGCTATGGTACATTAGGGTCTGTGCGCAGTTACCCTACCGTGGGTCTGTGCACATGTCTTGGATTTCCATATGCCTAACATGAGCTCCCTCCTACCAGGCTTCGCCTCGAATGCCTTTATAACCATTTTATAATTTCTTCTCAATACATTTTAAGACTCAGTGTGGTCAGGGTGAAAAACCTCCCGCGCTTACTTGGCCGCGGTAGAAAAACCTTTTCCTCACTGGCTTACTTCTGCCCTTCCTGGCATGTCCGGATTTTCATTATGAAAATTCTCCACAACTTGCACGGCATTTTCCATACCGGTGGCAGGCTCCCATGTGTTCTCATCTTCCGAACACCCTTGCCATTTAACCAAGTACCACAGTTCCTGCTTCTCTTGATAGAGGCCGTGTACTCGTTTCCTGTAAGAACGAATCTCACTTCTTACTATTTTTTCAACTTCTCACTGTAGATCGCCGTCAATGTCCTCCGGCTCTCTACGGTGTTGTTGACGATTGTCATGAACTGACTCGCAGTAGGATTCCAATAGTGCGACATGGAATACAGGATGAATTTTCTATTGATCAGATATGTTGAGCTTGAAAGCTCGTGATCTGTGTTTTTCCATGATTTGGAAGGGGCTGTATAGCTTCGGACTTCGCTTCTTGGATTTCTGTCGGGTGCGGATGTTTTTCGCGTTTTACATTACTTTGTCCCCGATCTTGAAGTCCGGCTGTTGTCCAGCTTTCTGGTCATAATATTTTGACATCCCTTCGCATGTCTTTTCTAGTGACCCTCTTGCTTGTTCATGTATTGTCTTAATCCAGTTCGCATAAACTGTCACTCCTGGATTTTGAGCTTCGCGCTCCTTCATCCACTCTGTCTGTGGATGGAATCTGTAGTTCGCATAAAATGGTGACATCCCGTGAGCGTTGGTTGCGGGTTTGTTATAGGCATGTTCAGCTAGCGGTAGTAGCTGATACCAGTCATCCTGATCGTAATTGACAAAACTTGCAAGGTAACCTTCCAGCACTTGGTTAGTATGTTCAGTTTGTCAATCAGTCTGTGGGTGGTATGCCGTTGACATTCTTCGCTTAATTTCCAGCGCCTTGCAAAGGGATTCCCAGAATTCTCCTACCAACTTTGAGTCCATCTCTAAGACAATTTCGGTTGGCAGGCTATGTAGCCTCCATACTTCTTTCCGTAATGTGTTTGCGACATCCTAGGCCATAGCCGTTGTTTGTGGTCCAATGAAATGTGCCATCATTATGAACCGATCGACTACTACCATTATCTGAGTACACCCTTGTGACTCTGGTAGTTGCGTGATAAAGTCTATGGAGATAGATGCCCATGCCGCGTAGAGTATTTGCAATAGTTGCAGCGGTCCCTACTTGGCATGTCTAGGTGATTTATTATGTTGGCATTCATCGCAGGATCGTACGTAATTGTTGACCCATACCGCAAGTCCTTTCCAGTAGAAGTCTCCCATGATTATTTCCAAAGTCTTTTCTTGTCCGAAATACCCTGCGACCTTTGCATCGTGATATCCTTCTGCAATCTTGGTATATAGTGCCTGACTATCTGGTACAAATAGTCTTTGCTTGTAATATAGTAGATCGTCGGTTAAGGTCCAATCTTTGGGAAAATCTTTTCCTTCGTCTTGTAATCTAATGAGTTCTTCCCTTCGTTGCCTCCAACCTGCGTCTTCCCCGATAGCTACCTGTATCTCGCTTAGGAATTCGGGATTGAACTGCTTCATACCTTTTTGCAAGATATTGGCATTTGACATTAGAACTTTTTTGGGTACTTCCGAAATGTCATACCAACGTTCGTTGTCTTTACCCGATGCTTGTAGGTAGCTGATGCTTGGTTCCTGTTTCTTCACGATCAAGGATCTTATCAATATCGGTGCTTACGAATCCCGCGGTTCCTCGTCCTGTGTCTTCCAAGTTGTCTACCTCCATCATATTTGAGGTGTTGACTTTTTCCACCACCAACTGGGCTATGCGATCACCCATTCTTATTTGGCAGTCCACATCCTTATGGTTAAAAAGTACGACTTTGAGTTCACCAGTGTAATCAGCATCGATTACCCTGACGCCGGTGGAGATTCCGCTTCCGACCACTAATCCGCTTCTTGGGGCAACTCTTCCATAAGTTCCTTCGGGTAGCCCCACAGCCATACCCGTCCTTGTTAATGCTTGACCATATTTAGGGACAATGTCATCTTCTATGGCGTACAGGTCATGCCCTGCTGCCATTCTTGAGCCTTTTGTTGGCAAATATGCCTTTTTGCTCAATCTCTTGACTCTAATCATGGGTTCCTTTCCACCTCTTCGAGGTTCCAGATACAAATCCTTTTCTCCATCCCAGTCCTCTCCTTCATCGCCTACCCTCGCTACTAGCAATACCAGGAAATTTTCTTCTTTTAAAATTTTCTGTTCGCAATGCGTAGCTCCCTCCTCAGGACGGTACTCTGGCCATCTGCTTAATGCATCAGGCTTTCCACCCTTTGTGCCTGGTCGATGTATGATGCGAAAATTGTATTCTACCAACTTCTGAGCCCATCGAATTTGTCGGCCACTCCAGACTTTTGAGCTGCGGAAGTATTGTAGGTTCTGATGGTCGGTAAAGACTGTGATCGGTTTCTCTGTTCCGATTAAGTATTGTCTCCATTCTTTAAAAGCTTCCAGGATCGCGAGAAGTTCTTTATCATAAATCTCATAATTGTGCTCCGCTGAGTTCAATTTTCTGGAATGGAAAGCTACAGGATGTAATCTTTTCTCAAAGTATTGAGAAAGGACGCAGCTGAGTGCAAAATCGCTAGTGTCCGTTTCTACCACCGTTTCTCTTTTGGGGAAAAGGGGGTGGAGTATGGGGGCCGTAGTGAATCGGTACTTTAGCTCCTCGAAAGCAGTGTCCAGTTCAATTCCCCATTTAAGATTCTTAGGATTTCCTTGCAATGTCTCGGTTATTGGTTTGCAAATAGCCGAGAAGTTTTTTATAAATCGTTGGTAGAAGTTAGCAAACCCCATAAAGACTTCTACTTCTCTAACCGACTTAGGTGCTTTCCAGACCATTATGGATTCCACCTTTCGGGTACTCATAGACACCCCATCAACCGCCACAATACAGCTGCGGAATTCTACTTCCGTGGCATGGAAACTCGATTTCTTTAGCGATACCACCAATTGAAAGTCTGACAGACTTTGTAAAACTCTTTTGACAGCCTCAATATGTTCCTTCTCATTTTTTGAATAGATGAGAATATCATCAAGGTAACATATGACTCTAACGTCAAGGTATTCTTGGAGAACTTGGTTCATCATGTCTTGGAAAGTTGCCGGAGCGTTGACCAATCCAAAAGGCATAACCTTATATTCGTAATGTCCGTATCTTGTACAGAACGCCGATTTCCCTTCATCTCCTTCCTTTATCCTAATTAGGTGATAACCGCCTTTAAGGTCTAACTTGGTGAAGATCTTTACGCCGGCTACTCTATCTCAGAGTTCGGACATTAGTGAAGGGGATGTTCGTTGAGGATCGTAATCTTATTTAGATTCCAGTAATTCACAACTAGGCATAGTCTGCCATCAGGTTTAGGAACGAATAATATGGGTGCTCCTGCTGGTGATTTGCTACGAGTGATTTTTCCTTGTTTGATCATCGTCTCCAAGTATTCTCATAAAGCCTAAAGTTGTTTTTCGGATAGCGGGTATATCGGCCCCCAGGGTGGAGTTGATCCTGGAATCAACTTAATTTTGTGATTGAACGTCTGTTTTGGGGCCAATTTTTCTGCCATCTGGGCTTCAAACAAATGTTTGTAATGCCAGTATTCTTTTGTTAATGATTCGAGTTCCACCGTATTCTCGATGGCTCCGATTCTTCCGATGCAGCATGTATTTGGATCCCAAGCGACGGACTCATCGTATTCGAACATATCTGCTATTCCTTCATCTTCTTCCACACAGTTTTCACAACATTTTGGGGAGAAGGTCCAATTTTCTGCATCTTCTATGTGAGACACTGGGTGTTCACGATGCCACCAACCAAAAGGAATTATCATTCCATAGTGACCTGCTTTAGCCACTTCACATGACAGTTCTGAAACGTGTCGATTTTTTCCTATTTCTAATTTTATTGGGAGAGTGTAACACTTCCCTCCAGAGGCGGCGGACGCTCCGTCAAAGCCTACGATATCAACTGAATTGTCGCGTTCTACAGAGAGAAGACGAAGGTCTTCAACTAGGTCCTTGTTGAAAAGGAACCCGTTGGATCCTGAGTCTAATAAGACTTTAACTTTGTATCGCTTATCGTGTATATGGAGGTAAGCGATCCCCTCCGGACAGTTGTATCATTTTGGTTTTGGAGCGTCTAGTTCCACGCACTTGGTGCAGATAAGACTTTCTTGGTTCTTTCATTTAGGCATCGTTGGTAAGGAGTGTAGGTAACAAAAATGTTTGTTACTACACCTGCGTAGTTTCGACCATTGAGGTCTCCTCAGATAAACTAGTAACTCTTTAGGTCTAACAATCTGGGTTTACCTACTAAAGCGGCGTTTCATCAATACGCTATTGCGCACGACCAGTTTTCAGGCTGGATGCCTTCTCCCGACGCATCAGACCTAGGCGCATAGCTGATTTTCAGGTGGTTATTAGCCATTTTACTCCCCTGTTGTGGGGTTCCTGTATTCGCCGAATCCTATCCCTTAGGATATTGGCTATCCGTCCAGCTCCCTCAGAGGGGCCTTGCGCACCAAAGCAGTACATCCCTATCTCACACTCTGGCCAGAAGGCAAGATAGTACATACGTATAATACGACTCAGACTCATGTGGTAGGTGGAACGGCCCGCATCGGTTGTCCTCCTGTCATGTATTGTTATCTGGTAGATCTTGCATTGCTATGTCTCAACTTCTACGGTATAGTAACTTGCTTACACACGGGTAGCAGGCAACCACCAGGTGACACGAGGAACTTCGTACTGTTGGCTCCCAGGCCATGTGGGCATGTTAACTCTCCTCTCCTTCGGTCAAGACTCTCCATATATTCATTCTTGTATTCGAGCTCGTAAGTCTCTTGTGGGGTCCCTTCACTTAGAGCCTACTTGCATTGATCCTGAAAGGAGAGACTTGCTTCGCGCCGCTTTGATCACTTTGAATTTCGACTCTTGTAGTTGCACACGGACTACCCGATCTCCATCGTGGTCGGTACCCGATACACCTCAGCCCAAAGGGGATTCCCATTTCGATTACAGCTCCATCTGGACACTGAATACCCTAACGCCATCGCCGTTGGTGCCAGTGAACTGACCGCGGTCAGTTCCCAGTCGTCCACCAGTTCCCAGATTTTATTGACTCTTGCTGGGTTCTGAATGGTTGCGACCTTGCGAGCTAATTTAGGCTTTACAATAGCCGATCTTACTCGTCGAATCTCCATTTTTATCGGTCTTGAGCTGACAGTTGCCGCCAATATATAGGCATCTCCCCAACAAGTTTGATAGTTGTGGTTTTTCTTCCCACAATGTGTACAATCTCCATCTCGTCTCCGACTGTCTATTACACTCTGCCGGATACCGGTATGAGCCTGGGCGAAGTTTATGTGGGTGGTCTTTGTCACACCTCCCAATCTTTCCCTGGGCTTCTCCAGTTCCTCGTCCCTTTTCCCTTTTCGTGGTGGGACTCCACCTCCCTTGACATACGGTTTAGTATCCCTTTGTCGCTTCGGTTTAGAGTCCCGTCGGTCTTCTCTTTTGACCTCTTGGACTATTTTATGTTTGGACGGTTGGTCTTGTCCAATTTTCTTTCTGGCCAGCAGTCCTTCTTCTGACCGGCCACATAGCCTTAGTTCCTCTTCCCATTCTTGATCCGTCGTATATTGCAGGGCCGACAACCTGCGGACAATTTGTTCAGGAAGTTTATCTTCAACTTCCTGTCTCCAGGACTCCGCAGTCATGCGTGCACGAATGTTATGGTTGTGCATGACCGTCAGATAGCGTTCTATACTGCCGTCATACGTGACTAGTTTCATTACTCGAAGGGCTAGTCTTTCGGCTTCTAATGGGGCGAATCGCTTGCTTATATCATGTTCAAAGCGGGTCCATGTTGCCAGCTCTGGCTGCTGGGTTTCCCCTTGAAGTCTGTCCATAGCCTTCCAGTACCATATGGTATAAGGGAGGACTATGTCTCTTCTTGTACGGCTGAGCGCATATACGACACGTTCCCAGGTATCGTCCCATATCCGCGGGTTCCGCTCAAAATAGTCCGCACATTGTAGGATCCACACATATATGTCTTGTGCGTGTTTATTCTCAAAGAATGGGGGTGGCTCTGATGCTCGCTTAATGTTTAGCGCTATCGCGTTGGCAAGTGTTTCTGCCATGCCAGACTGTTCTGGTGTTTGTCCTTGCCTGCCTCGGCTAGGACCTCCTCTCCTCCTTCCTCTTTCATAATCATCCTCGTCATCATCATCACTAGGATCTCCTGAGTTACCTCCCTGGGCACCTGAGGGGAATGCATCAGCGGTTTCTCGGCCTTTGCCCTTGTCCCTGCATGTAGGTGGAGCGTAGTATTCCCCTTCATCAGTTTCTTGAACTGTCAGTAAAGGTGCGGGTCCTCTAGCTTCGGGACTTGGTACTGCGGCTAGTATCTTATTTATGGCCGCTGTTAACCCTTTTAGGGTTTGGTTTGTCTCGATATTCTGCAGTTATTGCTGGTCTTGAGCCCTGTGAATCTCCACTTGGCGCGTAGTTTGATCTGTGCGCATTTGTCCTAGAGTACGGTTGACCTCTCTTTCACGAGTGATGCTCTGGGCGTGGAATTCGACAAATTCTGCCCTTAGACTGAGGACCATTTGTTCCAGAGTCTGGTCTCGGGCTAATGCCGCTTGGCTTTCATCCCCGAGGGTTCCATGTAACCTCGTGGTTACCCCTTCATGTTCTTGTTGACGCAGTTCTTGAGTGTCAATTTTCTTTACAACCTCTCGCAACATTTCTTCTTTTATCCCCTTGACTTCGCTTTCCACGCCTGCCAGCTGCATCAGCAAGATTGCAATATCGTTATCATGGACATCTTGCCTACCGGCGATTTGCTTTTGAACCTTAATTAATTTTAAGGTATAGTCTTGGTTGGCTCCCTTCAAATGTTTGAAGGCGATATTGGCTTAGTCGAGCGAGGTATCTATGTCTTGTCTTGTTTGACCCAAAGTTACTCCAAGACGCACAGCCAATCTGGCTAAGTTCAGAGCGTGATCTCCTGGTGTTGGTATGGGGGCCCTTGATATCCTATGAGTGCTTGCAATACTAGAGGATCGGTGAGAGGGTAAATTTCCTCTCCGGAATGTAGGTTCATGAGGTGTTGAAGGGAAGGGACTATGAATAGCAGAATTAGCGGTTTTATCGGTCGTGTCAGGTCGGGTATCCATAGGTTCACCCACAGTTATTCTCTTCCTTAGGTCTTGCGGAATCTCAGCCATTGTGATACTTTCCAGGTAGGCTAATTGCTCTAATAGCCCTGGATGAGTGATTACTGGTACTTCGTACCAGAGTTCTCGATATCCTTTAAAGGTTTTAAGGAATCATATGTAAGGTATCCAACGTTTGAGATACTCTAGAGGTGTAGGTATAAAGGGGTTCGGTTGGTCCGACTCTGGACTCAAAACCTGAATCTCCTTTTTCTCGAAGTTTATGATATACTTGTAGTACATATAAGGATGTCTCAGGCGCAGGCCGAGGGGATGTCTGGTCCTCGGATAGCTGTGCCCAGTTTCTTATTGTCGGTGTACTGGGTACTCCAGTCCACCAGGTTTCCAGATTTTGTAGAACTCCACTCGAAGTCCAGACCGTACCAAGTATGATATATGTAATTGAATTGATCCCTCGTTGGGATCCCGAAAGGTGTTGTGAACCACGAGGGTTCTGTGTTAAATTCTTCTTCGATTTCGAATAACGCGCTGTCGAACACTTCTTCGAATGTTTGAATATAGATGGGACAGTGAGGTGCTTCGAAAATGTAATCAAAGTCTGAGGTGAGGGTGGAGTTTGAAGTGAACTCGTAGTTCATATAGTGAGCCTTGGTAACAGGAGAACTATCAATATACTGTTAGGTGGAAGCCAAACTCAAATATATAACTGAGGGACGTAGGCCAAAATCTTCATTCAGAGAATCTGTCAAGGAAGGCTCATCTCGATAAGGTAAAGTAAGGTAAAGATTTATGAGGTAAACAATTTTATATTGATAAGATCTCTTCTCCGTTGCTTGATGATGTCTGTAAAGCTCTGGAGGCACTTCGATATTTATATCCCACGTCTGAGTGTTCGCGGACTACTTTTAACTACTATGCCTCCGAAGTATCACTCTGGCTTTAATACGCAAACGTCTAGAATCATATAAGTGCGAACACCGTTTTACCCTGAAACTTATCACACCCTTTCGCAGACTTGGAATAGTATTCCTGCGTTGAGATGACTGCGCTATTTGTTATACCCAATAGCGGCCTCCAATTTAGATGTCCGCATAGACTATTATATTACTCTAGTCTTGTTGACTATCATTGCAGTAGTCTCTTCGGTCATGAAGTGATTGGGTTCATGCCGGTACACCTAGTGCCAATCGCAAATCCGAGCCCAACGTGTCAACGTCTCCAGGGGCTCCGCCTTATCTAGGTCTTCCTTTCTGAGCGTGCTTCTCCTTGGTCTGCCGACCTCCATAGAGGGGTCCTATTGCTAGGACCAACCAACCTACAGCTGATCTCAGAAGGGTATGGGTGGATTAGGTATACCCCTAATAGCTTTCACTACCAGGATATCCTCTTAGAGTATTTTGCTGAAAACGTCCCGTCACCTTTGGCCCATAGTTAGGAAGCCTAACCTTGAAGCCTCCAATCTCAATGCGCCTCCCGCGGATTTCCTCCGTTCCACTTCCCAGATGTCGCCAAAGGTCCCCTCTCATATAACCTGCGAACAGTATGCGGTTGGACTGACGGCGGCGACGTATATGGTGTTATGAAGTGGGCTTCATTGATGTGACATTTCCGTTATGGGACGCTACTCTCAAATTCTCGCTAATACCGTGTGGGCCCCATCATAGTGCCCGAGGGGGGTGTTGGCTCCGATAAATTGAGGGTCTGTGCGCAGTTACCCTACCGTGGGTCTGTGCACATGTCTCAGATTTCCATATACCTAACAAGAAGCCCTTCTTCTGACCGACCGCACAGCCTTAGCGCCTCTTCCCATTCTTGATCAGTCATATACTGTAGAGCCGACAATCTGCGGACTATTTGTTCGGGAAGCTTATCTTTTACTGCCTGTCTCCAGGACTCTCCGGTCATGCGTGCACAAATATTATGGTTGTGCATAACCGTTAGATAACGTTCAATACTTTCGCTGTACTCGACTAGCTTCCTAGCTCGAAGCGCCAATCGTTCTGCTTCTACCGGGACAAATCGTTCGGCTTCTACCGCGGCAAATCGTTTGATCATATCGTATTCAATACGAGTCCATGTAGCCAGTTCCAGCTGCTGTGTTTCTCCTTGAAGTCTGTCCATAGCCTTTCGATACCAAATCGTATAAGGGAGTACTATGTCTCCTCTCGTACGACAGAGTGCGTATATTACTCATTCCTGAGCATTGTCCCAGATCATCCAGTTTTTCTCGAAGGAGTCCGTGCATTGTAGGATCCACCCATATATATCTTGTGCAGGTTTATCCTCATAGAATGGGAGTGGCTCTGATAATCACTTAATATTTAGTGCCATTGTATTGGCAAGGGTCTCTGCCATTCCAGACTGTTCTAGTCTCAGTCCTCGCCTGCCCCAGCTAGGACTTTTTCTTCTTCTTCCTCTCTCATCGTCGTCATCGTCGCCATCACTTGGATCTCCAGGGTTACCTCCCTGGGCACCTGAGCGAGATGCATCAGTGGCTTCCTTGCCTTTCCCCTTATCCCTCCGCGTAGGCAGAGTGTAGTATTCTTCGTCATCAGTTTCCTAGATGACGGGTAAGGGTGTGGGCCCTGCAGCTTCAGGACTTAGTGCGGTGGCTAACATCCTATTTATTGACACTGTTAATACTTTTAGGGTATTATTCGTCTCATTATTCTGCTGCTGTTGCTGGTCTTGTCACCTGCGAATCTCCACTTCATGAGTAGTCTGATCCTGGCCCATTTGTCCGAGGGTACGGTTGACTTCCCTTTCCCGCGTGGTGCATTGATTTTGGAATTCTAGGAATTCCGCTCTTAGGTTGATGACCATTTGTTCCAACATTTGATCTTGGGCTAATGCCGCCTGGCTTTCTTGCCTGAGTGTTCTATGTAAGCTCGTAGTTTCCTCTTCATGTTCCTGTTGACACCTATCTTAAGCATCAATTTTCTTTACCACTTCCCGCAGTATCTCCTCTTGTATCCCCTTAACTTCGCTTTCCACGCCAGCCAGCTGCATCAGCAAGATTGCAATATTGTTATCGTGGACATCTTGTCCATCAGTGATTTGCTGTTGAACCTTCATTAATTTTAAGGTATTATCTTGGGTAGTCCCCTTTAAATATTTGAAGTCGATATTAGCTTAGTCGAGCGAGGTGTCTATATCTTGCCTTATCTGATCCAAGATTATCCCAAGACAGGCAGCCAACCTGGCTAAGTGTGCAGCGTGGTCTCCTCCTGGTTTAGACATAGAGGCCCTTGATATCCGATGTGTGCTTGTGACACTAGAGGATCGGTGAGAGGATTAATTCCCTCTTCAGAACAGGGATTCATGAGGTGTTGATGAGGAGGGACTCTATATTGCCCAATCATCGGTTTTATCCATCATATCTGGGCAGGTATAAATGGGTTCTCCCGCCATTATCCTCTTTCTCGGGTCGTGAGGTATCTCAGCTATTGTGATACATTCCAGGTAGGCTAATTGCTCTAATAGTCCTGGATGCGTGATTTCTGGTACTTCGTACCAGAGTTCTTGATATCCTTTAAAGAGTTTAAGGAATCGAATGTAAGGTATCCAACGCTTGAGATACTCTAGAGGTGTAGGTATGAAAGGGTTCGGTTGATCTGATTCTGGACTCAGAATCTGAATTTCCGTTTTCTTGAGGTTTAGAATGTACTTATAGTACATATAAGGATTTTGGCAGGCCCAAGCCGAGGGGATGTCTGACCCTCGGATGGCTGTGCCTGGTTTCTTGTTATCGGAGTACTGGGTACCCCGCTCGACAAAGCTTTTTGATGAGATGGAACTCCACTCGAAGTCCCGTCCGTACCCGGTACGATATATGCGATTGAATTGATCCCTCGTTGGGATCCCGAAAGGTACTGTGAACCACAAAGGTTCCTGAGTGAACTCTTCTTCGATTTTGAGCATCTCGGTATCGAAGATTTCTTCGCATGTGTAAATGTAGATGCCACAGTGAGGTGCTTCAAAAATGTAATCGAAGTCTGAGGTGAGGGTGGAGTTTGAAGTACACTCGTAGTTCATATAGTGAGCCTTAGTAACAGGAGAACTATCAATATACGGTTAGGGGGACACCTGATCTCTAGTATAACTGAGAGATGTAGGCCAAAATCATTTCGTAGAATCTGTCGAGGAAGGCTCGTCTCGATAAAGTAAAGTAATGTAAAGATTTATCAGGGAAAACAATTTTATATTGATAAGATCTCTTCTCCGTTGCTTGATGATGTCTGTAAAGCTCGGGAGGAACTTCAATATTTGTATCCCGTGTCTGAGTGTTCGCGGACTACTTCTAACTACTATGTCCCTGAAGTACCATCCTGTTTTTAGTACGTAAACGTCTTGAATCTTTATAAGTGCGAACACTGTTTGACCCAGAAACTTATCACACTCTTTCACAGACACGGAATAGTATTCCTCCGTTGAGATGACTGCTCTATTTGTTATACCAAGCAGCGGCCTCTAACTTAGATGTCCGCATAGACTATTATATTACTTTACTCATGTTGACTATCATTCCAGTAGTCTCTTCGGTCATGATGTGATCAAGTTCATGCTGGGCCACCTAGCGCAAATCGCAAGTCTGAGCCTGACATGTCAACGTCTCAAGGGGTTCTGACTTATCTAGGTATTCCATTCTGAGCATGTTTTCTTTTGGTCCACCGGCCTCTGTAGAGGGGTCCTATTACTAGGACCAACCAACCTACAGCTGATCTCAGAAGGGTATAGGTGGATTCGGTATATCCCTAATAGCTTCCACTACTGGGATATCCACTTAGAGTAGTTCACTGAAAATGTCCCGTCACCTTTGGCCCATAGTTTAGGAAACCTAACTTTGAAGCCTACTATCTCAATGCACCTTTCACGGATCCCTTCCGTTCTACTTCTCAGATGTCGCCGTAGGTCTCCCCTTATATATCCCGCAAACAGCACGCAGTCGGACGGACGCTGGCGACGTATATGGTGTTATGATATGGGCTTCATTGATGTGACCTTTTAGTTATGGGACGCAACTCTCGAAATCTTGCTAATGACGTGCGGGCCCCATAAGGGAGCCGGAGGGGGATGTTGGCACTTTGGAAAATCGGAGATCTGTGCGCAGTTACCCTACCGTGGGTCTGTGCACATGTCTCGGATTTCTATATGCCTAACAGTTTCGACAATGTCTCGGCCCCCTCACTTTGCAACACGCTTGCCACCAGCGCAGTCAACCCGTACTTGGTCTAGTGGATAAGGTCCTTCCTATACGAACACTTCTGCTTCCTGGTCTTCCAGGGGGCCCCCCTGGTCTTCTCCCCAGTCTCGGTTGGCACTCCCCAGGGCTCTCCGATTTCCCCACTCCTGTTCGTTATCTATGTCTCATCCCTTTACTTCCCAGTCCCTCTGGGCCTCATCCTCTCTTACGTGGACGACTTCGCGATCATGGTCACCTCCGGTTCATATTGGAGGAATGTCCAGAGATTACTGGGTATCACCAGCATTCTCCAGGTGAAGGCGGGTAGGCTGGGGGTGGCCTTTTAGTTGCCGAAGACAGAACTCATGCACTGGGTGACCCCAGCACAGAAGGTTCTCCCTCCCGTGATCCCAGTTTTGATAGACGGCCACCTCTTTCGTCCCTCCAAGCTGATACACTGGCTTGGGTATTGGTTTGAGCCCTCGAGCACCTCCTGCGCTAAAGGCACCACCTCACCTTTCACAAGAAGACTCGGCCTGGCCCAAGGGGCCTTCACGATGATCAGGAGACTCGCTAGGCCCGGTAATGGTCTCCCTCCCTTCCTCTGCCATTATCTGGTATCATCCCTAATCTCCTCGATCCTCCACTATGCGGCGGACCTCTTCTCACCAAGCCTCACCCTTCTGGACTGCTTGTCTGTCTTTTGGAGAACTGTCCTGAGGTGGGTGACAAACTGCTTTTCTTCAACCCCAGTTGGCATCCTGGCATGTGAATTGGCTCTTCCTCCCATCCCGCTATTGGTCCTCCACCAACAATGACTGGCTGCTATCTGACTAGTATGCCTCTCCCCCGAGGCCAACCTGGCGACTGCTAGGCTCCACCCATCCTTTCCCATATCCTCCCCCTTCCAGGCCCTAGAGGACTACTGTCACTTCACCAGGGGCCTGACATCAATCTACGCCCCTCTTCTTTAGAAAGCCCTGCCCCCCTGGCCCCCTATAAGAAAGCACCTTCCGCTAGACGGGATTGCACACCGCACTCTCCCATTTATTGACACCTCAGGCCTCATTCCAGTAGCCTCACCCAACCTTCTTCCTCCTGACTAACTCCTCCTGAGAGAGGGGATCCCATCCTACCAGTCAATCAAGGCACGAGTGAGAGTTGCACTCACCAAGGATTGGGCCACCTAGTTCTCCCCTCCACCCTATTACCAATACGCCGCAACCCTCTCGCTTCACCTGTTCATAGGCTTGGGAAGGTTTATAGCAGGCAGGATCCACCAGATGCGTTCGGACAAGAGTTACCTCGCTGCCCACCCCTCCTGGTTTACTGACAACCCCTTCCCCCTTTGCCCCCATTGTGAGGAGCATGAGGAGGACTTTGCTCATTCTATCTTGTATTGCGAGTCTCGCAAAGGGCCTTGTGAGCGCCACCTCTACGGGCTTGAGGACATTGGCAAAGACAGCCCACTATGGACTGACATAAACGCCCTCCACTTCCTGGTGAGGTACCTCAATGTGACCACCACAGACTTTCCCCCTAGCATGCCGCATACGTGCTGGGACCCCCGCTCGAGCCCTCTCCCGGATGCGTGGAGCTCCCGATCCATGGCTTCAGGCTCTGAAGTGTGACGCCCACCACTTGCTTTGATCCGCCCGCAAAGAGTTTTTGTTTTTTCTTTTTTGTGGTTGGTTTCATTTTCTATTATGAATTTTGTATTTTTTTGCTTTAGTTCCTTGGGATTTCGTGTCGGCTATCGGACACTACTAGGAGGATTTTATATCTTGGTGCGAGTTTTTCCTTTGTGCTTGCAGTTTTTGAGATTAAGGTTTTGTTTATGCGATAGCTAGCGCTGCATGCAAGTTCTTGTATCATAAACAATGAATACACGATGATAAAAAAAAAAAGAAAAAAAGAGAACAAAAAAAAAGAAAAAGCCCGAAGAGATAGGCTCTTCATGCTTTGTTCTAAGTTACTTTCTTACCTATTACTTTATACTTTTATGAATATAAAAGCTTTACGCTCTTTATGAATACCTACGTACGAGACGAGAACTCTACTATGAGAGTAGAGTTAGAGAAAGAGTACAATAGGCAATAAGGACTAGAGACACGAGAGTCCCTCCTACCTTATCGTAGGCATAGGTCTATGAACTATCATCAAGAAGAGAAGAAGAGAAGTATCATCTACCCGTTGCTGAGAACTAATACCAGTTAGGGATCATAACAGTAAGCTTACTTTTCTTTTTTTTTATCTTCACATATTTGTTGTTATTCATGGTGCAAGAATGTGCATGTACTGCTAGTATTAGGCAGATGTTAAACTCTAGTATAACTAAGGAACGTAGGCCAAATCTTTGATTAGAGAATCTGTTAAGAAAGGCTTGTCTCAATAAAATGGGTAAGGTAAAGATGTAAAGCGTAAAACAATATTATATTGATAAGATCTCTTCTCTGTTACTTGATGATGTCTGTAAAGCTCAGGAGGCACTTCGATATTTATATGCCATGTCTGAGCATTTGCAGACTACTCCTAACTACTATGTCTTCAAAGTACCACTTTGGATTTAATATGCAAAGGTCTAGAATCTTATAAGTGTGAGCACTGTTTGACCCTGAAACTTCTCACACCCTTTCACAGTTACAGAATAGTATTCCTCTATTGAGATGACTGCTCTATTTGTTATAGCAAACCGTGGTCTTCAACTTAGTTATCGACATAGACTATCATATTACTTTAGTCTTGTTGACTATCGTTTCAGTAGTCTCTTTAGTCATGAAGTAATCAGTTTCATGCTGAGCCACCTAGTGCCAATTGCTAGTCCAAGCCCGACAAGTTAGCATCCTCTAGGTCTTTGACTTATCTTGGTCTTCCTGTCTGAGCATGCTTCCCCTTGGTCTGCCTGCCTCTATAGAGGGGTACTATTACTAGGACCAACTAACCTACAGCTGATCTTAAAAGGGTATGGATGGATTCAGTATATCCTCAATAGCCTATACTACTAGAATATCCTCTTAGAGTATTATACTAGAAATGTCCTGTCACCTCCAGCCTATAATTAGGAAGCCTAACTTTGAAGCCTATTATCTCAATACACCTCTAACAGAATTCTACTGTTTCACTTCCCACATATCGTCAAAGGTCCCGTCTCATATATCCTGTGAACGGTATATGGTCGGATGGACATTGGCGACGTATATGGTATTATAAACTGGGCTTCCTTTATGTGACATTTTAGTTATGGGACACAACTCTCAAAATCTCACTAATGATATGGGGGGCCCATAAGGGGGCCAGAGTAGGATATTAGCTTTCTGGAAAATTGAGGGTCGGTGTGCAGTTACTCTACCATGAGATCTGTACACTTATTATTTCAGATTTCCATATGTCTAACAGCTAGCTATAGCATAAACAATTCCTATTCCTCATTCTGCTCAGCTTGACTGTATCTCCAAAACCTTCTAGCATGGGCCTAACCATACATCTCTACCTCAAAAGCCCAAACATATCTGAAAAATGGAAGAAAAGACCTCAGAACAAAGTAGGAGAATATATTGGGAACAACATATAAAAAACAAAGTAAAGATGGCTCGAGATTACACAACAATCTAGCCAGAATATACATATTGGCAGATGGAACATGTTGAAGTATTCTCAGAATGTAATGTAGACTGAGATAGGAGCTGACTGTGGAGGACAGTAGAAAAGGTTGGAGCAGTAGTATGCAAGTTGATCCAACTGCCAAGATAGGGCAGAAACCGAATATGATCACATCAACTCTCAGTAATTATATTCGTATCTAACTAGGCAGTCCTAAGAGAGAAGGGTAGGGATTTTACCACATCTCTCATGTAGTCTCTCAGTTTCTGCGAGATAGTATTACTTAGTAGATAGCATACCACTACTTGTAGACTGATGTCACAGTCGCGTGGCAGATAGTGGAAGGAGACGTTTGTGGCAGATAGTGGAAGGAGACATTTGTGGCAGATAGTGGAAGGAGATGTTTGTGGCAGGTAGTGGAAGGAGATGTTTCACCATGACGAGGATATTCGTCATGAGGTTTTATGGATTATATGTTGTTTCATGCACATGACCTATTAAGAGGTCATGGGGGCAGCGTACAAGGCCAAGGGGGCTGTGCAGTTTGATTTACTTTCACACATGACCTATTAAGAGGTCATGTGGTTTATGCACATGACCAATAATGCGGTCATATGATGTCTTTCATGAGTCATAATTATGACTCATAGTTATTTTGATTTATAAGCGGGTTAACTGAAGGACTATAAAAGGAGGCCGGTAGAGCCTGGTAGTTAGTTCTTCACGCAACCACCTATTATACTTTCTTACCTATACTATCAAGAATGGAATCTATTCTACCAGTTCGAAGATTCTACCATGATACAATTTGATTATTAGCATTCATAAGGGGAACATAGACAACGGTCTAAGAATAATAATCAAAGTCTTGGTAGAAGAGAGAGCGAAGTACGGCACGCTAAGGAAGAGGAGTATTGCACTATTATAAGGAGACTAACAGATAAGCTGTTACCTGTTGCAGGATACACATTGACATCGGAGAGTAGATAGGATACCGAACATTTGGTTGTGTCTTAACAGCGACACCCAACAGCAACATGGAAGCAGAACAAACAGGAGAAGGGACAGGGACGACCCCGGCCCCACCAGCACCATTGAACGTGCTGAGCATGACAGGAGAACAATTGGAATACATGCTGGCAGGACTCAGACCCGTGTGAACGTCGGAAGGACTCAAATTAAGGAATCCCGATGTCTTCGACGGAGAACCAACCAGGCTCAAGGATTCCTAGTACAGCTTAAACTGTACTATGAGGCCAAAGAATGGACGAGCGAACATGACGACAGGAAGATCAGATTCGCGAAAACTCTGCTAAGGGGAACAGCAGAGAAGTGGATCACTCCAATAGTGGAAGGGACCAGCCCTATGGAATGGCACGAATGGGAAGAGTTCGAAAGAGACCTAAGAGCTCAGTTCGAGGATAAGGACAAACGACAGGAAGCACAGAACCAGATTGAGAAGATGGTTCAAGGAAAAAATATGGTTATCGAGTTCTGGCACAACATGCAACTGTTAGCCCCAGGCACCGAGTACGATACACATACCTTAAGGCGACAACTATTGAGAGGGGTCCACGAAGAGCTACACGAAGCATGGACCAACTTGGATAGGGTATTCCACACGACTGAAGAACTAGCCCAGTGGTTCAGAGAGGTCGAGAATAGGAAGAACCAAGGAAGGAGCAATCAGGACAGACCGGCCCGGCAGCAGAATGGACCGCCGAGGGTGCTAACAACCAATCAAGGAGGAGAAGCAATGGACCTCGACGCAATAACAGGATCAACCCAACGATTCCAAAGACCGGGACAGAGGTTGAGACAAGCCTGGAGACCAATGAGACCAAACCTCCCAAGGATAATACCGGAAGAGTTTCGGAAATGCAGGGACAGCAATTTATGCTTTCGCTGCGGAAAGGCAAGACATCAAGCAATCGAATGCCCAGACAAGAATGCCAAGATTCGGGAGATACAAAGCCAGGAACCGGAAGAGAGAGAAGAGGCTTTAAACGACAGCAGTCCCCAGTAACGAGTGGTCTGAGGGACGACCAGCACAAAAAATCCAATGAAATTATACAAATATCGATGGCAACAGACTACAAGGCACAAATCAACATCACGGATAACAATAATGACGAATCAGATCAACTGATGATAAAAATCAAAATAATCACAAAAAACGGGATTACCGAAACCAACGCAATGGTCAACTGGGGAGCAACGGAGGACTTTATCGACAGAGAATTCTGCAATACCCACCAGATACCCCTCATGAAAATCGACAAACTAAGAAACATCTATGTGGTTAATGGGGAAAAGAGCAAGGCGGGCCCCATTACCCACATGGCAGAAATAGCCATGGAAACAGGATCTCATCAGGAAACAATAGTATTACAGGTGGCAAATATGGTCAAACATACTGCTATCCTCGGAATACCATGGCTAAGGAAGCACAACCCGAATATCGATTGGGAAAAGAGACATATCAGCTTCGGAAGCGAGAGGTGTACCCAGGTATGCCTAAACCAATCATCAAGGATCAATACAGTCCCTACTGAACTGGCCCGATGGGAAAACAAATACAGTCGAATCACCGAGACGAAAAGCAAAGAAGAAGAAATTCGGATCCAGCGGCTGGATTCCGAAGCAAAGATACCGACCGAAGGGTCAGCGGGAGCGGCTGGACACGACCTGTACAGCATCCAAGAAAAAATCATCCTGGCCAAATGGTGAGCGATGATAAAGACAGGAATATCGATCGGACTACTGGATGGCACCTATGGACGAATTGCCCCACGAAGTGGATTAGCGACCAGGCATGGTCTAACCACAGGAGCGCTAGTAATAGATGCAGACTATCGCAGAGAGATCAGGGTTCTATTAATGAACCTGGAAGAAGAAGACTATGAAGTCAAGAAAGGCGATCGGATCGCACAGTTGACTGTCGAAAAATTCGACAATAGAGGACTACGAGAAGTAGGCGGCCTCAACGAAATGCAAAGACAAGATTGAGGATTTGGAAGCACGGGAAGAAACACACTGGAAGAAACCGAAGAACGACGCGTCGATATCAACATTATATCAGCCAGGACCTTCGGACAACTATATCGGAAAGGAGAACAAACCGGTGTTCTCAAATGGGGTCAAGAAGAAGCAAGAACGACAATAGCAGAGACCTCGACGATCAGTACCAGGTTAGCGGTACGATAAGAAGCAACGACGAAGAAGGCAACTCTAAGATAGCTGGTACCAAGTGAATACCATGACTTCTTGGACATGTTCGAAGACGGAGAAAGGACTGACTTGCCAGAGTACAGAGAAGAAGACCACAGGATCGACCTAGTGGGCAGAGCACTGTTTATGAAACTTTACTCCATGAGAGAAGAAGAGTTAAAAGCTCTGCGAGATTACCTCCAGCAGAACCTAGAGAGAGGATGGATATGGCCATCCTCATCAGCAGCAGGAGCACCGATATTATTCGTCAAAAAGAAAGACGGAAAGCTCAGACTATGCGTAGATTTTCGCGGACTAAACGCAGTCACCAAGGAAGACCGATATCTACTACCGCTAATCGACGAAGCATTGGATAGATTGGGAAAAGCACAATACTACACGAAACTAGACATCAAAGATGCCTACCACAACATCAGAATATTCGGAGGAGATGAATGGAAAACGGCATTTCGAACGAGATACGGACTATATGAATACCTGATAATGCCGTTCGGGCTGTCCAATGCACCAGCAACGTTCCAAAGATAGATCAACACCAAACTCAGCATGTTCTTGGATATATGCTGTATTGTCTACATAGATGATATCCTCATCTATTCAAAGACAATGGAACAACACCGGAAGGACATCCGAAACGTTATGGAAGCCCTAAGGGAAGCAAAGATCAAACTAAAGCCAATGAAATGCGAATTCCATCAACAGGAGAGCGAATATTGGGGGTTCATCATCAACCCTGATGAAGTACAAACCAACCCCGTCAAAACGGCAGCGATCGACGAATGGAAACCACCGAAAAGCGTAAAAGGAGTGCAAAGCTTCTTGGGCTTTTGCAACTTTTATCGCTAATTTATAGAAGGATTCAGCAGAGTGGCAAAACTACTATACGAAACAACGAAAAAGGATACCAAATGGAACTGGACAAACAGGCAACAAACAGCATTCGATGAGTTAAGTAACAAACTCACCACAGCGCCTATACTACAATACTTCGACCCAAAATTGCCAGTCATGATCGAAACAGATGCATCGAATTATGTCTGTTCGGGAATTTTATCACAACTAGGTAACGACAAACTATGGCGCCGGGTGGCATTCCGATCCAAAACAATGACCAAAGCTGAGTGCAACTACGACATCCACGATAAAGAACTGTTAGCTATTATTCAAGCACTTAAGGCATGGAGAAAATACGCACTGGGAAATGAACACGATATTAGGGTGGTAACTGACCACAAGAACCTCCTCGCCTTTACCACCACTAAGGAACTCAATCAACAACAAACAAGATGGAGTGAAACCCTATCTCAATATCACATCAAGATTGAGTACCGACCTGGGAAGCAAGGAGGATAACCCGATGCCCTTACCAGAAGGCAAGAAGACTTACCGAGAAGAGAAGACGAGAGAATTCAACAGTGAAAGAGGATTCTCTTGCCAAAAAAAAAAAAAGTTTCAAAGACGAGAAAGAAAACGGAGAAAGCGAATCCATCAACGAGATGGAAATGGCAACATTATCCAACGACAACCACACAGAATGGATACGAAACACGATGGAAAGAGATACCGAAATACAAACAATCAGGAAAGCTTTAAATAAAAAGCAAAGAGAAATAAAAGGGACAGCACTGGGGCTATACGAAGAAAAAGAAGGATACCTTTGGTACGATAACAAGATAAGGATCTCCGACGATGAACCTCTTCGAACGGAAACGATAAGTAGAAACCATGACATACCACAAGCAGGGCACGGCGGAACAGCCAAAACCACGGAATTGATCAGGAGATCATACTACTGGCCAACGATAGGAGAGGACGTCAAGAGATATGTCAAAAACAGTGAGATATGCCAGAGGACGAAGGCAGTACGTCACGGGCTATACGGATTGCTAAAACCTATCGAACCTCCTGGAAGACCATGGCTATCTATTGCCATTGATTTTATAACCGAACTCCTGGAATCGAAAGGTTATGATGCAATATGGGTCGTTATCGATCGTCTGACAAAAATGGCCCACTTTATACCATGCAGGGCAGACATGGACATACAACAATTCTTTCACCTATTCAAAGATCAGGTGTTCAGAATCCACGGACTACCGAAAGATATCATATCAAACAGAGGATCGCTATTCACGGCAAATATATAGAAAGAGATCACAAGACAATGGCATATCAAAAGGAAACTCAGCACGGCATTCCACCCGCAGACAGACAGACAAACAGAAAAGACGAACGCTATATTAGAACAATATCTGCGGGCATACGTCAACTATCAGTAGGATGATTGGGCCAATATGCTAGCAACTGCCGAGTTCGCATACAACAACGGAAAACAAGAAACAACTAAGACGACACCCTTCTTTGCGAACTATGGATACAATCCAATATACCAAACGGCAAGATACGACATACCCGGGCAATCAATCGAAACCAAAAACATGCAGCGATTGCATGACATATTGCAAGAAGAGATATGCCTAGCACAAGAAAAACAGAAGGAATACGCCGATCGCCACAGAAAACCCGATTCCAACCTCCAAGTCAATGACAAGGTGTGGTTGATACCAAGGAATATATGGACCACCGGACCGTCAAGGAAACTGGACTACAAAAAATTAGGACCATTCAGAATCATCGCACGCATCGGACTAAGAGCATATAAACTTGACCTCCCACGCTCGATGAACAACACTCATCCGACATTCCACATCAGTCTCCTTGAACCCTACCAAGACAACGCCTTCACATCACAAAAGAAACTCCCTCCACCGCCCATCGGGATCGAGGGCGAAGACGAATACGAACTTCAGAAAATCATCGACTCAAGACTACACTACAACAAACTCCAGTACAAAGCCAAGTGGACAGGCTACTCGGAAGAACACGATCAAGAGTGGTACCCAGCCACTAACTTTACCAACGCGCAAGATGCCATCCGACAATTCCACCAAAACTACCCCAACAAGCCCAGACTTCTGCCCGATAGAAAACAGGGTTTGGATCAAGGAAGAAGTGAACGACGAGGATTGGGTCCAACTCGTGGACCTGCCGATCAGGAAAACGAAAGAAACGGAAGAGGAGAAAGCACACAAGTGTCTGTCATGGACGCGGTGCTACGACGACGGATGCCCCACCCACTATACAGAAAAGATGGGAACAAATTACTTTTCCAGAAAAAGAGACAGGACACCACCGATGTCGCCTCTGCTGGGCGTTAAGAACAAGATTTCAGGGACAAAATCTACGGAGAGGGGGGCCAAAATATCCAAGCAAGTTACTTGAAAACAGGACCCAGCACTGTCGCCGATCTCATCGGCAACACAAGAGGATACGGTGGAAAGCCTGCAACGAGAGCTTATCACGATAAGCTAACAAAAAACAATGGCAGAAGTAGAGATGGGAGTCTACAAGGGCCAGGCTTCGATGTGGGAGCAAAAGGCAAGGGAATGGGAGAAAAAGAACGTGCAGCTGGCAAGAGCAGTGACGGCTCAACAGGTCAGGGCAAGTTTGGCGGAATACAAAGTTGGAAAGACAGAATCCCAACTGAAGAGGAGGGATGCGAGGATCTGAAGGTTGGAAAACCTTCAGAAAGAAAGCAAGAGTAGGATGCATCGGATAGGATGCAATATCCTGCAGACGGCAGGAACCGAGGAGGATGACGAGTTCCCGATGGCCTAGAGGGACTTAGGTCGTGGAGAGAGGGGAGCTATTGTCACAGTCGTGTGGCAGATAGTGGAAGGAGACATTTGTGGCAGATAGTGGAAGGAGATGTTTGTGGCAGATAGTGGAAGGAGACGTTTGTGGCAGGTAGTAGAAGGAGATGTTTCACCATAACGAGGATTTTCGTCATGAGGTTTTATGGATTATATGTTGTTTCACGCACATGACCTATTAAGAGGTCATGGGGGCAGTGCACGAGGCCAAGGGGGCTGCGCAGTTTGGTTTACTTTCACGCACATGACCTATTGAGAGGTCATGGGGGCAGCGCACGAGGCCAAGGGGGCTGCGCAGTTTGTTTTACTTTCACGCACATGACCTATTAAGAGGTCATGGGGGCAGCGCACGAGGCCAAGGGGGCTGCGCAGTTTGGTTTACTTTCACGCACATGACCTATTGAGAGGTCATGGGGGCAGCGCACGAGGCCAAGGGGGCTGCGCAGTTTGATTTACTTTTACACATGACCTATTAAGAGGTCATGTAGTTTATGCATATGACCAATAATACGGTCATATGATGTTTTTCATGAGTCATGATTATGACTCATAGTTATTTTGATTTATAAGCGGGTTAAGTGAAGGACTATAACAGGAGGCCGGTAGAGCCTGGTAGTTAGTTCTTCACGCAACCACCTATTATACTTTCTTACCTATACTATCAAGAATAGAATCTATTCTACCACTTCAAAGATTCTACCACTATACAATTTGATTATTAGCGTTCGCAAGGGGAACGTAGACAACGGTCTAAGAATAATAATCAAAGTCTTGGTAGAAGAGAGAGCGAAGTACGGCACGCTAAGGAAGAGAAGTATTGCACTATTATAAGGAGACTAACAGATAAGCTGTTGCCTGTTGCAGGATACACATTGACATTGGAGAGTAGGTAGGATACCTAACAACTGAGAAGAGAGGCAAAATTGACTAAGGAGTCTGTTGAGAGGTTCTCCCATACTGCTTACTGTATTTCTAGCCAACTGCTACATGGGAAGTAAATGGTTACTGACTGTGAGAAGAGGCCTTACTAAGGGAGGTGAGAGGAGAGAATGGTTGGCAGAAAGGCAGCAACAAAACCCAAGAGGAGAAAAGTCTCAATGCATGGAAAAGCGAAAAATGACAGGGAACGAAGGATGGAGATAGCTGTTACTCCTAGGCTGAAGCTATGACAGGGGGAGAGGAGTTAGAAGGGGATTGTGGAACTCCTGTGTTGAGGGTTGATTTCAAGTACAAGGAAAATGGAGGAGACAGAGGATGACTATAGTAAGTTTATTATTCTAATTTCTTATATATGTTAAAGCTAATTTAATATACCATATAAATCATTATAAGTTTCAATTTTGATTAACTTTTATTAAAACTATTGCTTGTAAAAATGTATCAATAAAAAGTTTTTATATTAAAGATATTATAATAGGACACTGGTATAATAAAGGTAGAAATAATTAGACTTAATGGTAGGGAAATGGTCAGTATAATTTATTCTTCAAAATTGATTATAATATTATAATATTGTTTTAAAATAAGAATATAATTTTGATTAAAATTTTAATAGCTTATCAGATAATCAGATTGTACTTATTAATTAATACTAGTAGGAATTAAACCTAAATATGAATTTAGTTAGATTATAGGCATTACAATTATCATATAACTTTCTCTGAATACAGGTGTATAAAATCTTCCTCTGATAAATACTTCCTGAATTAAGCAATAATTATATTACAATATAGAACTTCATTCTAAATCTTAACATGCATATTCTGTCATAGCATAAATGAATACAAATATAGAATTGCACTTATCTCTTCTTTTTCGAAAAAACTTTCCTCTACTTCTTACTCTTTTTATTTAAATAAGATTGACACTTTCTGATAATATCAACCACTCCTCTACCTCCCATGTTGGATTGGATTGGTTTGTCTATCCGGGTAACCACACTAATGTCTTGTTTGGTTAAGCTTGTGAGGCATTTGGAGGTAAACCTTGGGAGTGCCTGACATGTATGGTTTCCTGTATTTATAACTGGGCACTTTCCCATCAAGAAGGAACACATGTCTCTTTCTCTCGTCGTCCGTCCTCCACACTTCCCCCATCCAACACATGTTTCTAGTCTGTCGACTGGAGTAGTTATATCACCTCTCACTAACTTTCTTATAAGGTAGGAAGGAGTAGCAAGCGTAGTTAATATAGTGAAATGTTCAGGAAGTTATTATGAGGAAAGAAGGAAAGCGAGATAGCGGCTGAACGGGAGAATGGTGTGTTGTTGAAGGAGGAGAGGCAATAACGCAATGAAACAAAGGAGAATATGGACGAATGCTAGGCCGTTGGGGCGATTTGCGTGTGGGAAGTCGTCAGTTGAGAACATCATTTAATGAAAGAAAGCAGCGTGAGAAAGGAATGTAGTGATCTAACGCAATAGTCCTATCAAATAGGATGTGGGCGATTGAACAAGGGGGGAGACTACCCGTCGAACGCAGGGACATGATATTGAGATTCGCAAAGAAACTAACGCTAGCCAGTAATTGGGAGAGAGGATAAGAGAATATGGAATGAATAAAATAAGCAAATAGCGAGAAGGCAAGTAGAAGAGTACCCTCCGCATCGAGTCAGCTATGAGACAGAAAATATCCAGTCCGGTAGTTACTAGGTGTTGGTGAAGCAGTTGGAATGGTGGAAAGCGACAGGATAATTATTTATTTTTATTCCGTTTCTGTCCCCATTTCATCAGATTGTTTTCGTCCACCTTTCCACTCCTTACTAATCCGTTTTGTCCCAAAAGCTTCCCTTCTTTTCGCTTCTTCGCTACGTGCCCTTCCACCTGGCTTTCCTCCATTCCACCTGTAGCCCAGCCAACACCAGCCATAATGATGTGGGGTAAAAGAAAACAAACTTTTGTCTATCTGTTAACAATGCAAATACCCGTGCACAAAAATATGGAAACAAAAGTAAAGGGGTACCAAATAGCGGCAGAAAAGCCAAGCCCCCAAAGCACCGAAGCAGAAGTTAGGTAGAACATAACCAGATATTGAAACGCCAGAGCTTAATGATATTGCTAACAAAGAGGTTATCTGTAGAGTAGAGGTGAAAGAAAAGAGAAGTGGATATAAATCGTAGGAAAGCAGTTTTTTGTCACCAGGGTAAGGAAAACAGCCAAGCGCTTCAAGAAAAACAAACGCCAAACATGAAAATGCAAAATCAGTGTATTAAAGTAGCTTGATGGATAATTTCCGAAAGAAATCAATGAGACACTGACATCTACTCACGCATGTTTAGGTTGCGGAATGATTTGGGTGGCTGGGTTTTGTCGACTTCGAGATTGGTAGCGATGCAGGGGTTCGGAGTGTCGCAGGAGTTGTTGGAAGTCTACTGCTATTTCCGGGATTTCCCCCACTTGCCCCCGCGGTCGGGGGGAATCCAATTCTCGCGGGACGACTAAGATTAAGACCAAAGCGATTACTAATTAGTCTTGGAGCAGCTGAGAATGGAGCTGTAACTTGAAGGCTCCCAGCTGCAGGGGCCGTATTACCGACAACCAATGTTGTAGGCTGGGCTTGACCGATTGCATTGGAGGTAGAAGTTGCTGGAGTCACGGACGCCGAGGAGGGGGGAACATACTGGGGGATATCGATTGGTTGGGCTGATTGCAAAGCAATTGGGGAACCGGTAAATTTCATCTCCCTTGCTGCTGCTGCTACTTGTTCCCCCGCCATTTGCTGGGTAGCAGGATCCGGGACTTGGAATTGATGCTGACGGTAATTAGGATCTTTGCGTTGCATCTGATTCTGCTTTAGAATCTCGTCTGTCTCTCGAAGCTCCTGTTCGGTAAGGACATCGTCGGGATCGTGTTGGAAGCTCTCCGAGTACTGAATAGCGGTGATAAAGTCAACGCTATGGGGCAATTAATTAGTACCTAGCTCGGTACTTCGGCAATAGGGATTTGTGAATGGAATTACCTTTGTATGATTTTATCTAATACAGGGTCCTTTCCTCGATATTCAGTTAGGTCTTCTTTTGGAATATTCGCAGGCTCAAGGAGATACTGCCTAACGTCTTTGTGCGCCGTTCGAAGTGGATCTTGTTTGTCAACAACTCTGGACTGTAGTTGACTTTTGAAAAGAATCTTGTTCCTCTTGAGATCCTCAAAGGTTCCAACCGCATGAAACCTATAGACGAAAACATGTTTTTTCTGACCCATTCTGTAGGCTCTTCCGACAGCTTGCTCCTCCCACATCGGTGACCACTTGAAGTCGAAGATAATGATACGATTAGCACCCGGCAAGTTCAGACCCAGTCCGCCAGCCTCAGTTGAGACGAGAAACACATCACCACTACCGGAATTGAAAGATTTGGTTGCCGATTGTCTTGTACTCATCTGTGTCTTTCCGTCAAGTCTAAGGAAATCAACATTCCAGTCCTCAAGCAATTTATGGAGGTAATTCAAGGTGTAGACACCATGAGAAAAAATTAAAATTTTGTCTCCAAGTCTGATCGAATGCTCAACAATGCTCTTTAGTAATTGCATCTTATATGAATGCAGTAAAGCTCGAGGGTTTTGGGTTTTGCTGGCCATTTCTTTGGCCCAAGCATACTTTTTGCTTGCACCCTCCAGCAGCTCTTCGTTGGGGGAGAGGTCATCCAGGTCAATCAATTCTTGAAACTCTTCATCTTCTAGGGAGAAGATATCTTGCTTCGACTGCCTGTTCTTTCTGATGGCCGCTTGTGCTTTTTGATCGCGTTCCTCAATAGTGTCCACGAAGCACATAGGGTGATTGCAAATCAATGAGAGAAGGTGAACAATATCAAAGAACCTGGTTCCAGATTTAGCTTTACCATCGCTGCCCTCTATAGCACCCGTTACTTCTGGATCTGTGACGAATTTGGTGTACCTAGAGGCGAATAGGGGTGTCAGCATCAAAAACGTTGAGGGAAAGAATTTGACTGCTTACATTTCAACCTGCCAGGGCGTCAGGGGCACCTTTACCAGAAACTCCGTTTTTTGAGGGAGATCTTTTTCAATTACCCTCACATCAGCTCTGTGCACCTTTGGGCCAATATCTTTCTTCAGAACAGTCAACATTTTCAAGCAATACCGCCTCTGACTCAAAGTGCTGTCTGCGTAAAGTCCATCCTCTATGGGATGTAAAAACTTGGCCTCGAACTCCTTACTAGGTCCTAAAAATCCAGGATCAATCCAGTCGATCATTGTCCAGTATTCCATAAGGTTATTGGAGAGCGGTGATCCTGTCATAGCTACTCGGGACTTGGAGCGGAAGCGGCGGGTGGCTTGACTGATTTGCGCGTTAGGGTTTTTGAGCGAATGAGCCTCATCAGCAATGATGATGTTAGGACTATTCAGAAGATAATCACTAATCTGTTTATGCTGGTCTGCGGGGATATTGAGTGATAAGGAATTTGAGCCCTTCCGAGGTCTGTTGTCAATAAGATTCCCTACTGGATAGTTAGTATGATTATTCAGAGTCATGGCTTTTGAGATCTCCATACGGAACGAAGTATAGCCCATCAGTAATACCCCGCCCTCCTTGGCCCATTTAGTTATTGTGCTTAGCCTCGTAGTCAAAGAGACAATAGCGTCTGCTCGGTAGATCTGCCCAATTGCTGAAAGATCAAGCTGGTCGCACTCATCTGGGCTTTGCGGCAACCACTTCTGGAATTCATCCCACCAGTTCTCCACCAAACCAGGCGGGCTGAGTATAAGGGTTTTTGATTCCCTTAAAGCCTCCGGTATTTGACCGAAAGTGGCCTCCTGTTTAGATGCTGCCGCAGTGGCTAGTGTGTAAAGAAAAGTGATTCTGCCAAACCGAGTTAATACTTGAATGCCTGAGTTAACTATTGATCAGATATCACTCACACCTGCAGAGTCTTCCCTAAACCCATAGTATGTGCCAGAAGTGCGCCTCTTCCTTCTCCGCTCTGAACTAGTTGTTGCCATAGAAATCGCACACCATCGACTTGATGAGGCTTAAGTGTTCCAGCGAAATCAGGATGGAAGTAGATATCAGTATACTTCTTGTACTTTCCTAAGTTTATTGCAACCTTCTCGGGATCCGGAGCAATACTGGATATCTTCTGAGTCCTGATACGATTCAGTAGGTTCCGTTGGTTCTTAAACGCGCGTTCTCGAAGGGCCTTGGCGTGAGGATCTTCTTCAACTGGCTTTCGAACCCTCGCCCCCCGGCTCGAAGTAATTTGCGGCACTGGAGACTGGGTAGAACTGTTTCTGAATTAGTACAGACAAAAAGCAGCTGGATATTTCCTTATTTTTGTTGCGCTTACCTGGAAGCTCCGCTCACACTGCCCCTACTACCAACTACCCTCATCCTTCCGCCATTCCCCAACTGATCATAGTCAGATGCGCCACCACCTCCAACGTTAGGAACGTCATCGACGTGAGTTAGTTTTCGCAAAATTGTGCGAAACTCTTTGAAGTGGGCTGAGGTTTCTGCCTTCTTAAACTCTTCCGGGCTGGGCTTGGGATGCTTCGATAAATCTTTACCTAGGAGCCAAGAGAGATACAATCTCGTAAGTATCCTATAAATTTCGGAATTGTATCTATTGAAAGAAATTTAGCGGCCAAACAGAAGAAATCAGGGGCTAAACCAAACTCACCTATCAAGTCCAGTGTAATACTTGAGCTTCTCTACGTGGATTTGTCTAGCTACATTTATAACATGTCCAAAGATTTCTGTGCATAAAAACTATTAGGTTAAAGATATTTGCGAAAAGGGGGTAAAGAAACACCTACTCCCAATCTTGTTTTCCTCCATCCGATAAAACAGAGTTGCTCGAGTCCGGGGCTCAATTTCCTGAATCAAACGAGTAAGAAGTGCGAGCGGAGTCTCTTCATCATCGTCAGAAAGTTCTTGTATCTCGATCTCAGCATTCTTCCGTTGGGTAGGCATCGTCGGGGCTCTTGATTGTTTCTTTGGTTCAGGAGGAGGATCTTCGAGAGTGAGGTCAATAATGGGGATTGGGCCTTTTTCATTAGGAATTTGCTGGGAAAGGGAAGGTTCCTGTTTAACAGTAGGTGTTGAAGACCGAGTCCCACCCCTGCACCTGCCTTTTGGCACGGACGGCAAGCCTGAGCCTGAGCCCGAGCGTGAAGTCACAGAATGCTTATCTCCTGGGCCCTCGCGAACATCCTGAAGTTCTGCATCTGAAGATCCACTACGACCATGAGCAACTGTGGGTGCCTCGACTTCCTCATCGGGTTCGTCATCTTGAACAACACGTCTGCCTCTCTCCTGCCTCTTTCTGGTGGGTATGGGCGCCTCTCCCTCACTAGACGAGTCTACGAGTTCCTTTAGAGCCTCCAAACGCCCCTCTTCTTGTTGTCGAAGCTGTTCGTTTACCTCGTCCTCACCCTCGATCTGTATAGCTTTACCGCCGGCGTAGTCTCTTACATCATCGCTAACGATAAATCCATTTAAACCTTCGTCTTCGCTCTCATAGTCTGGTTCACTGTCGCCGCTGCCCAGACTCTCATCATCACTATCATATTCATCACCACCGTGGTCCTCTTCAGTGTCATTTGATTTCTCGGCCAAACCCTTATTACCTTTCGGAGTAGTCTCTGCGGGCCTTTCCGGTGGAGTCTTGCGCTCCATGAGATTGATGAGCCAGAGGCATAGCTCGCGCTCATGAATGGATAAGGACATAATTTTGGTCTGTGCCTTGACAGTATCCTTACTCAACCAAATAAGACCGGCAATCTCTCGCATCTGAGATTTAATCCTCTCATTGAGTTCTTCCAATCTCTGCTTCTTTTCATGAGCAGTCTTCTTGCGCTCTTTCCTCCTTCTTGCGCTCTGCCATATCCGGTACGACTGGGCTTCCTTCTTTGGCAAGACTCTTGTATGCCATTCTGCAACCCTCAATTTAATACCTTCATCTATTGCCTCTTGTATTTCTAGGGCAGAAAGAGGGAGTTTCTTCTTCGATTTGCTCAATTGTTTCCGTTGGGGTCCTTTCTCAGCCTCGTATTCTTTCCAGTAAGAAATCGTGGCTTCATTCTCGGAGCCCGATTCGCCAAATACTGGCAATATGTGGTCATCGTCTATGTTTTGCCATTTGGTCAAGTAGTCCCAATCATGAATGGAGTTATCGGTAGCATTAAGGACCGGTTGAGGGTGATTCGGCTTGTCCATAAATTTGACGACTTGTTTACCTGTCGAGGAACCCGGGGTTGGAGTTTTGGCACCGGGACCTCGCCATGGAAGACCTGATTTGGAAGCATCCACTCTGGATATGCGGCAAGAATCGTCTGGCTGGACATCGTAGATCGTACAGGACTGGGGGTGGTGTTTGCGCACAAAGGCATCCTTGTAAGGTTTGATTCCAACACGCAGATGGCCGGTAGGTGAGAGAACAGCCACGCGCTCTGCCCCATTTAAGAAGTGGTATATCTGACGGTTTACGACTTGTCGTAGCCCAGAGGGTTTATCAGACGGAACTATATATTTTAAATTAGTGAAACATACTAAAAGTAAAAGGGGGGGAAGTACTCACTGATAACGAAATCATCGTCGTCTGAATCACTCTGGTTAATCTCATCACCCACACCAACATGGTAGAAAATCTGGTCCACTCCAATAGCCTTCGGTAAGAGGTAGTGTTGTTTCCGTCGAGTGGGTTGCCCAAGGGAGGGCAGTCGAAGCACAACAATTTTACTTGAGCGTTGATCCTGCCCTCCGGAATCCGTCTCAATATCTTCCTCACTAGCAGTATCACTTAACTCTGTGGTGTCCGAGGGCGAAGCGACAACCTTTTCACCTCTGTCTACCTCCCCTTCTTCGCCCAGTACAAGATCATTATCGATCTCCATTCCGCAACCGGACGGTTCATCGCCCGGTTGCAGTGATTCTGGCTGAGCTTCAGTACGGAAAGGCACAGGATTAGCGCTGTCACCGTTCTCCTCGATCCTGATGGCTGGAGTCAACGGTAAATCCCCATGATCACTACCCTCAAAGGCCTTGAAGGGATTGCGGAGAACAAGCGGGCTAGCAGCGGCAGAGCGTGAGATAAGGTTGAAAACTTTTCTCGGGCTTCCGGGGAGCGGTGGAGTTTGTAGGGGACTTCTGGTGGCTTCTAATGCCTCAGAAACACGTGGCTTAACATTCGGGCTGTCTGAGATAAAAGGCAACTTGCGCTTCCTCGAAACAGAAGGCACAGCGTCCGGGAGCACAAGAGGCTTAATTGGGGTTTCAGAGCAATAGCGCGGAGTAGCATGCGGGCGGTTGTTATAAGATGAGGAGCAGTAACCCGCTTCTCCATCGTCGTCAGGCAAGGGTGTGGCCGTGGCAATCTCTAGGATGTGCGCTCCGTACTTTGGGCTATCCCTTCGCAGACTGTGAATCTTCCTCATAATCTTCTCTCGTTTCCCTAGAGGGATAATACCGATGTCCGTCTTCAAGCGTTCATAGTTGCAAATAGTTAGAAGTACTCGTCCATCAACTTCATTGTACCTCAAAGAACTGGCAATTTGCTCGTCATCCGCAGCGACCGCAGCGACAACGGCATCGATGTCCCAATCAAAAGGATCCATCTTGCCCTGTGTACCACCTATCCCATACCGGTGACTGTTAGCAAAATAAAAATAATAAAAAAACTAAGCCCAATTGTAAAAGAGAAAAAAATATTTACCTCAAGTCAAGAGCAAACAACCGGAAAACACCGCCGGCAAAAGCTAGCGAGAAGAAATAAAGAGAAAACTGCTGACTAGAAAACGCACCAGAAGTGCAAAGTAGTTAGGCGGGTGATAAGGTGGATTGTTTTAAGGGCGCAGGGTGTTGTGGTGGAGAAGCGGTATAGAGAGGTGTTGGAGAAAAAAGGATGGAGAGTTGAGATGTCTAAAATGGCTGAAGAGGCTAATCTGGGGTTTCGCGTCGAAAGTCTCGGTTACCTTTTAGCGGGGCGAGTGCTATGATTGTGCGAGGTGATGACAGCCCGTACTAACCCGGCCGAACTGTGAATTGATCCTTGGCGATTTGTAGGCAGGGGAATAGACCATCCGGCCCCTCAGCGAGGTGGTACCCTCAACGAGGCTTGGCTAGGCTTGGCATCAACGGAAGTACATGTTTGGAACTTATCAGCTAAAATTCCCGCGAAACTTTTTTTTTTCCCCACAAGCAACAACATAAAACATCAAACATCCAATGACACAGCCACATCTGGAGACTTGATCCACTCCAGAGCGTTGTGTTACAGAGAAACTGACAAGTCAATTGCCATATCTGAGGAGAGTGGAGATACTTGAGTCTCTTTTCCATCTGAAGAACTTTCTGAAGGTTCTTTACCATCAAATTTGTTTCTCAATTGCACTTCAACATCCTGCTCTTGACCACTTCTCAGATTCGAAGTCCTTGCTAAAAACTTCTTCACCTTTTGTTGTACCTCTGAAATCTGCTCCGCTAGACAGCTTCCTTCTTGGAGCAATACTGTCCCAGTCTTCCAGTACTTTGGTAGTCTCCCTTGCTCTTCCAATGTTTCTGCATCCTTTCATTTCTGGGAACATTCAGCTAATCTTTTCTTCTGTAGTTCAACTAAGTTCAATGTATTCAAATATTTCCACTTTGCTGCCTGGTATTTCTCCTTCATTCATGATTTGAAAATTTTTACAATTTCTACCTGATTAATCCATACCTTCCCACGGGTTGGTATTCAAGTTGGTGTAACTTATTTTTGCTTCTTTGTATCAACTAACTGTTTTTGTAGATTTTTAATTTAGTGATCTTTGTTTTCGATATCAGTAAGTACTCTATTAGCAAATATGGTTGCTAGTATATTACTAATGATCTTTTTTAGCCTCCAAGCAATAGGTATTAGGTGGACACTAACTCTAGTATAACTGAGGGATATAGGCCAAAATCTTTTGTTTGAAGAATCTTTTGTTTGGAGAATCTGTCGAGGAAGGCTCATCTCGATAAAATAGGTAAAGTAAAGATTTAAAGTGTAAAACAATTTTATATTGATAAGATCTCTTCTCCATTGCTTGATGATGTCTGTAAAGCTCAGGAGGCACTTCAATATTTATATCCCATGTCTGAGTGTTCGCGGACTACTTCTAACTACTATGCCTCTGAAGTATCACTCTGGTTTTAATACACAAATGTCTAGAATCTGATAAGTGCGAACACAGTTTGACCCAGAGACTTCCGACACCCTTTTACAGTTACAGAATAATATTCCTCTGTTGAGATGACTACGCTATTTGTTATACCAAATCGCGGCCTTCAACTTAGTTGTCCGTATAGACTATTATATTACTTTAGTCTTGTTGACTATTATTCCAGTAGTCTCTTCAGTCATAAAGTGATCAGGGTCATGCAGGGCTACATAGTGCCAAGTACAAGTCCACGCCCAATGTGTCAGCATCTTACATGTCTTCGGCTTATCTAAGTCTTCCTGTCTAAACATGCTTCCCCTTGGTCTGCCAGCCTCCATAGAGGGGTCCTATTACTAGGACCAACAAATATACAGCTGATCTCAGAAGGATATGGGTGGATTCGGTATGTCCCCAATAGTCTCCACTACTGTGACATTCCCTTGGAGTATTTTGCCAAAAGCATCCTATCACCTTTGACCCATAATTTAGGAAGCCTAACATTGAAGCCTATTATCTCAATGGGCCGGTAACAGAGTTCTTCTGTTGCACTTCTGTGAGGTTGCCCAAGGTCCTATCTCTTATACCCTGCAAACAGCCTGTGGTTGGATGGACGGTAGCGATGTATATATTATTATGATGTAGGCTTAATTGATGTGACATTTTAGTTATAGGACGCAACTTATGAAATCTCGCTAATGATGTGTGGGCCCTATAAGGGGGCCGGAGGGGAGTGCTGGCTTCAGTAAATCGACAGTCCTTACGCAGTTACCCTACTGTGAGGTCTGTGCACTTTTTTGTCTCAGATTTCCATATGTTTAACATGAGCTTTCTCCTGCTAGACTTCGCCTTAAATGCCTTCATAACTTTTATAATTTTTCTAAATACATTTGAAGACTCAATGTGGTCAAGGTAAAAAACCTTCCATGTTTCCTTGGCCATGGTAGGAACACATTTTCCTTACTATCTTACTTCTACCCTTCCTGACATGTCTGGATTTTCATTATGAAAATTTTCCACAACTTCCTCCACATTTTCCATACCAGTGGCTGGCTCCTATGTATTCTCATCTCCTCAATACCCTTGCCATTTAACAAAGTACCATAGTTCTAGCTTTTCTTAATAGTGGCTATGTACCTGTTTCTTGTAAGAACGTATCTCGCTTCTTGCTATTTGTTTAGTGTTCTATTGTAGATCACCGTCAATGTCTGTCACGAATGTGGCTTAGCAAGGAAAGGTTTTCATATGACTCATAGTTATGAGTCATAGGTATGTTATGTTTCGCACATGACCTCATTAGAGGTCATGGGGTTTCGCACATATGACCACTTTGGTCATATGATATGGTTATGATGATATGTTATGTTTCGCACATGACCTCATTTAGAGGTCATGGGTTTTGCGCATGTGACCACTTCGGTCATATGATTAGTTTATGATGTTTTGGATATGACTCACAGTTGTGAGTCATATGTGGCGTGTGACTTGAAGGATGAGTCACAAGGGCGTGAAGGGCAACTATATAAGGAGGACATTAGGTCCGAGTAGATAGGC
>JACCEG010000244.1:180004-237198 GCA_014065205.1 Tuber brumale | reverse complement strand
CATCAAGCAACGGAGAAGAGATCTTATCAATATAATATTGTTTTACGCTTTAAATCTTTACCTTACTTATTTTATCGAGACGAGCCTTCCTCGACAGATTCTCCAATCAAAGATTTCGGGCCTACGTCCCTCAGTTATATACTAGAGTTTGGCGTCCGCCTAACAGGTTCCAACCAGACTTCACAAAGCGGAATGATGCAACATTACTGAATACGCAACGGTCTACTCTACGCTACTACAAGAGGAGCAGAAGATTGCCTTTACATTCCGACGGGTTATGGAGTGAATGGAGAAACACTAAGAGAACTAATGATAGGAGAAATACATAATAAATGACACCATAGCACTGATAGAAATCTCGGGTACGCAACATAATACATCTACTGGCCCGAGATGAGGAAGGACTTCAAAGACTATGACCAGCAATGTGACATATGTCCACTGAATTGGTCAAGGACAACATTACCTACTAGCAACACCCTCACACTTCCCTTTTCATCGGAGATATTTTCAAGCTATGCTATCGATTTCATAGGTCCCTTCACTAAACTGAAAGGATATGATTCAGTATTAGTAGTAGTGGATAGAGCGGTTGGATTCAGCTCGCTGATACCAACATCAGTAAATGCTACCACGATTTCGACAATGGAATTACTCTGTCACCATGTTTTCACCCGTCATGGAATACCTACATCGATTGTTAGTCATGCTGACCCTCGATTCAACTCCGGGTTTTGGAAACAAACCTTGAAGACTATAGGAGTTAAACACATTATGGCTACGCCGGGCCACCACCAAACCAATGGACAAGCGGAAAGAAAGATTCGAGAATTGAAAACAGCATTGAGGAATGTTGTTAATGCTTACCAGTCCAACTGGCTTACCTCCCTCCCTGAGGTGACAGCTTACTTCAATGCAGGTCACTTCGAGACTATTGGAATGTCTCCATACTAGGCTGTGTATGGACGAGAATACCAACTGCTCAATACCTATAAAGTCAATGCTACAATAGTACCCGCATCCAATGATTACTACAATCGACACCAGGAGATCAGAAATGCGGCATACCAAGCGTTACGGTTGGCTAGAGCAAGGTCAAACAGAGTGGCAATTAAGAGGAGGAACTCACACAAACCTGTCGAGATTGGGGAAAGAATTATGGTTTTTAGGGACCAGTTTTCGACGGAATCTGGCAGATCTCGGAAATTGCAGCCACGCTGGTGAGGCCCTTTTACTGTACTCGAATTTGACTAACACATTCAGAACTATACTGTTATCATGGATTCTATAATGTACCGAAGGAAGAAAGGAGTTTTCCACTGCTTAGTAGTCAAACCTTACCCCCCTAATGACGATTTCTGATTTCCAGGACGAGCATTTGCAAAGCCGGCACCCATTCTCGTCAACGTAGAACAGGAATGAGAAGTTCAATCAGTCATCAATTACAGGGAATGATATGGAAAAGCACAGTTCTTGGTTAGTTGGAAAGGATACCCAGCAACAGAGAATAGTTGGGAACCAGTGGAAGGATTGGAACATGCAATAGATTTGGTTCAGGCATGGTGGACAGATAATATGCCAGGAGATGAGTTTTCTACGGTATTTTCTGGGTTTATTCCTCTGTGTTATTCTCCTACTAACGATGGCTTTGAGAGCTATCAAAATGTACCCCTGGTTGATAAAGGTTTTTGGGATCCTTATTTGAATTCTGATTTTGATAGCGAGGATTAGGAATTTTCTTGTTATGTTTTGAAATAAGGGTTTTATTTTGTTTTCGGTGTGTAACCGGTACTGGTTACTCGTTTAGGATTTTCATATATCAGTTGATATTGTTTGAGTTTTGAATTTGTTTCAGGAAACGAGGTGTGCCTCTAGCCTGATAGTATAGGGTTTGATACTTTATATGTTTTATGTTTGGTTTCGAGTATCGGTTTGATACTCTATATGTTTTCTGTTTGGTTTCGAGTCTCGATTTGATACTCTATATGTTTTATGTTTGGTTTTGAGTATCGATTTGATACTCTATATGTTTTATGTTTGGTTTCAAGGCTACCCTTTTGGAGTCTTATATGTTATGGGAACAAGGCTCCCGGTAGCCTATGAAGTGTATTCAAGAACTGCTATTCTTCTCGTTAGAAGGAGTAGACTTCGACAGACAGAGTTTTTTCAATATACTTGGTTGAACAGTTACCTTCTTTAGTTTGCTTCGAGAATCTTTGGTTTGAGATTCACCAAACATCTTGAGACTTCAGTAGTCGCGATATAGTGAGAAGTCTTTTCCACAACCTCAGTTAAAGCCTCTAGACTTTACTTCACTAGTTACCATTTCGGTAAAGAACAAAGCCCATTAACTCTACATTTACCGCATCTCCCGAGAGGCGGTTACAGCATTACTTTGTCCTAGATTTCGAGGTCCCGTTGTAGCTTTACCTTCCACCTGTAATATTTTGCCATTAGTTGGCATTATTCCTCTAATGACCTCCTCACTTGATCATGTATCACCTTAATCTAGTTCGCATTCAGTATTGCACCTCAGTTTTGAGCTTTTCGCTCCTTTTTCCTCTCAGTCTGTGGATGGAATCTGTAGTTTTCATAGCAGGGTAAAATCCCATTAGCATCTGTAGTGGAACATTTATAAGTATGTTCCGCTAATAGTAATCACTGATACCTATCATCCTGATCATAGTTGACAAAACTTCAACGGTATCCTTCCACTGCTTAGTTGGTACATTCTGCTCTTTTATCAGTTTGAGAGTGGTATGCCATTGACATTCTTCACTTAATTTCTGACCCTTTACACCAGGTTTCCCAGAACTCTCTTGTGAATAGTGAGTACATATCTATGACACTTCCTGTTGGTAGGCCATGTAGCCTCTAGACTTCTGCTAGGAATGAATTTGTCACATGCTTAGCAATTGCCCAGATTTGTAGCCTGATGACATGTGCCATCTTGGTGAACAGATCAACTCCTATCCTAATCTGAGTGCATCCTTGCAACTATGGTACTTGTATGATAAAGTGAACTCTTAGGCATATGAAAATCTAAGATAATAAGTGAACAGACCTCACATTAGGATAACTGCACATGGATCCTCTATTTTCCAGGAAAGCCAATACCCCCTTATGGCCTTCTTCTGGGGCCTGCATATCATTAGCAAGATTTCCAGAGTTGCGTCCCATAACTAAAATGTCACATCAATGAAGCCCACTTCATAACACCATATATGTCGCTGCCATCTATTCGACCGCATGCTGTTGGCAGGCTATATGAAAGGGTACCTGTGCTGACATCTGAGAAGTGGAACAGAAGATTTCCATTATGGGTGCATTGAGATAATAGCCTTCAACATCAGGCTTGTTAATTATGGGCCAAAGGTGATCGGACCTTTCCAGCAAAATACTCCAAGAGGATGTCCCATTAGTGGAGACTATTGAGGACATACCAAATCTACCAATACCCTTCTGAGATCAGTAGTAGGTTGGTTGGTCCTAGTAATAGGACCCATCTATAGAGGCAGGCAGACCAAGGGGAAGCCTGCTCAGACAGGAAGTCCTAGATAAGTCAATGACCCATAGGATGTTAACTCAGCGTGCTTGGACTTGCGATTGATACTAGGTAGCCTGACATGAAACTGATCACTTCATGACTAAAAAGACTCCGGAAATGATAGTCAACAAGACTAAAGTAATATCATAGTCTATGCAAATAACTCAGTTGAAGTTCACTGTTTGGTATAACAAATAGCACAGGGATCTGAATCGAGAAATACAATTCCATAATGGTGAAAGGGTGTGAGAGGTTTTAGGATCAAGTGGTACTAGCACTTATAAGATTCTAGACCTTTGCATATTAAAACCAGAGTGGTACTTTAAAGGTATAGTAGTTAGAAGTAGTCCACAAACACTCAGATGTGGGATATAAATATTGAAGTGCCTCCCGAGCTTTACTGATATCATCAAGCAATGGAGAAGAGATCTTATTAATATAATATTGTTTCAAGCTTTGAATCTTTACCTTACCTATCTTATAGAGATGAGCCTTCCTTGAAAGATTCTCTGATCAAAGATTTGGCCTACCTCTCTCAGTTATACTAGAGTTCGGGGTCCGCCTAACAATTTCGCTGTCTTCTCTAGCATAAACTCTTTGCCTTTGCAGCTAAACCCATTAGAAATCCCATTTCATCAATATTGAAGATTTGTGTTATCCCCAATTGATACTGTAGTATCAAATGTCCTAGCTTGGCAATATAGTCTTTCAAGATATCAGGATCATTGGCATAGGTGCACTGGCACTAGAATTGAGTACTTAACTTCAAAGCTAAGAGTAGATGCCTTTTGGGGAAGCAAGAAACCCAATATTTGCCCAGAGGGGGGGTTGAACACCACTACACTTCTTTTCTAGATGTAATACCATGGTTTTCACCATATCAAGACGTGGCGGGAATCCTATATCATCTTGGCTGAAGCACCACTTAACTATAGCATTCTCCTCCGATGAGGTAAGACGCTGCTTCTCCTCATGGGCCTCTATGCGGCTCACAGTTGTACCGGCCAGTCTCTGGTGGAGGGTTCGTCGGTTCACATCGAGGGCATCCCTTGCAGCAGGAACACTAGACTCATCCCCAGCCCGTATTGTCCGCATAGCGTTTTGAATGCGTTCCTCATAGTTTGAATCAGTCTTCTTTGGTGGTGCCATCGCATTTGTTGTAGTGTTGATGGATTACACCACTCCAAAGCGGGGTGATAGATCCCAGCAGCGCCACATTTCAGCAGGTTCCGGCCTGTGTCACTTCTAGGTGTTGTGACACTATACGGTGGCTGACATTACTCTTTTCTTGGTGAGCAATATTACTAATATGTGAACAACACTTGACGGTGAATAATGAAGTGCTTCAAGACTCGTACTCCATACAACTCATTGGATGGAAGATATTATTCTCCAACTGTAGCAATACCGAGATAGGTCTAAGAACAATTGTATTCTTGATCTGTGGTATCCTGGCCAAGAGAAACATCACTATTCTAGCAGGAAATCTAGCACCTGAAGATGGGTTATTAGGGCCAAGTAGTGCTAAAGACATACCTGGGAGAACTATGGACGATCACATCTAATTAGACACTAGTACTACCATCCCTGAGCACCCATCAATCTTATAGCCACAGTTCAAGCGGGTTACATGCCATAATAGCTAAATCAGATAACAAAACTTGTAACAATTCTACAAACTCAATTCCCAGGATGAGAACTAACACTGTTTACACCAAGGACCGACCTTGGTCATCCACTAGTGCTAGATTATCGAAATATGAAATGTGTAACTGAGGTTAAAACACAAGTAGTACTATAGTGAACCAACAGGCACTATTTAGCTGTGGCGCCTGAGTATTGTCATTACGAGATAAACCATGTGTAATATTTGATGTATATGAAGCGAGGTCATCAATTGGAAGTGGCATTCTGGACAGGGTTGCCCAAGGCCAATATAAGCACATCCATTCAGGATTGGTTAATATGCTCTCAATATTGATAGATATCACAAAGCACCTTTTTTTTTGAGCTCATGGCTATGGGAGACTATGCTATTGGGCCAGCGTGCTCATCAACGCCTAGATCGAGCAAGAAGTCTTGGAGCATGTGAAATGCGTAATACAAGTGGTAGCAGATTAACTGCCTGCAGTAAGAATTACGTGACAGGTATCTTACGACGTGAGTAAATGGAATTCGCCCGATTCATTGCACAGGGGATACCATATCACACACTACCGCAGTGCATGGTGGGCAACCTATTACAATGGAGACCGCAAAGGTACGTAAAAGATGGGCAAATTCTGGCGGGATTGACAACTTTTCCCGAAAATTGATAGGCAACCTTTTGGCTCTTTGCGCGCAAGTACCGGCAAATCAGACTCTCGATCCCCTTGAAGTCGGTCTGAGCAAGGCAAAAGATGCAGCACAGGAACTGTTAAGACCCAGATTCACCAATAACCCAATTTCCCTAGAACTGCTTTGCACAAGGATGAACTCTAGTTGAAACAAAGCACACACAAGTTGATATTAACCTTCGGTCAATTCTAGTTTTTGCGAAGGAAGCTATGTCTGGTTACATTCCAGAATGATGAATAGGTCATGGCAGAGCGGAAAGGCGAAATCAGTGCCCTGGAATGGTTGTCAATTCCGGAAGAATATCTATAATGCCCGTACGTGGTCAGGAGGGAACCTGCCTGGTGGTGTCGCACAGAGCTGGCTTACACTAGGAACATGAACCTCTCACTTGAATTCAGGCTCTAGTTTGAAGACGCGGCTGGCAGTGCCTGCACTAATCTGTCCCCGATTCAGAACGAGTGCACAATCCTTCCAATGCAACTCCGTTAAATGCCGTGGTGAACAGGTGCAATTTCAATTCTGCGGGGATCTAAACCTGCATGGCAATGAGTTGGAAAAGTTGATGCATAATCCTAGGTGTTCAAAATGCATGAGCCACCACAGCAATAGTTCGTGCAGCTCAGATCCCGAAGGACTTGGCAAATTGACTACTCTCCACGGCCCAGGATAGCTGGTGGCATGGCAGCAGTAATTACAACTGTTGACTACCGGACACACTGCGCAAAAGCAACTTTTTGCTACATCGAGATTCCCGGGGTTGGGACTGGGCCTCTTGGTGAGCGTAGTGCCCGGCAGAGGACGCAGTGCCTGATTATACGCGCAATATACGTTGTTCGCAGAAGGTGTGTTCGTAACTCTGCGGTCTAAGTTATGTTTGCTCCACCCTCCGGCAACGGCCTCTTACTCTGTCACCACTCCCACTACTCGTTCTCATTCTCAAACCACCGGAGCATTATTTCCTTTCCCAAATCGATCGCCAAATCACGCTTTTCCACAATATGGATTCCGTGAAACTTCAAGGTAAGTAAATACTATATGCAAACTTGATACACCAATATATTTTACTTGTTTTGGGTCTGAGTGATCCCAAAGCAACCCTAACCCTAACCCCCATGAACCCGGAAAGCACAAAATCAGCATTCAATTGACCACGTCTACTTATTCTAGCAAATGAGGGTTCGAACAACACGAAATTGGCGGAAGTTATCACCGCGATTGGTGATAAAAGTTACGAGGATCTTGAACCCTTCACCGTGGCGATCCTTGATGGGGTTAGAACCCTGGACCTTCCTATCATGTTGGGCATGAAGATTCGATCGTGGTGGCTTCGTGACGACGATTCATACTACGGAATCCAGAAGGCAGCGTCGGACATTTCAGACATCAATTTCCTATGTATGAAGATGAAGCAAGCCGACCGCGTCGTCGATGACCTTGTGGCTAAAACAATCCCCGTCGGATGCTATAGCATGCTTCTCGTGAAAGACCGCCTGTAGGTTGCGGGGACACTCGATCTCTTCCTTTCGGTTGGTGGGGACAAGTTTCAGATCCCATGGGATGAGGATACCGAGGATCAGCGGGAACTCTACGAGCTAATGATCGCTCCTCCTAGTGACGAGGAAGAGGATGAGTTGTTGGATGTGTGAGAGTGGCTCCGTGGTAAGTCAACTGAATTGACACTCGTTTGAGAGAGGGTTCAATCACCACAACCACTAACCAGTGCCCAACAAGGGGGCATAAGCCAAGGCGCGGAAATTGTCTTCTCGGGTTCGAGATCTGGGGGGGGTATGTCACGGAGCTACTAGGAGGAGATTCCGGTGTGGTGATTTATGGATACGCATGCATGAAATGGTCTCGCAACGCTGTTGTCTACACTAGCGGCTAGTTGAAATCAAGCGCAAATCAAAAGTTGATATGGTATTGTTAAGGTTGCCGCTCGTCGGACGTGCGGTACTTCAACCAATGTGCCTACGATAAGAGACAAGTTTAGAAATTGCACATCCGCATGCCGCAAGGCGTTGGCGGCGGGGTTCCCTTCACGAACATCCTGTCAAGGGCCCATGATTAGAACTGATAGATCAGGAGGGACAAGCCGAGGCGGCTTGCTGAATAATCAAAATGAGAAAGATACACAGGTGAATCCCGAACCCGGTGCCATAAAGAACCAACTGGAAAATCCGCAGTGGTGGAAGGAAAAATGACCGTGAATCCGAGGCAGAATGAGGGGGCACAAGTGGTGGAAGCGGTGATCGAGGGTTGTTCAAGCTTGTTTTTTTATTCTGCTGAACACAGGAAGCAAGTAAACGAAGTTAGGCGGACTGGTTGCCATGCAGAAATCCTATACAAATTGGTTGTCTTGGCAGTGTTCGGGGGCTTTCCTTCTAGAACTCTAGTGGTTACAATTTTTAGAATCGTTTCTATAACATGGCCTTTCAATTATGTGAGTGAACCTTGATATCAAATTGCGCTATCTAAAAAATCACTAGAGATTTCTGAGGTTATGGTGGTGAGTAGCTGCCTATTGAAAATGAGCATTTTATATGGAAAACGTGGGGGGTGGGTTTCTTTGGTTGCAAAGATCATACCTGGAGGGGGGGAATATTACGTTTTCACTTACTACAACCGTGCCAAGGCTAGCGATTACTGTGATGAGAATCAACTGGGTCAATTGGGTTAGGTTATCCAATAATCACACGAGCGAGAAAACGTGCCCCCATTTCAGCGTAGGGTTTTGCAACAAGCGCGTAATAAAAATAATCTTCCAATAGTACCACTCACCCCTGCAAGTAAGCATATCAATCGACCAAAAGACCAAAAGCCGCCTTGTCGCCTCAGTCAGTATGGCTGAGATATCCGATACCCACCCTCTTCGACTCTTCACCAACCATACCTATATCCTGTGAAATGCAATCAACTCAACTACCTTATCCATGAAGACCAGTCGGGATTGGTTTACGTGGCAATTCGCGACCATGGAGCCCAGCCCAGCAATCCCTGGCTCCGGCGCTGGCTGGAGCTTTGAATTGTGCTCCCGACGGTCTTCTGGAGCGGTGAACACAAGGTAGATCTTGTTGATCGTCCGTGGTAGGGAATCCAGGATACAATTCACCCCATGTGCCTTAATCTCGTGCCTCAGTGCAAGGGTTATCCGGAATAGGATTAACGTGCCTCGATTGTGAAGCACAAGGCTATCAAAGGACTCCTGCATCCTATTCCACTGGGACTGCTTGAGGGTTTGCATCACAGTAGAAACTGATTTGTTGGGAACAAGCACGTCGACGTCACACGTAACGCGTGCGGAACCCAGACCGACCAACGCCGCACCGCCTATGAGAATATAACTTTCCCCGATGAACCGGCGGAAGATTCCAATCGCGGTGATAACTTCCGCCAATTTTGTGTTGTTCGAACCCTCATTTGCTAGAATAAGTAGACGTGTTCAATTGAATGCTGATTTTGTGCTTTCCGGGTTCATGGGGGTTGAATATATTCGCCGATCATTCCGGGGTCAACATCTCCCCCGCCGGCTTTGCGAGTTGAAGGTTCTAGATGGATGTCGACCAATCAGCGTAGATTGTGGAAGTTGCAAGAGTCTGGCGAAGAGTTCAGAAGTTCACTTGACCAGTGTGGAGGTTCACAGATTGACAGAGTACGCTCTCTAGACTTGTCTTTTCCTTCGTTACCGCGGGAGTGTATGGAGGAAAGGGCAGTATGTGCGGCGAGGTGGAGATAGGTGTGGTGATTGATTAAAGGATCAGGATGCACTGTTTGTGTTTTACTTATCCTGTTGTTTTTACCGTTAGTTTGGAAAGGTAACGAACGAACGAAGGAAGGAAGTCATTTTACCTTACCCCTCACTCTTGTCCACATATCCATTTAGTCTTCTATCAACCGCTACGCAACCAGTCATCAACTGTAATCCATAGCAATATTGCGGACATGGCTGACCCTGTTCTGGGTATTGGTAAAATATTTGACTTCTCCCGGTGAGGACTTTTTATATTAAATTCAATGGAGTCATCAAGAGAAACAGGAAGCCTATCTGCCGGGAACATGCCACCTTGGTGAACCCATTCGTGAGCGTAGCTTGGAAGAACCACCCAGCCGACGGCCGCAGACTGGGTTGCCTTGATAGTTACTTGAAAAGCTAATAGCCACAATATTTAGCCCGATCGTCCACCATACTAGCCACTCTGTATGGGATCCACTGGGTTGCAATTTGAGGTGTGTGGGTTAAGTGATTTTCACTCGGTTCGATGAGTGTTAATTTGTGCGACATCCAGGAACTCACGGCCACAGCTAATGAGGGACAATTCACTCGAAATAGAGCACTACCAATTTCCTGACCAAGCTCTATCAAATAAGCCCGAAACTGTTCGTGGTAATGATTGGGATTGAGAAATCCTGCTGGGAGCGTGAATAGGCAGGTACGCGCCACGGGACCCAAGCAGTGGAGGGTTTCTGCCGCGGTCACAGACTCGGCCACCGGTAGAACGGCCATTATCAAGACTATTTCTCACAAAATAATTAGCATGGAGCTACTCGCCCATTCATAAAGTATCCTAATATAGAGAAAACGACTTGGTGCAGGGAAGGAATTATTACCCGCTATAGCCAACACAGTTTATTGCCAGGGCCAGATCCCGCGGGGGAACACGCCGCTGATATACTAGGGTGTGAGCATAAGTACGGCGAACTTTGTTTCCCCGAGGCAAAAGTTATGTGTGTGACCATACTTGGGGGCAAATTAAGTCATGGTGGACATCAATTCAAAAACGCAGCAAATTCCAATTCCTGATGCACCATACTTGCGCAGCCGAGTTGAAGCCAGACACCTTGTATGGGAATTGTCACCTTAGGTGTCCGGCTTCAACTCGGCCGCGCGAGTAACTTAATCTGGGCAAAGGGACAGCCAATTCTGGCTAGATTCCCGAGGTGGAAAAAAGCATGGCGAACTCTTACCATACCCAACCCCATGATTGGCTGATTGGCCAACAGGCCAATCAGCATGACTTCACCATGTTGATGCTGGAAGGTGCGAGAAGTTAGACCATATATGAGTATTATTGTTTGACCGAGCTGTCGGGTGTGTATGCTGGAAATTTTGAGGAAGTTGATAGAACACTCTTAGGAGTGTGGGTATTTACGATTCACCCCCCTACGCAGGTGGATTTCAGAGAAAGTTCTTTTCCCTGCTTTGTTTTGGAGTTCAGAGGGAAAGGATGGTGATCTGTGGCGGATGAGAGATGACTTTCATGGGTATATGTATCCCGGCCTTCTCCGCTTCTTTTAGTATTAGAATGATAAGATAAAAAAGGCTTCCAAGAAGCGGTGATTTTCTCTCTCCCTACTTTACCTACTCACCTCCATAATATCGTCCCACACAGTCCATATCCCCCTGCTGCGCCCCATATACCAATAATACACCAGAAATGCCCACAGCCCCCGGTACAGCATCACCAGCGCGAAGCTAATTCTCTATTTCCGGATACTAGATGAATTGATCAGCACATGATCGGAGTATTGCCAAAACGTCGCGAAGATTTCATCCCATTCCCGGTCACTGATGAAATATTGCTCTGGGTGCCGGTCCTTTCGCCATTGGCGAGATGTTTTAATCTTCTGTGGAGAGGCAGCGAAGACAATAAACCAACTACTTTCCCGCTTTGACCATAGAGCGTTAGTCAGTACCCCGTCGGTTAAAATCCACAGGTTTCGCTGTTTCTCCTTGGGAAGGTCGAACAATGTCTCGCTCGACATTAACCAGTTTGCCAGCATGTTCCTTGGTAAACAGAATGCATTTTTCGTCATCCCAGCGATAAACGGTTGCCTTGCCATCCAATACCTCGTTGCCAATAGGAAGGCAAGAAAAATATATTTTCCTGTTCGAAATTAGCCTTGAGGGAAGACAAGCTGCATTCAGGCGATCTTTACCTGACCCAGGTTGTCCTCATATGTGGTAACCAAGAAATACTCCATTATAGGCATATTCACTGCAGCAATTCTCATTCCATTTCTTTAATGTCTCATCGGCAAGAATCTTTTCGATCCGTATATATTCATCCCATCAGTTACCTTTTAATGTCAGAAATGATCCAGTGGGTCGTTTCTAGTTTCAGAAACACTTTCGTAACCACGCGATTCGATAATCGAGTGAGCCGAAAGTCCCGAACTTCATCCTGGCTACTCGTGTATCCTTTTGGGGGATCCAGGTAAAAATTGGGCTCTGGAATCCGAACTTTAAATCCCCTAATTCGGGGGCACGATCTCTTCCCCGGCAATTCCTTGCAAATTTGACTCATCTTATATATAGCCTAATGGAAACGAGCGTAGAAAGGGCCTGTGTGGTATTGAGTGGTCAGCATGGATCTTTGAAGGAGCGACTTTAGAGATTACCAAGCCCAGAGATTGAGCGATGAAGGATTCCCGGCAAAGGGCTGAGTGTTGTGGCGGGCTTTGAGTTGGTGGAGAAGGTGGGATGAGATCTGAGGTTGTCGTACGGTGCCAATCAGTGATGCCTAAAGGGAGTCAAAAGAGAGTGCTGGAATCGGGAGCGAAAGCGAGAAGTGTATAATGGAAGGCGAGAGGAAGATGGCCGGATGAGAGAAGATTCGGGAGAGAAGCGGATACATTAATGAGGGGATCCGAAATCAAATGTGGTGCGAAAGCAGGATAACAAAGCTGGCATACCCGTATCCCTCCGTCAAGAATGTGCACCTCTTTTGGAATAGCGCCCCCGAATCCATAAAAGGTATGGTGTTGAGGCTGCTTTCTGTGAGCAATGTAATCCATACGTCACCACCATCGCGTGAGCAATAAATATAACCAACCCTGATACTAATATTCTTCAGCTCTGCGACCAAATGACCATATCAAGCATTACATGCTGCTTTGTTTTTTCACTACTGCTCGTAAAATTATATCGCACAATAGAGTCCATCCTTTAGTTCCAACTCAGTGCGATTTCAAATGTGCGACACGACTGCCCCCATAGGACACTTGTATCTTGCGCTGCTGGCACAGTCTTTCAAGCACCCCGAACACGATACTTTTTCCGGCCTCTTGGGTGTGTGTCTGTTCTACTCGTACTCGTAAAAGGGGCTCCAATTCTTGGTGCGGGGCCTTGGGTCCTGCACACCCGACTCAAAACCCCAATAGCCCACCGAAACGCTAACATTACTGAAACATCTTTCTACCGAAGCACACAGAGAAAAGCTACAATGAAAACCCCTGTTGAAGAACCTTAGAAGTTTGAATCTGGGCATTCTACGTGCAGAAATTGCGTGATTCAAGGAGCCCCCCACCACTACTGCAACTGTGCCAAGACTCCCGGATACTTTTGGAATAGAGCAAATATTAGCTCCCAGTGAGGTTGTTTTAGCTTCTATTCCCCTGCGAGTATCACCAGAGTGCGACTGGACGAGTCACGGACGAGGTCAGAAGTTCGGTCAGCGGCCTGACACTCGGGATTCCCTCCCGACTCTTTTCCCCCCTGATTTATCTCCTGCTCTGCTCGAATAAACCTAAAGTTTTTGTAGTTGCATTTATGTCAATTTATTTCTCCTCATTTTGCTTTCCTTTCTTTTTTTTTTTTTTTTTTCCCAGCACCTCCGCCGAACCCCATAACTCAGGATTTGGCCGGGTAACGGGTACACCTTGATGACCACCTTGGAATCCTCGAAGGTTGGGTGAAGAGGAAAATTTGGCAGAGCGACAAGTATCTTGAGGAAAACGGTAGGAGGCCAAATATATCATGTTGTGTTCGCCAATACCCCTTTGAACGGATGGCAGAGGCCACAAATCAAAACAGAGAGATCTCTTGCCCTAATTCAAACTTTACACAGTAGCTCAGCGGCCAGGTTTCGTAAGGTGCAGGCATTGCAAGAATCCGGGGGGATATCAAAACCGAATCACACTTTTACAAGTTAAATCCCGACACCACCACTTCCCCGAATTACCCAAACGCACCACCGGCTCCACCCAAAATCTCCATTGATAATTGCGGCGCTCCTCCCCAATCCGGCAAGAAACAACCCCAAGCCCCTCTCATGAAGCCACCACCGACTACCCCTAACCCATGAGATGAGTAGCACCGCATCAGGAACCGTAGTTTGATTGAGAAACTATCCGGATGTCAGTGAAAGTTTTCAGTATGACAAGTCGTATGTGGCTGGTTTTTTTTTTTAACTTTTGCTAAGGCAGATGCAACCATCCTGTGAACCCGCCATCTTGAAAGAAAGAAAGTTCATGTTTTTTGTAGCTCAAACCAATCCCCCGGAGCGCCCAATTTATCGACACCCCGAATAACTTAGGGCTTTTTGTTAGGTGTCTTGCAATAAAGCGAACTCTCATACCGTATCATACAATGCGCCCGTTAGGGCGAGTGCTGGTGATACCACAAGGACGGAGCAACTTTTGTTTTCGCAATAGTGGCGGCCGCCCCGGTGTTCTAACAGCAATACCGTACGCTACCGTATCACAAACTGACACCCTACCGTAACTGACAGCTGTAATGGGCGGTACAGTACCGGAAGAAGGTATTCAGCGCGACACAAAGCTCTATTCCGGGTAATGGTTCCTTTTGCCTTGGGAGTTCATATTCTCAAAAGGTACTCATAAATTAATTCTCCAAATAACAAGCCGATTTCAGATTCAACAGGCCCACTGACGTGGGCTCGGTTGCAAGGAGGTGTGTGTGCACAAGAATGCTACTGAGAAAGTGCCAAGCCGGATCGACGGTTATCCTGATGACACCCGCAATGCTTGGGGTTAACCGAATGCTTGAAACCTAAATTGGGTTTTTCTCTTTCCCTCCCCTGTAGTACGCCATGTGTAAACCCACTATCTTGAATGTCCATCGAGATCTACGATACAAGTAAAGTGTCTTTACTGCATCGTGCCGGCTAACGGCGTCGCATTGTTTAAGGTAGGCTGCCGCACTACAATACAATTGTACGCTATGTAAACGAACAGTTCGATCTGTCGCGACTCCGTGGGGGGGGGGTCACACACCGCCCGTTCACCACGGTTCAAGGGTCCAAGGACGCGGTTTTGCAGTTCATGAACCATGAACTAGAAAAACAAACTACAGCACTAGTACCGGCCCTGGAGGTGGTGTTCGGGATGCATTGGCGGCCCGGAAGGTGATGGTAATTTACTCTATTAACTTGCACAACAAAAGAAGGGATGTCCACCAGCCACTCGTGATGGAAATCCTATAAGCGTAAAAAGGGTTTCTCCAGACAACTAATATGAAAAATGCGTAATAGTAAAACCTTTAATCTGTACTAGGAAGTCTCACATCATACTGCGCTGAACCTGCTAGAACAGCAATTCGCACCCCGGACCTGAACCACCTGTGTAATCCCCTTATTGTAACAAATATTGTTGGTACAGTGAGACCTCCGCTACCTCCAGCTCTTTGGCAGACCAGAAGGAACAGGGATGGAAGATAAAGAATTGGCTTGACAAAGGAGGGGGTGCCGGAAATAAAATGAGTGATAATCCATGATAGACAATGACTTTATTTGCAACTCGTGGTGGAAAAATAGCATATTTCCCCCCCCCGTCTATAGATTCGATTCTATCCTAAAAATACACATATACGCTCATCTCCCTAGCATGTTGATTGAGGATGGTGTTTTTTTCTCACGATAAGAGTGTGGTAAGGGCAGAAAGGTTGAAACAAGCTTGGTTTTCTTTTCTACTTTTCCTTCAGAGAACTTATCTCCTGGAAACCTATCAGACACTCTCTCCTCCGGAGAGAAATAATGTGAAAAAAAAAGTTTCCCACTAACCAACCCTGGAATTTAGGGATAATTATAGCCCAGCAAGAAGGGCTAATAGGGCACCTGAGCGTAGAGTGGGAAGCTCATAGAACAAACCCCGTCGTCTCCCGACAAGGGATAGAAATATTGGAGATCCTGGAAATATCAGAGGGTGGAGTTAATGGAGGTTTTACTGTATTGGTATGAGTGCCACTATGTGAATGATTATGAGCACGGGAATGCCAGGAATGTATAAAAATAGTTGGCGAAAAAATTTATTTACCCTAATAGCCCGGAGCCAGCACACAACTATCATACATACTGTCTCCATTGTAGCTGTTCCATCTCAAGCAGTGGTGTGAGATCCTATATGGGTTAGCTCTGGACTTTCACGAACCCTAGCCAAATTATGAGTGAGAATGTATGATCAGGTTCAATTTTCATCATAGGCAGAGATAGAACCCCAGACTCGACTCAAATGTTTTTCCTCTTATGATACCTCCACTTCGCCCTTTGTTCTCTCCCCTTCACTCTCTCATTTACACTCCATCTTCTTACTTTACCACATTTTAGTTTCCGTTTCTGGATATCAAACCCTTCTCTCTCCTTAATCCCTATCTCAATGTTTAATCATCGCCGCCCGGAAGCAATAACCCTTCTTCTATCAAGCACACAACTAACAACCCTCAGATCTTCGCATAATGGACAGCCCTCGTTTGCCTCATTAGCTCCTGAAACTTGCTGTTAGAGACGATGTTTACCTACAATACTACCGGCAGCTTCACAACATCCCCTATTTTCCCAGTTTTTCTCTTAATCCCCTTCATCGATACAACTATCATACTAAATTCTAAATTCTGAAAACCAGCCAACACGTAGCACAGGAGATCAGACCAATAGATTTATTCTTCCATTAAAAGGGTACTTTTCCCATGAGTTAATCCCATGATGGTCATTCCTTCGATCAAGAAGGCAAGGTATGCTAATATATTTAACCACCGAGAAGAAAAGGGAGTACCCTGATATAGACTCCCCAGACACCCGACGCTCCCAGCAAACTCGCTATTCCCCCGGAGTCGCCAAGTACAATTCACCTGTTATTCCCAAGCTTATTCAAAGCCATTTTTTTACAGAGTGTTACATGGCAGCACACGGCATAAAAAACAATTACCCGGACACGATACCAACTCGAATCCTCACAAAAGCGGGGTCATTCAGGTTAGCGCAAGATTTTCGAACACACACCAATAAGCGCCAAGCCGTGTAGAGCCTCCACTCTTCTCTCCCCATCGGAAAACTCCTTCCGAGCACCACCTTCCCTAACGAGAGTCCGCAGTGAGGGTCCTTGGCAGCGGCTGTCTTCCTGCCAGCATGCAACCACTTCACATCGCCAAAATAAATAAATTAATAAATTAATAAATAAATAAATAAGCGTCTGTAATAAAGACTCTTGGTACTGTAGATCTCCCGGCGGATGGATGTAAAAAAAAAAAGAAAATGTGACAGCAGAACCGAGATAGGCAACTCGCACCCCTCCCCCTACCCGCATGGAGATATTTCAGATTCATGCCCTCCTCCCCCGCTTAAGTTAGCACTGGACCGACCGACTACGATACCCCCCCCACCTCATCCCCAGACCCTAAAAAACCAAAATCTCCAAAATTATCTTTTCGATTTACGGAAAACCCCAGAACCGGGGTGGGGGGATATTCAGGTTTTGGGCCTTGAACCCCGTTGTGGATTTCAACTAGGGGTGTACTGTACAGTACTGTAACCGCACCACGACTACAGTACAGTGCCATGTTCGCACGGTATCATACTGTCATGAACGGTGCTAAAGGTCTGTAGCGCAAGCGCGCGTGCGGGGTTGCAAGGAAAAAAAAAAAAAAAAAAAGCCATTTTTCCTCAGGATGAAGTGAAGAAGGGGAGAGGAGGGGGAGGGAAAAACTGTTTCAATCCTGAGAACCCCGCATGGGGGAACGCAAATAGGCACTTTTTTTTTTTTTCCTTTTTATTTCTTTCCTTTCTTTCCTTTCTTTCCTTTCTTTCCTTTCTTTCCTTTCTTTCCTTTCTTTTCTTTTTATTCCCACCCCCCCCCCACCTCTTCCGACTACACTTGCTCAACTCTGTAGACTGCTTACAGCAATTCATGCGGTGAATGCCGGCCCTTTTTCATGAGGATGTCGGGTACTAGTAGTGTGGTGGGTATCATACAAGTAAGTTAACTCTGAGGTATGATAGAGGTGCGAGTGGATTTTTTTCCCGGTCGCGAAGACATGGCCCTGCGCTGGTGGATTGTGCCTACCGTACGGTACAGTACTCGCCAATTCATAAAAAGTATCCGGATATAGAGAACTGGCTTGGCGCTGGTCATACCGTACATTAGCGGCTCTTTCCCCACATCAGGATCTGATCGTCGCAATAAACTATGCTAACTATACCGGATAATAATTCTCTCTTAGCGCTAAGTCGTTTTCTCTATATCCGGATAACTTTATAAAATATCACAATTTTTTTATTGCCAGCCAAAACGCGACGTTTCTCCCGCAACTAAAAGGAAATAATACTTTCAACTTCTAATCGAGAAAACAATATCAGAATAAGAAAAAAATCATATCTCTTTAAATATAAGGGGGAAAACACATGCCAAATTTCAGATGGCCTGTGGTCGCTTAAAATCCGGAATATATTTCCTGATTAGGAAAATACCGGGGTAGATATCCTGCCAAGCTGTCATGACCCCATACATATTGCCTTGTTTGGCACCACAAGAAATTGTGAGATGAAACGTTTCGCTTTTTGCTGGCATAAAAAAAAAAAAAGACTTGAATGGTATAGCACCTGTCTCTTATACACATCTAGATGTGTATAAGAGACAGGTATAGCACTTTGTAGGGAGGTAGGAGTTTCGCTAGTATTATGATACCGGCTTTCCCACTTCACTGCACTGTACTAGTATTAATACTGTACGAGCTTGGCGATAGAAGAAGCCGACACGCTCGGCTTCTTACCATACAAAACGTAGGTGCACGGCCAATTTTATTCTTCAAACAGCAATTGAAGAACAGGTAGGAGAGAATCACAGAGAAGCTGGCACATCATATAAAATTGCCAATTCTTTTCGCCCCTCAACACCGGCAATATGTTAGCCTGGATGGTTGTCAAGACGTTGTGGAAGCCCCATATACAAATCCCCCCCTCTCATGGGTTTCTGGACTCACCCCCGAGAACTCTGGCACGTAGAATACTTTAGAAGTGTTCCTGTAACCCAGCCTTCCATCATGTGAATCTCCATGTCTAACTGTGCCATCTGAATAATCACCTGGTTTTCCTGAGGCCATGGCGGTGAGTGGGCGCCTATCAAGAATAGGTAATCGGTTTCTGTTGTCGCCAGGCTCGTGCTCACTCTCCCGGGCAGCAGGAATTCCATAGGCGGTCCACCTCAGGCCTTGACGTTTTCAATACCATTCTAAACCCTTCACCGACACTGTGCTCGAGTGCAGCGGCAATAGCGTAAGAACCCAATTTCTTCAAAGCATTGAATGAAGGAACGAATGAATGGTGGAGTCGTCGTCGATCAGAAGGCTACCCACCGCACTAATGTGCCCGAGTAGGGCCGAAATTAAGATTTGCCCGGTGATCTTAATGCGACAGAGTGAAATTCTAATGCACCCGAGATTTCAAGGGGATTAGAGATCTAAACGATCTGCAATGGTAGGGCCATTTGGCACTTGCACTTGCACGCTTTCATTTACTCAATTTATTCGGGAAATCCTAAACATCAAGCGGCCACTCCATACAAATTACCCATGTGCACGGAAAGAAGCAAGCACTCTCAACCCAGGATTTCTATTTTTCGGGGGGAAAAAAATGGGCTCCAAATGACTAGTAAAATGCCTTTTCCGACGAACGACATCCCCCTCTTCCGAAAGCTCGAAAGCATTCGTGCTACCGTATCGCTTAAACTATTCAGGTTGAAGTTTCCGCTTGTACTTGTATAATAATCATATGCCAATTATTACCCTTCCGGCGGGTTAACGAGACGGTGAAGCGGTACGAGTAAACATAGAAACCAACCGACCAGGGAAAATGGTGTCGCAGATTTCGATTTTCCGTGGATCCCTTTGCGCGTGGCGTTAACGGTGGTGTGGCAACCACCCCACACCATCATTACTCGAGAGCATCAGGCACCACAACGCCGACCCTAACAATCAGACTAACGTGGAGCGCGGATACTACATCGTGCGTTTGGAGAAAGCGCACGGTAGAATGTGTTCTATACCCTCCGAATTGTAGGGAGAATCGTTTAGGCGAATCTATCACGGCTCATCTTGACATTGCATCTCGACCGACCGTCCCAGAGCGCCAGCGTTGAGAGTGGGCGCGACCGGGCATTGAACATTTTGAGAAAGCTTGTGCGTGGGGGCGGACGCTCAGTGTTTTTGTCGAGCCGAGTCTAGCCGGACCCGGGATCGCGCTTATGGAAAAACGCACACGCCGAAGTGTGTTTTGTGCACGCTGGAGCGTAGGGAGATTTGCTTAGTTAGGTGAATCTATCACAGCCCATCTTGACATCATGTCCCTATCGACCGCCCTAGAGTGCTAGCACTAGGAGAAGGCGTGAGTGAAAGATGACGGGGGGTTGACAAAACTCACCGCGTGGAGACGACTCTAGATTTTCCGTATGGGCGATAATTGATCTGGTGGTCAAGTATTCTATGAGGATAAGGGATATTTCTTGTGAATCTACTGCGATGAGCTGAACACCCAGCTCCGGTACCCTCTTACAGTATCCCCGTGCATAACAATGCCCCACAGAACGATATATATAAAAAATCCAGCACATCTACATCTTAGACCCTCCCGAGCTCTCCCACGGTAATAAACCGAATCGCCGACGATCAGAAGAAGCAGAGAGCAAGGCACATGGGGCAAGAAAATTTCAGCGCACCGCCTTCAAAATAAATTTGATTGAATGAAGTGACTGAGACCACACCTTTCCTTCATTTCTCCTCTCGGAGATGAGATGAGATTGCCGCTCTGACAATCTCGACGGGGAAAAGGCAGCCCTGGAAAGCCTTGCGATTCACCAAACCACCGACGTGATTGAGGCACGGCTCTCCACCGTTCCGTCCTGTGCTCCACCCGCTGCCGCGGCGGCGGGTGAGAAAATAAAAACGAGATTGAGCGATCAGATCTGCCAAGGTCACCCAAATGATTGGCCCTTGGCCCAATCGGACCCTCCGTGCAGATGTACGCATGGTATGTATGCCTGTGGGTACGCAGGTATGGATGATAGCAAGCACAGCATAGCCTGGGAAAGAGTGGTAATATAGCTGAAGTAGCGGTCGGATGGAAGCCCAAGGATGGAGCGAGGTAACATGATACCTGCTACCTATCCACCATCTGCGCGTGATATAGCCGAGATTGCCCCTACCGCTTCGCCGTGAGGCTCCCTCATAAGGCTCCGAGGATCGCCGGGTTGAGGGGAAAGAGGGGTAGTGGTGTGATGGTGGTTGAGGGAAGCTGGCATCATGGAGTCGTGAGGCTGGCTGGCTGGATGGGAGAAAAGACCTTGAAAGGGAAGTCCACGAGAGAAGGGTGTCCTTTGAAATTTCATTGGATATCGTGACGAGCGGAGAACCAGTCAAGAATAAAAATAAAAATAAAAAATACGAGACATATTCCGAAGGCATAAATTCGAAAGCAAGGGATTGAGGCGGCGCGGCCGAAATAGAAATCAAATAACCAACATGACATGACATCGTCACTTGCTGGCTTGCTGGCTTGCTTGCTTGCTTCAGAGAGAGAAAGAGAGCGAGAGAAAAAATGTTGCAAGAAGAATTTCATCGTCATTCGCGGGATATCTTTTTTTTTTTTCCTCTTGCCTGTTGGTATGCAGGTAGGTAGGGTAGTGTGCGCGTCTCACAGCCTTTCGATCGCCCAGCCGACATTTGATTGGTCGTGTTGAACGTCGTGCATCCATCGCATGAATGTCAAAGCCCAGCCAAGTCCCGCTTTACGCGATGGCTCGCGGAAAAAGTGGCAGCTCCTCTTGCTTGCGCGCATATTGGTATAGCCGAGCGGGCGCAGCGGTGGGTAAGACTTGAGCACCATTATCGTACTGGTGCCGAATTTGTTCTCAATCAACAGAGTTGGTCTAGTATGGTTCGTTCTGTTGTCAAGTGGTTGGGTGGATACGGTAGGTAGCGGGGGTGTCGGTGACGGAGCGATGGAGGAATTGAGCGATGGAGCAGTGGTTAGGTAGGTAGAGGAGTTTCTTTTTTTTGCCCTTCCCTAGCATTCCCTCCCTAATGAGTTCCAAGTTGGGAAGATCAGAAACACTATCCGTGTCAATCGATCTATGATATCACGAAATTCTTGCGCCACCCCTGTCAGTGGTTGACCAGGGTCAATTAATAAGCAACGCTTCACCAATAGCGAAAGACATCGCAGAATTGTAAACAGGTAATCCAGACCATAGCCAATAGACCACGCTCATCATTATTAAGGAACATCAGTACTCAGGTAGATGATGAAACTCTCCTTAGAAACTGACGCGCGCAACACAAAATTTTCCAAGAGATAATGATAGCGCTGAGTGAGTTCGTGCGTTAGCGCCACAACACTCCCCCACTATTATTATCACCCACTTGCTCATCCACCCACCCATCACCGCCCATCATCCCCTTACTTCATGTACTTCGGTCAACCCGTTAGCTTTGGTTAGGTTAAATTAGGTTACCATTGAGCCCCTAATGATCTGAGCACTTATTCGTCCCTTACAGCTACTCAACCTTCGCGAGAAAGATATGATACCAGTATTGTGAAGAGAAAAAAAAGGCGTCTTATTCTGTTTTTCACGTATTCTGCCAAGAGTTCACGGTAGGTCCGCTTACTTTAGCCAAGCCCTGCTTGGGATGAGAATGGGTATCCTTGTGACCAAACAAAAGGTTTTACAAAATTTTGTGTGCGTTGCAACCACTCACCGGGGCAAATCTTTTCAAAATTCTTGTATGCACACCCCCCATCTCGCCCCAATCACAGCGCAGCGGCTGCGAGAAATTTCGCGAAGCTGAAGACTTCACTTGCCTCTCTATATTTTTTTTGCCCATGCGGGAGGTATCACATTAGGGGTCCTTCCCGATCCGCCCGCTAGGGTTCCCGGTCTGTCGGCCAGCCGAGAGGTTTCCGTCGCGGGTGCCACCGACATCCAGTAGCTAATGCATAGCATCGTTGTCTTTTGTGCCGGCAGAGCCGCACTGGCTGCGGGGGCGGGGCATTGTAGCCATGCTTGGACTTTCCCGCTTGGCCCGATACGTTTTCCCACCCGCCTAGTCACTTATGATACCTGCCCTCTTGCTTGTCCTAAAGCAGGAGTACTATGCGCTTGTTTCTTTTTCTTTTCTCTTCCTTTTCTTCCTATTACGACAATTGCTTTGTTTTTCTGCTCTTTTCAATTGCTTGCGGACACTGGTGCATGCATAATTGAAGGCGAGACATCTACGATAAGGCGCATCCGAAATATAGATCGTGGATGTGTGCGCGCCCGCTTGGCTTGCGTCTCGCGGTAGTCATAGGATCCTCCATACACACAACACTAGAGGGCACACCCAACTCATCTTATCATGCGCAGCGGTAATATCCAGATGTGGTGGTCGGAGGGAGGCTAAACCGGGTTGTGAGTGGACGCCACAACATTAGTGGGGCAATCGCGGGGCGCCAGGTATGCTACCCAGTCTCACAATACCTGGCTCCGCATTTATGATTTTTTCAAGTGCTTTACTGCAGTTGATAACTCTACTCCAGGCCTGAGCCCTGAGTGAGGGCTGAAAATTCCATGGAGGAGCAGTCGGAGACCTCCAGACTGCGAGCACTAGTTCTGCTAAGGAGGGCATTATTATTATTTTTATCTCGTTTTGAAAGAAGTGTGGCCTTGTCTACTATTGTGCGGCGGGTAGGTACCGTGGTTGTTGGATACAGCCGAGCATACCAGGGCAGTATTCTTGGGCCGAGGGTGAGTAAGGAAGCTTTGGCCATACAAATCGCAGGACAATAATGGAAAACTATTAGGGACAACTATGCGCCGTTAGATTGCACCAGACTGCACCGCATCATACTAGACTACAGTTATTGATTACCAGAGGTAGAGTAGGGTAGGAGGAGTATATCCGGATATCCGAATGCGCCTTACCTCTATCTCTAAGGTTGGAATTTACTTGGCCACTGTAATAGAATACCACTCGAGAAGTCATGACTGAGCTGAGATTCACGTGATGTTCTGTCAAGCCACACTTCTCGTATCCACCCCGGCAAATGCCTGTTCATCCCTACATCCACCCATTGTTCAATTCGGCAATCTACTCGAGTACAGGCTGATACCGCACCGGTACCTTATGTTAGTACCGGTTGTGCAGCACTCTATTAATCTATCTTCAGCCTCAAACCAGCCCAGCCGATCGCCATATCCCACCCTTCTTTACAACCCCATGAGATGCGATGCGGTACGATGATCCCGCTGCTTCACTGAACAGCCCACTGCTATACGGTAGCACCAACCCACTCACCGCTGACCACCACCACCAGATAATGCTAAATCGAACCATTTCTTTGTCTCTCTAGCCTAAGCTTTAGCCTGCTGAAGAGTAACCGCAAAAAACCACGATACCTCCCTCCCATCTGATCCCATCCAATCCATCTGTCATAAAGAAGACATGACAAGACAAGAAAGACAAAGCCGCCTTCACAAAAAAGGACCAATTCAAATAAGTAAAATAGAAACTACGTTATTGATGTATTCCTCCAGTACTCGTACTCGAACACCCCCTCCCCCCGCAAACAGGGCCCATTATCTCGCGCAGATTCATTCAGCATGGTGGTAAATGGTTTGAAGTCGAACGGAGTTGGCCGCTTTTTTTCTTCTCTTTTTTCGCTTTGTTTCCTGAAAGGTACCGGCGTTAGTGCTCTCGATACTTGCCCCGGTCTCGATGGTTGTTACGTTGCTATTCTCCAACAAAGCGGTCTCATGCCGGTATCCTAGCGGAGGAAATATTACTCGTATCTTGCGATAAGTATCTAAGAGTGGGGCTGTTGTTCCGCCCATCCAGCGGAAAAAACGTTGCCCTATTCCCCAAGCGCCCCCCCGGGAGACCAAAGCACCGCGCCCTCTAGATTATCATACAGTACTCTCGCGATCGCTTAACGAAGGCTTAAGCAAGAGCTACTCAAACCCATAGCTTACCAAGGATGGCATATAGCGGACTTTGTATCCACATTTTGCGTCGGCATGCGGTGATTGGGAGTAGTAAGCCTTCTACGTATCCATCATACAGTTGCGGACTCGTAGGGAGGGATTAGACAAGGCTTGCACTAATCTTTCTTCCTTCCCGGCAGATCATTGTGAGCGTGAAGACAACGAGGAACCACATGGTAACACTAGACAAGCAAGGGATAAATAGGGAAGGAAGGAAGCGGGTAGGGTTTACCGTGCTACCGGCGATGAGCGCAAAGTTGTGCGATACCGTAGAAACACTTTTTCGCTCCAGAAGTTCTGTCTAGTCATGAAGGCATAAAAGTGCTTTTTTTTTTTTTTTTTTTGACCCTGTAACCGACAGTTTTGTACTGTACTTCCACCACTACAACTACCGTTACCACGACCTCGCACACCCCCCAGTACAGCATTGGGGTTGTGCTGTGCCGCATTGGAGTCGCGATAGTTATTATTTACCCATTTATTTACGGTATATATTACCATATCCGGTATCTAAGTGAGCGCACGATATTAGACTCGTCAGTGGGCGGAGGTGGTGCCGACGCGGCGCCAGCGATAAGTTAGGTTCAGAACGGTGAGGATTGGCACTTTGGGAAGTGCATTATACTCAGGAGTATGCAGGCTTAACCTTGGTGGTTGTGGTCGACTAAAGCCTAATTCGGTGAGGGAATGGAAGCCTTATGTCGACTAGCTAGTCGTGGCATGGGGTAGGCTAGTGAGAGGGGAGACCAGAGTCCGTAGCCAGAGGACTCCCCGGTCACCGGTCACGATGGCGATATCCATTGAGAAGACATGCACTTAGAGTCTTCAGAACATTCAAGGTCAAAGCAAGTCTATTTGGTATCCGGTGTCATAAATCCAGCATAGCCACCCTGTCCATTGTCTTTCATCATGAGTTCTGCCTTCATCTGGTGGTCCTATCCACGCTATCCCCGATCCAGGGTCTAGAACACACATGGCTCAGGCAGTCAACCAAGAACAAACCAAGACAAGACACAGTTCCATGATAACCGCTGTCTCACGCATCCAGCTCCTGAAAACCTCCTTCAGCCCCCCATCACGAACCGGGGAAGAGAAAAATGAGAGAGAGAAAGAAGAAACCATCATGATTCTCCCTAGCTAACTACTTTCTACCTCCATGACATGGCTACATACCATTACAATCGAGCAAAAATCAAATTCGCTCCCCACGCTGTTGTATGGCGCAGATATTCCTAACATCTCTTCCGTGCTAAGCAAGCCATAGTTCCTTTGAATAGCCAACTAATCGAATTGACTGACCACAGCATCGTTATCACAGCAGTGTATGTATGATGCAATCCAATAAACAGGTAAGTGTCAATGCTGTCCGCCTCGCTTCCCTTTGTTTGTGGAATCGCCAGCTCCGTTCCATTCATCATCGACGGGGATCCCCTTCAGCCTGCCTCAAGCCCCGATGAGTCTGTGCTGTCTCTCATGGCGATTTACGTGAAAAATACCCTACACCTAAAGGCCGGGGGTGCTAGTAGTGCCGGCCGTAGTGGGGGGGGAACGTTTCGAAACGGGGGTTTTTTTGTTTTGTTTTCCCGCATTGGGTGGATGGATGGATGGAGCATTCACTGACTCATTCACTTATGGATTCGTTCAATTTATTCTGTTATGCCGGAGGGCACAATTCCTGGCAAGCAGTTCAACCAATTTCTTTCAGCCAGTCAGAAATACCTCGAGTATCAACGGTGCTTGACAGGCTACTTTGATTCCTTCGTTCTCTCCCCCGCCGTTGGACAAGCCCGATGTGTTGTTGGGTATTGCACGACCGCACCATTGGGCCCGCAATCGTGATCTGCTTCAGAAGCACTCGAGGCTCCGGGAGAGTTACCCTTGCCGCGCAGAGGTGGCAAGTGTATGATGGAGATGGAGGGGAGTGGGGCAGTACGGGTAATTTCTATAGGGGCAGTGTCGAATTTGAGCCTGAACAGGCGACAGACGCGAGTTTTGCCACAATTAAGCGCGGAGGGTACAGTTCCAGTGCAGGGGGGTAAATGGTAAGTCAGGCGGGACCTGCTCTGGTTGGCTCCTGGACCGATGAGCCAATCAAAAAGGCAAATATTCCGAAGCCGTTGCGCCAAGAGTTCGTCTGACTTTTTTTCCACCTTGAAAACCGCAACCATGAGTGCTGCTCTGGAATCTAGCGCTCAATTCAACTAAATCCGCGTCTTACAGGAGGGGAAATGTATGATATTGAAGTGCTGCTCTGTGTGATAGTTTCTTTTCTTTTTTTTTTACCCTTCTCACTTTTTTCTTTTTCTCTCTTCTCAATCGAGCTTTTCAAGGTCTTCGGTCCTGGGCATGAGCCGCAGCAGAGACATTCAATACCGCCGATCGTGGGACGCAAGCATTTTCATGATTGCCTGAAATTCGTAGTGAATATAAACCTACCTCATTATCCCCAATATCCCATCTTCTACGAAATCCAGCGCAACAAGTCGCAAGGAGCGGTATCGCGGCAGCAACAACCACCTCCCCACCCTCTTATTTCTTCTCCCCTCCGTCCCTCCGGTTGAAGCCCGGCTTTGCATGTTCGTCAGTTAGTTCAGCAACCACCACAGACAAATTATCGACAGAAACGGGAGACATTTCAGAACAGGAACAAGAAACACAAAAGAGACACACAGGCAGAGAGAGAGGCTATCTTACCCGCGTACCCATCAAACAAGCAGGGGGGGGAGTTACGGAGCACAGACTTCTTTTCACTCACCTGGGGTTGGCACGCCACCAATTATTCCTCCTTTGTCAACACAACGTGTCTTAAACTTATCCTGGAAGCTGGGATTTCAAGAAAAAGGAAGGAAATAAAAAAAAAAGGGACTACTAACGCTAGGCCGCTGTAATAAAGACTCCGGTGCAGAAAGAGGTTGTGCCTCCAATCTCGTTTTTTCTAATTATTACAACAACTTGAACTACACTTATCTACACCTTCCTTACCACATTACCGCGCCTAAACACCTACTTTGGCTACTACATATCCTCTCTACTACCCACCTACTTTGCTACGGTAGCCGGTTACCCATTTCACCCAAAACGAGCCACCATCTCTTCACGAAATCTAATACAAGCAAGTTCTCACCCAGCATCACAACTTCCCGCTGCAGTACCGGTACTGTACATTACCCTACAGGCTGTACAACCCGGAACTCGCTAGCTCTCACTCCCCACATAAAGTATCGTCAAAGTTAACAATCTCAAGAGAGAAGGCGAGCAAACAAGCTCCGCAGAGGTCTTCAAAGTTAGAGTAAGCCCGAAATTCCACGGCCACCTCCACGAACACTTACTCCTTCTGTCTTTACCACGCACCACACACCTGCAATAAACCGGGGAGGAGGAGGAGAGAAAGAGAACGCCATATAGTCCTCCCCACTCACACACATACACACACACACTCCCACAATTAATTATTTTCGAACGCGGGGAGGGGGGAGCCAAAGAATAATTTTAATTGATTTCCCTACGATAGAACAACCGAAGGGAGGAGTTCGGTTTCTTTTTTTTCTTTTATCCCTTTCAGCAAAAAAGACTCTTTCTTTCTTTCTTTCTACTTAAGCACACACGCCCATGCTATCCATAAAGGGAATGTTGGTGGCCGAACCCCCCATAAGCCCTAAGCGATCCGCAAGCGGGGAACAACAGCCCCCATCACCAAGGTCTTCTCCTGAATCGCAGAACCCACGGGAAACAGAGCAAAGGGGGGGGAATTCGCCAAGGGACAAACAGGGTGTTGGAGCTTTGCTTGCGGCGATTGATGCTTCGCAGGAGTATCGGGGGGCTCTGCAACCACTACTACCCCCACCACCACCGACGATGACGCAGACGACCTCGTCGCAGGAATTCACGCAAAAAAGCAGAGAGGTAAATACATTCTTCAGTTCGTCCCAAATATCTAACCAGCAGTCCCCAATGATTAATAACGATTTTCCCAAAAAGCAGAGAATCCCCGGCCCACCCGCCTCGCGAAAGCGAAAAGCCTCTGAAGCGGCCGGTTCCCCCGCGCCCACACCCACGCCCACGCCCACGCCTACAGTAAAAAAGCAGAAGCGAGCGCCACGCCCACCATACACAAAGGAACAAGAAGACTTCATCTGGTTCTGTCGGGACGACCTGGCAATGTCCTGGCGCAAGGTTGTGGAGCTATACAACCACTACTGGCACCCGTTCGAGAGCGAGCCTCATATCCGATCCGAGTCCGGGTTGCAGTCCCGGTACTACCGCATCCTGGACTTCCCGGTCAAGATTCGGAAGAGGCAGGAGCCTTCAAGGCCGGATTTGGGACTTATACCTTCGACGAATAGACGGTATCCCTGGATGGGGGTGTTGACAGATAGGAGGGACAAGGAGAACTGTGTTGCTGGTGGGGGGGTGGTTTCGGGGGGCATTGGTGTAGGTGTTGCAGGCGGCGGTGGTGGAGGGAGCTTGAATTTGAAGAGGAAGGCAACGAGTAGTGGTGGAAGGAGCCCGAATGTGAAGAGGCGGGCACTGAGTGGTAGTGGCAGCGGCGGGGCAATAGCGGCAGCAAGCAATGATGGGAGAGTAGATGATGATGACACTGTCGACGAAGGGGACGGAGACTGCGGTGGTGGCGGCGACCTCAACGAGACAGGCAAAGCTGGTACTGCTTCCCCGAGCGGTAGCGACAACGAACACTCACCCCACTACCACCAGCGCCACCACGATCATCATCACCACCCCTACAACACTCCTACTCGATCCCTGCCACAAACGAGCCACCTCCGTCCTTCAAATCTCCTCACAAACATTGACCAGCCGAAGTCAGACAGCCACGGATCCTCCTGGACAACCTCTTCGTCCTCGTCCCCGCTAGATTCAACCGCACAACAGCACCACCAATCCCGTTGCACGTACCCCCGTCCTCCGGATCGTCTGGCGCCCCTGGGCGCGCTCTTGGAGCACATTGGAGCGCCAAGGTCCTGCGGTCGCGTACGCATTTCTAGGGGAATACAAAACCGGTATAGAGAGGGGTTGGCCGGGGAGGGTGAAGCGGAGGGTGAAGCCGAGAGGGAGAGAGAAAGGAGGCCTGAGGCTAGGAGGGTGGACCCAAGGCTTTCGGTTACTAGTTTGTGCGTTTAGTTTACGCAGCTACCGGGTGTGTATTGTACCCAATCTGTATTCTATCCAGTATCTCTTTGCCGTTCTGTTCTGTTCCATTTCTGTTCCATTTCTGCTCCTATTCTAGTGGTATTTCGGTTTGGTTTGCTTCTCGCTTTGTTAGACACTTGTTAAATGATGTCCCATTGGTGGCTGTTCTTGTTTTATTTCCTATTCCGTATACCTTACTTTCATACCATCCATCCATCCATCCATTCCGTCAAATATCTCACATCCCCATTCGCTTCACCTCACACCACGTTATAGAACTATCCCCTTTTCCTTCACACTCCTCCTCTTCCTTCTCAACCTATCAACCGATGGGCATGTATTTCTAGCTTACTACGTTCCGGGCGTTCGGGTGGCTCACTGCTTTTTCATTTATTCCATTATTCAATCACGTTATCCAAAGCCTTCATACATAATTTGGGTGGAAAAGTTAAAAAAGAAGAAAAAAAGAGTGCATCATATCGCTCTCTCTCTCTCTCTCTTGGGGATCCGTTAAGTTGAATGAGTATATGATAGGAGGATATAATTTAAGGCAACATAACCTGACTTGGGGGGGGGGGGGATTTCCACCAATGAGGGGAGGAGTGAAGGTATTGATCAATTGGCATGTATAATAAACGTGTTGTTGTGTAAAGAAAGAAAGAAAGAAAGAAAAGAGAGAAGAGGTGTGATATGATATAATATGATAATCAGATATGATATGATACAATCAGGGTATGTGTGACAAGGGAAAAAAAGAAAAAGAAAAAGAAAATAAAGAAACCCTGTCCCTTAACCGTACCTTACCGTACTCGTGCGCATTTCATAAAACGTGAGTTAAACGTGGGTTCAAGACTTGGGGGTGGTGGTGGTGGTGGGGGGGGAGGGGGAGGAGATGGCCGGCCGGTTGAAAGGGGGGGGGGGGTTTTTATTGGTTGTTTTTTATTTTTATTTTTACGTTGAATCCTATGGATGGTTTTTGCCCTAAAGTCACGGTAACAAGTATGATACATACTGTATAGTACAGTACGGGCGGGCCAAGTATTTTCCTGGGGGAGACATGCATTTGTACGACTGTCGCACGGCGGGTTCAATAATAATTATTATATTTTTATTTTATTTAATCGTATCCTGGTCGCGGGCGGGAAAGATGCTTGTACGAGTAGACTATGAATGATACGGTACTGTACAGTACTGTACTAGTACTCGAGTACAACACCACAAGTATTTGTACAATGCCCGATTAGAGTTTAAACCAGAATCAAAACAACACGAAAAGTAAAAAAAAAAAACCTTCCCTCCTCCACCCACAACCGCCCCCCCCCCCAATCGATAGAGGAAAATTTTATACGACTCGAGGAAAGTGAATGAATGAATTAATTAATTAATTAATGAGACCCGGGGAGGAGGAGGGGAGAGAGGGTCTTCACTTCACTTCCTCCCTCTTGAAGCCCGCCCGCACTTGCAAGAATAACCAGTACTGTACACTTTTCCGTATAATACAAGAAAAGTATTACATGAAGTATGAGTACCGCCTGTCTTTCCGTCCCTCCGTCTGCCCGTCTGTCTGTCAGATTCCATTTTGAAACTCCGGGGTGGTATCATAGCTAATGTATGTGCACTCCATCTCGACTCCCCCAAGATACACACGTACTGTACCAGTACCAGTATTCGTACGAGAACGAGTACAGTACGGAATTGATAGATAGTACCCGTAACCGTGCCAAGGTTGTGTAGCTCCGGCACAACCTTGAGCAACTACTCTGGAGGAGAGTGCCCAACAGCTCAACGTCAGATTCGGCTCAACGTCACTTTCAATTTGTATGTGAATTTGAGAATTACAAACCACCACCATACATTCATTCTCTGATGCTTTTAAAATGTCCTTCTGGCTTTTTCTCACACATTGTTACAACTTTTATTTTCATGCAGTGGGACTTTTGGTTTTCGGTTAAGCCTGAAAGTGACGTTGAGCCGAAATCTGATGTTGGGCTGTTAGGAGAGTGCCCAAGGTTACTACAATACTGTACTGTACACACCGCGGTACGAAATACGGTCACGATGGAATATTGTTGTTTTCATCTCGAAACTGTAGAGTAGTAGAGCTGGTGATGATGCCTAACTGTGGGATGGGACACCCGTCGCATCGACCCGTTTGACTTGCTCTAGTACCGTAAGTTAGGGGAGAGAGAGAGAGAGATCGATGAGAATAGAAGGCGAATTCGCCACGCGAGGCATCATGCGGTTTACTTTAGATTCAGATGTCATGCAAGGTACAGTACCACCGATAACTGGTATGTTTGTTCCTGGCAAAGGCTGGTGGTACTTGTACTATACTCGTATAGTATTATGGAGGGAGACATGGGTTGGAGCAGTTGCCGTGCTTGTGATAAGTGACTTGTAATAAGAATATGTACTAGTACTCGAGTAACCCCGTACAGATTGGGTGCGAGAAGGTGACTTCGTGAACAACCCCCCCCTCCCCCTATTGACAAAATCATTGAGATTCATTCACGCATGCAAGCCACAGGTTAGATCCTTCTTGTTCCCTTTTTTTTATTTTTATTTTTATATAGATTCTGTGGCTTCTACTCGTACATGTAGGTAGGTAAGAGGGGTGATTGAGGTTTTAGCTTCTGGTTGTGAACAGGGGGAGGGGGGGGGGTGGGTGACAAGATCGTCCACCGTACCGTACCCTTTTCACTCCTCTTCGCACCGTAATAATATTATGGCAAAATTAGAAAATCTGTGCGTATCTGAGCGCCAATGCTTGTACGAGTACATATGCGCCTCCTGTTTTGGGGGTACTGTACAGTACGAGTACTTTTGGGCTGGGACAAGTGCCGTGCATGAAGACTGGTATTGAGCGATTGGGGAGGAGTTGTGGTAATGGTAGTAGTCTACAAGTGGACTATGATATCTTGGATTGGTTTGACCATCGCTCAACAGAAGCGGGCGGGGGGGGGGTTCTGTTCAGGCTAACCGAGATAGTCGCACACGAACAGGAACATGGACAGATGAATTACCACCACACTGCGGTCTCCACGAGTGAAAACCGGTGGGCGACAAAAAAAAAAAATAAACAGGGATCAATTGACAAAGTTATTTTTGTCATTTCATAAACCCTATCTTGCCAAAATACCCCGCGAAGTTTAAAGATGACCGGACATCTTGGCACCATATTCTATTCCTTTCTGTCGCGCCTTGGCTTTCGGGTGTCCGGACATTTATGAAATAAGTTGAGTACCCCTATTCCCTCATCATGGCCATCCTTGCCACCGCACGAAACCCACAACCTTCCATGGTGCAACCAACCAACCAAACGGCCAAGCAATGAGGGGAAAAAAGAAAAGAAAAGCGAGAACAAGAAGAAGAAGAAAAGGAAGAAGAAGAAGAAAAGAAAAAATTCCTCAGGAAAAGACGGTAATTAAACCACTCGAGATCCACGCGGAAAGCCTTGTTTCAGATTGGCGAATTGCTGGCCCAGATCGGAGTGCTCTGGGGGAAGGTCTAGACTTTTGAGCCTGCGCGAAAGAAAAAAAAGAAGAAAAAAAAAAAAGTAAAATAGTTTATATCGGATGGAACTGAGATGGAAACATGGCTTGTTTATTTTTATCAATTCCACCGGTGCCATAGAAGTATGATATAAGCACCAGTACAAGTATCTACGATGCGATGGCGGGATGAGCATTTCTTGTAACCGGCGATGTTTTGAAGAAGAAGGAGGTTTGTGCGAACATTACCGGTACTGTAACTCCGCACGAGTACCGCAAGCGTGCTCGATTGTGAGGGGGAGAGGGAGAGAGAGAGAGAGAGGGTCATGCGGCGCGTGCGTGTGTCTTACCGGATAGGACTGGACAGGACTGGACAGGCTCCGGACTAACTGAGGGGAAAAACTTTTGGGTGAGTTGTTGTTTGTTGCTGCTGCTGTTGTTTGTTATGCGATTCTGCGCTATGCAACCCCCGTGACATGCCGACAGGGTATGATAGGGTCCTGAGGACTTGCTCTGGTAACTACGGTACGCAAAATCCCCCAGAGTTGTTGGAATGACGACTTGGAATTGACTGAACTGGATGAGTCCCGTAGAAATTCACGGCATGTTCCTCCTGCACTGAGTTGTTGTCCTCAAGATCACATGAGCTGGTTATATACTCCCGCCCCCCCCCCCTCCCTCCTGCACATGTGCCGAAGAAGAAGAAAAACCTAGCGATCAACTTGAAGTTCGGAGGAGGTGAAGACATCACGGTTGTGGTATTGCGTGCGAAAAAGCTGGTTCGTGAAAGTAGGGTAACGGAAAAATGCAATGATGATCCTTGTTCGTCACTGGTTTTTTGTCTTGTCCGTCGCGCTTCCGTCGGTCTGTCCAATGGCTCGATTACATAAGCCTCAGGTTGCAATTCTGTGCTCAATGGCCTAAGCGACCAAAGAAACCTCTTGGCTGGCTGCAGATCTTCAGAGAGGAATCGGTGAATATGTCAAAAGGGGACGGTAACGCATAAATAAATTAACCCCGGACTTGTATAACATCTTATGGCCCTCACATAAGTCTTTTTTTACGCACAGAATGAGCGAATATGGCACCGGTACAGTACGGTACAATTCCCCTATAACATGAAATGCAAGCAGCAAGGGCCCAAATCCCCTCCCGTGATCATGAGCAACACAATGCACAACACAATTCTTCACAACCCTTTTTTAAGCACGGTAGTCACCAAACGGTTCGTCGAAAAATAAAAAATAAAAGTCTGGTGGATACACAAACCACCTGTAACATTTCCCCACAAAAGCCATCCGTACCAAGCAAAGTGTCGAATAAACCTAGGCCAAAGATTTTCCACAAATACTTCTGGAACGCGCCCTTACTCCAGGGCCCCACCCCCGTTAGGCGTAGGGGAACTCACGTTGGGGGGGGGTTGGTGCGGTTGGTGGGAAAGGTTTCGCCATCGCGTTAGAAAATCTTCGCTCGGTGGAGGGAGTTCGGTTGTTGTTGGTGTTGTGTGCTGGTGGTTACGGTGGTAAATAGTAGAGCGCATCCGCCGTACCCGCGAAATAGATGAATGGGAAGCACAAATTGGTGGTGAGATTTTTGTCGCTCTGCGTTTAATGCTATGATATTAGGTATGCAACCTGGGTAGGCGGCACCGGTTCTTCAACGCTCACTTGGCGTTCGTTACGCGAGTGACGTTGTGGGGATCTTTTTCGTCCAGTCCACCCGAGAAAGCAACACTGGAATCCAGCGCGTGAATGTTATCTTCAATGGTCGGTGGGAGATAACATCCAACAAAAACACCTGACACCGGACCCCCAACGCTAATCCTCTCTTGGCGAAGCACTCTGACCGGGCCGCTACACATCCGGTGTCTGATGATTACCGATATACATTATGATCCCCGAACTAAGAGGTCACAATCTCTCACTCGAAGGACTCCCGGCGGCTCGTGAGACGGGGGGGAGGAGATGCTGAAGATTTTTAGCAAAAAGGTGGAGACTTTTAGAACCTCCCCGCGCATGATCATCCGCCGCGGTTTCACGGAAGACGGCGCGCAGCACCAAGCGTGGAAAGAGAGATAAATCCTGTATCACCCCAAGCGCGAATGGGAAAAGTGCTCATCAAGGCTGCGAAGCCAGATGAGCGTTTGTGCAGGGGTGTGTGGACCGGTTGTCGAGTCAATTCCTGCACCCTGACTTGAATTTCCCCGTTACATCGGCCCCCCTTACCTTAGCCTTGCTGCAGTAGTTTTTTTTTTTTTCGTGTTTGGAGGAGATTGGTGGCTGCTGCTGTCTGCACCGAGGAGGTGGGGGGGGGGAATATTCGCGGAGTTGGTCCGTATAGTTGCTCCGTTTCTCCGGAATGAACTGTGTGTGTGTGTGTATGGAGGGGAAAGGGAAGTTGGCCAATATGCGGAGACCTGCACCGCGTTGCGGATGGAGGCCGTCCGCTCTAGTGGCCTATCGTCGGGCTCGGTCGGATACTAACCACTTGGGCCCCTCAATGCTAAGGTGCTTCCATATTTTGCTCAACTATTCTTGGCTAAACGCCCCCTTACATCGCGGGATCCCCCAATTTTATCGGCATCTCGGATATCCCCCCACACTGACTCGCCGTTATGTCCCCACCTAATATTGTAGCCACACGGATAAATGTGTATGCACCCTATTCCCCCGAGCGGCAAACGCGTCTAATCGGTTTTTTCTTTTACTGCATAATCCTTGATTCTCAGATGCCTACGGCGCTGTAGGCCGCCTGAATATCGGAGGGGAAGATTCAACGCGCAGGTTTGAATGAGGTGGTCCCAATTTGGATGATCATGCTTCGCTGCGGCACGGGGAGGCGCCATAATTTTTAGCTTCCTGGGCAGCCACGTTGTGGTGTCAGGGTACTGTACCGTGCCTTATCCCGGTGTGGACGATTCTATTATGGTCTGGATATAAGGTTTTGAAGCAGAAGATTTTACAAACATTCTATTGTCGGCACACCAGCGTTTACCGGAGAGCGCCTCGGTTTTCGGTGAACTCGGGTGGCTAATTAGGTCGCCGTCTTCCGACGAAAGCCAATACCAGTATGATACTAATCTGTCATAATGGCGTTATCGGGCCCAACCTCCCCCCATCTCCGAATAAGGTTCAGGGAGGAAAGGGATGCCAAGAGACCCCCCCACCCCAGCGGGATACCGTTGCTGAAACAACCCTTTTTCCCAAAATATCGGACGAAATGGGGTTTTGAGTTCCCTTTTCCCACCCTCCTCCTCCATTGCTTACACAGCTGCTGCAGAACCTGTCCTCACTATTTTTCACCTCGAGGAGGAGGAGGAGGAGGAGGAGGCGTCGAGCCTAATCAGATTGGGGTTGTGGCACGGGGGCACCACCCTCCTTTTAGTGTGCAAAAGTTTAAGTTATCACCGGTTCCCTCTTCCGCTGGGCTGCGGGAAGTAGGAGGGGGTGTAATTACATACCATAGGTGGGTGATTTGGCGAATGGAACTGATTGTGCTTCTAGCCGTGTGCAGGGGTTTGAGTGGTGGATCTACTTGATAGGCAGGTGTCACGACTTCGCGAGGAGGGGGGTGTCGTTGGCTCCTTACATACAAGCAGTGCAGCTATGAATATATATTTCGAAAACCTATGGCGCCCGGGAAACGCGCACTTGGACTCGCAGGGGTTCCCGAGGAAGTAATTCTTAGTGCGGTGTTTCTCAAGGTTGGAGAAGAATTGCTTTGGTTGGGCCTTGTTGGTGGATTGATGGATGATCGTCGCTCGAGCCTTTATCTATATGTGAACGGCAGGCCTGGATACGGGCGTGATCGCTTTCAACTCCTAAACGCTGTCAGAAGCAAGAGGTTATGGATTATCCCTGAGAGCGAGTGAGCTCCTAATTTACCGCTCGGGGTAGGACTATGTGCTACGTTTTTTTTTCTTCATCATCGTCTCTCTTCACTGCGGGATAAGCTTACTGGTGACACACCTGGGCCACCGTTGGTATCTTCACAACGAGCCTTGTTAGGATTTGTGGATAAGGTTGCGCTTGTACTCTTGGTTTAGAAACGATCTGCACTTTTCTATTTAGTCAGGTGGAGGGAGTTGGGACCAGTGATCAGAAGTCTCAGGGACCCGGCGCCCCCCCCATTGGAGACAGCTAAGGCAATCTGACCAGACAGGATGGCTGTTTACAGTCCGCCTGATCCTGAAATTTTGGAAGAGGGGGGGGCCTTTCCATCAAGCCGATGTCCCAAAAAGGATAAGACACCGTATTATCATGGCTAAAATGAACTTGGCTGAAAGTTACCGCAATCTGCCATCGGTTTCCACAAAAGGCCATGAGGGAGAATATGGGTATCTATTGGAGACTATGGTGGAGCTAACCTGTGGGTAAATAATAATGGGGCTGGTTGGTATAACGAATTGGAGGCGTTAAATGGCGAACTGTTGGAAGGTAGGTTGCCCGGATATACCTGTGAGGGGGGGGGGAGGGAGGGAGGGAGGGAGTTGTGGCGGAATTGTTTAGAATTTTCTGGGTATTATATTTTTTTACCCCGTTTTGTTTCCCGCCTCTGGTTTCCCGCCCTATGGAGGAGGAAGAGAGGTGGTGGTGTATTGGTTCAGAATTAAATTTCTAGAAACAGTGTGTTCTATGCATTCTCGCGCGATCGGAAATATACGAGTGGAGAGTGAGAGGGGGATAGTTTGGAGGTGGTGTGTGTGTGTGTGTGTGGTCCATGTCGTCGTCAGGTATGATAAGTCGATATTAATAAAATTTCCATCCCGCAACAATGATGACCGTTATGTTCAGGCCAATTTTTATCAATTATCGACACACTTGTCGTGACGCTACTGCAAAGCTGTCTGGGAATATCGCCAATTGAGGGCCATAAGACTTTGTAAAAACTTTTGGGTCCAAAACCTTCACCACTCCCGGAATCCACCGATTTGATGGCCAAGAAAACCGGAGCTATGAGGGATTATCTCGAGTTTCTCAAACAATCATGTTTTCCCCCCCCCGCAGCTGGTGCTACGCTTGGCTACCCCTATTCAAGAGGGAGTTGAATCGCGTCAAGTCAAAAACAGCATGATGAATCATTTTTTTGAATTCGTGTACGTGATGATTCCACAGCATGAGCTAGACTACCGTACTGTATCAATCAGGCCCTGTAGATGTAGTGTCACAGGGGAGGGGGGGGGGTTTAGAGGGAAAAAAAAATAAAAAATAAAATTCATTTTAGCTAGAATTCTGACTTCCGCATACTATACTATACTATACTAGTTACTGTACAGTAACAAGCTCGGAAACCACCATGACCATGCAGCCCGGTTCACAATTCATTAGCAAGCCCATGACGGCGACGGCGATTGCGAAAGGGCTCTTAAACGGAAATGACTTGCGGGAAGTTACTCTCGGAGTCCGAGGGCAATATGAAGACGATAGATATGTCCCAAAAAGGAAAGAGAAGAAACAGCGTACGGTAGTTTCATGACCTGTTCTCTGCCCATGCCCAGGCGGCTATCCCGAGTGCTAGTACTAGTACAAGAATCGTCAACACGACCACACCCACGTTGCAGAAAAAGTAGTGGGAATACGCTATCCCAATATCACAATAACAGAATGTTTTTTTTTTTTTTTTTTTAACTGGAAATAGGGGATATGGTATTTTAACCGGGAGGGGAGGGATGGAGGATCTCTCGTAAGCGTTATTTTCCGGTGCAATAAGCTTCCGAAGGAACTCGCGGATATCTCCACTCAATGCACGAGCCACATAGTGGCTCGTGCATTTTTGTTTCAGACGCAGGAGGGGGATTTCCTGTTTTATTTGGTTTGTTGTGAGTTTGCCGGTCGAGGCACAACTAGATATGGAGAGAACTGGTGGGGTTAAAAGCTATAATAGGGAATGGCTAGGGGGGGGGTGGTGGTGGTGGTGGTGGGAGGTCTGTGACACATGTATCGAAGAGAGACATTTGGGTCTGGTCAAATTAGTGAAGAAGGAGGTTGCCGGGGTTGCGGTGTTCGCAGGCAGCACAGGGGTTACGAGTAGTAGAGATCAACCGGAGGAGAGAAGAGAAATACGGTACGTGGGAATAGATCTCAAGAGGAGATATCATACATGATTGATAGATAGATCGCGACACCAAGGAGTTGGGTGTGTCGCTACTAATCGGTTTTGTCGGCAAGCGGGTGGCAAGAGGGGGTCACAACGTCGATGATGTAAATTTAGTAATAAGCGCGCGATAAAAGGAGACTTCTAGCGCGAGGGGGGGTGTTTGTGGCTCAGGACCGGTTTATTCATGAGGATTCGGAGGCGCCCAAGTATATTCTATTCCGAGCAATAGTTCATGATACCACACGGTATCATACAAGAATTAGTCCACGAATTCCGCATATGATATATTTTTCCCATCACCACCGGAGTAATGTTCGGTCGGCGAAGGGGGGGGGGCTTCATCCGGTGCCTAGGTCTTACCGATACATCTCAGTATTTATCGTCAATTGTTTCCTTAGAAATAGTTTGTGTAATAGCAGCTTGCCGGGCGGTGGTTGCGGTTGGTGCTGGGCTTCTGAAAAGCGCTTATTATTCTTAAACAGTCTTTAAGCTATATCGGTTCCATCATTGTAGTGTTCGCCATGAGAGCCCTCTAGGGGAGCAACTTCGTGATAGTCAAGATTCTGCAAATCGACGCCTCGGTTAATTCCGGTCGTTGGTTAAGCGTCCATCGCTTTCCTCTTTAGGCTAGATAGTTAAATGGTGGTTGAATCGGGAAAATATATTTCTTTATTTGGTGGAGCATCGCCAAGATATTACTACTTGATACGGTTAGTTTGGGCAATGTTTAGTTGGTTGCATACGGAGGTTTTGAGATTCGGCTTCGTGGTTGTTGAGCTAGGGGAGTTTGAAGCTGGCCATATTTGGGGTTAGTTGGCGGTTGACTGACCTTGTCTGGAACCATATCATACCAATAAGTAAGGAAAATTCTATTCTCATCCGGCTTCGCAAAAAATCTGCGTAAGAAGCACTCCGGCTTCACAGGGCTCCAACATCCAGCCAGCCCCCCCGAGTGCCTACCGTAGCAAAGCAATTGTGAAAATATCGCCCTTGCTCAATAAAGGTCATCCGGGCGGTGCGGTGGCAGGGAGGAGGGGGGAAACTTCTTAGTTTTAGCTCCTAAGCCCGGGTTTCAGGACTTTCTCAATCTGGGGTATGATACTCGGACTCAGTGTTATGCCTCACTAACTTCATCAAAAGTCACTCAGTTTCTTGTCTGAATTGAAACCTTTATTTTAGACTTGAGTTGGGTGCACTTTCTTCCCCCGATATTGGCCGGGGGTTCTTGGGGCTTCTACACCTGTGCCGGGCACTAATCGTTTACTCGTTCATTAAGTAAGGGTGCTCGTAGGGTGGGTTGGGGTGCGGGCATAAAACCATCTAGACTATCGGGGATCTACGGGTCACTCTAGGCGAGAGATAAAAGCCGTTTTGTTTCAATTCACTTTTTTACGTTATTGAGGAAAATATGGTTTGGAGTATTTGGGAATTGGCCCTGCCCAAAAGGATCCGTTTTGAGAGCTAGTGCCTTCAGTATCGATCACTCAGCCAAAGGAGGGATTGGTTGTGAATTTTGAAGATCAGTGGGAGTTAATGAGTTCTTATACATGATGCCTTAAATCCATCGATAGCCCGCACAGTAATAGGTGAAGCATGGAAGTATTCAGGGAATATCTATAGTGCGTGGGCTCTCTTTCAGTAAATTTTTTCCAACTTTTGAGTCGGCACCGCCGGCGATCACAAGACGAGGAGTGAAGAAAAAGCAAGAGAATTCTAAGTGACACATTATGAGCTTCCAGTTTGGTGCGAAGTACTTCAAGATAGTGCCTGGGTAGTAGTGTCATGGTACTTATACCTACAGTTCTTAGTATCTACTCGGTCGCCGATTTTTGCTCGTTATCGTAGCTGGGAGTGTTAGGCAGATGGTGACTTCCGTGATGTGGTGGGGAAACAGAATGGACAAGTCTTGAGAGTAGATTTCGGTGGGAATGGAAAGGGGGGGTACAGTTTCTTCGTTTCAGTCACTTCCGTCAAGGATCCAGAAAATGATGGTATGGAAGTCCCGGCAGTGACAAGTTGTTGTATTGGGAACATGGAGGAGCATAGTTGTCAGTGTGTTAAGGGATGAGGGCTACTGTGTATTGTGTGTGTGAGCAGGCGTAGTCCTATGTGTGGGCAGATGGATGGCAGCTTGACATGCCCACAACTTTGTATATACAGAGGTAGATCTCCACTCTCCGAATGTTAAGCGTTCCTCAACTTCTCCAACTGTCGCATAACCTTCACACTCCACTTTGTGTCTGTGTCCATTGTCACCTCCGTCACGACTTGCCGCTTCCCGTACTTCCATCAGAAAACGTGTAAGGTGGGGGTTCCGGATAGCAAAAGAATATTAACCTAGCACTGGGCAATCCCCGACGGAAGACTGAGTGATAACCCGTGACTTTAATGACATTAGTTCTTATTTGGTGCAGGGTTGGGTGGCAGAATGAGCTGCTGAGCAGCACTACCTTGCCCAGAAAGGTATTAGGTTCGGCACGTCTAACATCACAGCATGCACACCTGTATTGCGTGCCATACAGTAATGGCATTGGAGGGGTAGTGCACCTGTTCCCTGAGCGGAGTTGTATCGAATATCTCAAAGTGAGGTTTCTAGGAGCTCCTTCCCCCGAGATTCTGTCTTGGATACCTAATTCTGGTGTTAATGAGGTAGAAACTTATGATATCTACCTTAAGCGCTTTCGGCGGTGTCTTTTTTTCGGGGTATGATGGCCCTCTAAGGGCTCGCGCGTTATTATAAAGACAGTTTCCGTTTCTGTAATGCGGCTGTTAGGTCTCGGTATTATGCCAAAAACATCCAAGTATCATAGGATACCCGCAGCAACCCTCACTGGCGAGAGGGGCTTGGTGCTAGCCTCTGTGGTTATCCGTGTTTATTGGTAAAGGCCGTAAGGATAATTCCAGACTTGATAGCCCCATGGTTTATATGCTTTGGAGGCTATTCAAACTGCTGCTAAATTCTTCCAGTACCGGTATTAGAATGATATCGTATAACTTAGTAAAATTCCATAGGAATTGGTGATTGTAGAGTTCCGCAGCCTTTCCAGATTGGCACACCAGCCACGGTGTGGCTGATGTTATCTGGTGATTGTATTGTATTATTCGCCAAACATCAGGAGCCGCACCGTTCGACCCCTAAAACATCGCAACCCCTCCCCCTCACACCCGAGCCCCACTATTCCTTTACCAGAATAATAAAGAATTCCTAGTAGACAAGATATTGATTAGGATTGGGTATTTATTTGATTTTTAAATATTTTTTAGTTGTGGTTTTGGTAGTCAAATATCGCGAAAGAAGTATGCCCCGTTGCATCTGGATGTTCGGTTAATTATGCTAACGGACAATAATATTGTTATACCGATTGTAGCCAGACGAAGGGCCAATCTTTCCTCATTTTTTGCATATGTTGGGGGGGGGTCAAGCGGACCGGCTGCTCCTGCCACAGTGGCTCCGAGGTATCTGCTCTCTGAGCGGCAGAAGCTGCCTGTCAACCAATCACATTTTGCGCCTCACTTAACAATGGCACTCGGAACAGTGGGCGCCTAATCGCTGTGCTGGAGTTTCGCTCTGTGAATCTAAGCGGCCACTCCGTCCGGTTTTGGGTACGGCCGGCTGACCCAGGGTATTCCAGGGGCGGCCTGGCTGGAATGCGGGAAAGCTGCTTTTCAAAATCGGATCCCGGCCTGGCTTGGGCTCTGGGCGGCTTTACTTAGGCACCTAGCAGCTTCAACTAGCGATCTGCGGGTTTTCTCTAAGCATATGGCAACTTTGACTTAGGTTGTTGAAAGGTTCAACTGGGAGGTTTCCTGGGTACCTCGGGGCTTGGGCGGCGGTGAATGATTTCGACCGGACTGAGCTGCTTTTCAAAACTATGGCCGGACTGACCGGACCGCGGACCCGTGGCAATGATCCAGACAGGCCACTCGGGAGAACTGCCTTCTCTAAGGCCAATAGGCTTTCAGCTTTTGAGAGCGCCAAGTCACCGCAACTAACCCCCCCAACCAACTGAACACATACAGGTTAGTATCATGCCGGAATGATGCACCCTACAACTACAACATACACCAGGGACCCCATAGTAATTAGACAAATAATCAGTGCATACAGCGGAACCATCCTCTTTGATGCCTTCACGCCTCTATAGACAGCACTATAATATCGGAAGCTGACATGCGGTGGGGGGTCGGAACCCGCCCCACGCCCGCCCCAGGCTCGAGGACCCCGCCTGTGTGCGATATTGAGAAATAGCGTCGTATCAAGACCCCCTCCTTAGATCGCGCGAAATCATTCACTCGTTCCTCAGCTTTCTGTTCCTGACCAGCGGAACACAATACTCCAGACTCCTACGGACTAAAGAGCAATACAGAACATATGGAATTAAACATGAAATATCAACTCGGATTATCACAATACCCGGGGACGGGAAGGGTGTGGTGGTTATTGCCCTGATCCCTGTGCCCTCGGTCAAGCCACACTTCTAAATTCATGATTGCGGGATGGGTTTGGTATAGGGGGAACTGTCTGAATCCCATATAAACTGTTGAAATCAATTATCTCCGGGCACTCCCAATATCCGTGACTAAGCCTTGGACAGTATAGCGTATGGAGTTAAGCACAGAATCTCACTAGTAAATGAGATTTGACAGGTCCTACGATACTGCATTTAGTAGGGGTATCGTTATTTCTTCCCAGTGTGGCGGTTCGTTAGAGCAAAGATACTAGGCAGTGGATTTCGGGGGATTATACGGTATCGAACGCTCGGGAGCTGCGAAAGCGTCCGGAAAACACAAAGATCCCTAAACCTGGGGCATGTGTAAATTCGTATGAGAGCTTGGCGCCTCGGCCTACGAGTTATCTGGATACATTTTCATTAGGAGGGTGATGTTGAGGAATTGTTTGCCTGGGAAGTTCTGAACGCCGATGTACTGTAGCACCTGTGTAGTTGAGGGCACTGTATACAGAATAGCAGATGTATCGCCGTTTGGGCATTGCCGAGGTATCGACCTGGGAGAATAATGGACTCACATTGGGAGCATTGGGTATGCCATGGAGGCTGTGACTTAGGCTATATAAACATATCTCAATCGAAACCACTAATAACTATGAGATTCGGACATAATGGATGCCATGAATTATAGTCATTCCTGAAGAGGATTTTTGTCGGCATGAGAGAGTGCGCGCTGTTGCCCGGGATCATCAAGACTCACGCGGGCACCCGCTTCATGCGAAGGATATCGGTATGGTATACAGAGGTTCTTTAATTGTGGTTACACTGATAAAACCTAATTTCTTAAACCAATCCTAGGGAATTTTGGTGAAATTAGAGCCCTGCAAGCTGGCTGATCGGCTAGTTCCTCAATTAATCAAGAAGCATTACGCCACTTCTCTAAAACACTGTACCCGCTTTGAAACACCATCCCAATCGGAGTATGCCCACTATCCTGCCCCACCTCACCGAAGCGGAGTCCAGTTCCTCCCATCTTCACCCCTTCCGCTTCTCCCGCTTCTCCCGCTTCTCCCACTTCTCCCACCATTGTCCCAGCTTCTCCACTAATACTTTCCCCATCATTACCATTCTCTCGACGCAGACTCACGAAGCCTATTTTCTTCCTCCCAGCATCTCTAACCCAGACCTTTGTAGGAGTACTCTGCTCACATGTTTCCGGGTATAAGAAGTTCGTGACGGACCTCCCGGTACTCGTATGGTTGATCAACTCCCGGACAACCGCTATCGGAACTCTCGATGCGACCAGCATTAGTGAGGCAATAAATATCGATGCAACCCAAACCACCAGTATCACGAGGGCTGGGATTCCGAATAGGAAGTTGTAAGTAATTCTTTTACCATACGTTTCCACGCTGAGCATACCAGCTGAGGGCTTTTCGCTCACTCCAACGACGCCGAATGCAGAGGGCACACTCTTTGTGCCGACGAGATTATTGGCGACGATGTCAGTCCAAATCAGGTTTGGTATCAAGGCAACTGAGTCCTGCGTCTTGGTGAGCTTCTGCCACTTAGTCCGGAGGGCAAAGTTGCCTTCACCGGAGTACTCTTGATCAGTGCTGATCTGTTGGAGGGCTTGGCCAGGGCCGGCCAGGAGGGCAAACGAGCTTAGGGGGTGGAATGGTAATGGACGGTGACTTGATTTGGCTGCGGGTAACCATAAATGCTCGCGTTGAATGGTCCAGATGTGTGGCGTGTCTTTGTATTTTTGTTCCACGATGCCCCAGAATGGGTGTACTTCGTTGATCCTCATGCCCGTGTTTTCGACAGCCCATACCGGCATTGCCGATATCGAGGAGTAGTTCTTTGGCACAACTTTATCTATACGCAGGTTCTCGAGGGTATGAGTGCCATTCATAGTCAAGGTTACGACCTTAACGGAGGCTTTTATTGCGGTTGCGCAAGTATAGATTGGCATGGACCAGTTTGACCCAGCGTCATACATTCTGGCCGAGTCGCCACCGTCTGTGCGCTTTGCAGTGCCGAAAATTGTGCTGCACTTTATAGCGATGTTTGTGATGTTTGACATATCGTCGTCCCCGTAGCCCATGCATTGGGTATCTGCCGCGGGCGTCAGAAGTGCCTCGGTAAGTGGGTGATAGGGTGGATTACTTGCGTTGGTAAAGTGCTCTCGGCTGGTAGGGAATGTTGTGAGATTATCTCCTATCCAGTCACCATTTATATCACCGATCTTGATTTGTGTAGTCTCATAACCACTATTTCGACCAGATTTCCTTTCCATCATAGAATAGCTCTTCCCCCAGCTCGTCATGTTCCTTGTGACGTTGAAGAACTGGGCTGCTATCTGGTTAGTCATCCAAGCTCCACTGTATGTGCGCTGCCAGAGCTGGGCATCCAGTTGGGAATCTGACTGATTAAAATTCGTCTGATCGGGAACTAGGTTGACCCATCCCCCGCGATCGGTCAAGCGCAGGTCCATTATATAGCGGCGCTGAAGCATGAAGTCGACAGTGAGGTTGTTGTCAATGCATTGGGACACCGGCTCCAGCCAGAGAAGACTCTCCTCCCATGTTCCGCCGTATCGCAGATTCGTAGGGGCAGAATGATTCCGGAAGCCCACTCCTCCGTTTTTTGCATCTACGATCAATCCTTCCGCTAGCACAAAGTTGTCGTCGAGGATCACACTCCGGAGTGTCTCGACTACCCCTGCAGTGTAGAAAGGATCCCCCCTGTTTGGGATCTGATGGGTGGAGTTTTTATCATTAAAATTACCCTTGAGGTTGCTGAAAACTCTGTACTGGACATCAAACGGACCGCTTATTAGATTGCCACGCTCACTGATGCCACTTGTGAACAGCTCGGTGATGTTTTGGGAGATATCTCCACCAATAATTGCTCTCTTATTTGGGTGTTGCCTCGTCCGATTTGGGAAGTAGCGATGTCCGGGGTGTTCCCCGGGACAGGCATTGGATTTCTGATCTCCATCCCAGCGGGAAAAGAGATATTGCGAACGACTGGGAGTGCCTTGGCCAAAGGTTGAGGTGTCCTCCAGGTACTCGAAGATCACCTGCTTAGTGAAACTGCGAGCTACCTTCTCGCCTAAACCAAGAGGGGTGACAACTCCAGTAACCCCGAGAATCATCAAGGAAATTGTGGAGAGGGTTGTGATAAAGATAACGCGCTTGCGAACCCCGCGGCTGGCGGCTGGATCGGTGGAGAGGATTGAAGACCACATTGAGGCCTGAAGGGCCCTTCCAACAACAGACCTGGATTGGAATAGTGAGTAGGACCTCGGGTGCCAGGTGGGACGAAAATATCAAAAGCATCACGTACCATGTTACGGCACTATTTTCATTTTCCAGGAATGCAACGAGTATCAGAACGAATGCCAGGGGAAGCGTGAGTTGTACTGAATTGTTTTGTCAATCCCATAGCTTCCGGGCCTCCTGGATGTTGCCTACCTATCGTGACCCAAAGATTGATTATACCAGACACTTGACCAACTGTAAGACCATCCATTTTGACAATGAGAAAGCACAGAAGAAAAAAATTCTAGCCTTAGAGCAGGAAAATGTGTAAGAAAGAAAGATAAAGTGAAGTGGGTTCGGGAGGAGAAATCAAGTAGTGATCTCCTGATATATTTTTTTAGAAAGGTTGGGCATTCCTACCGAACCTAACCCTCCAAATGGCCATATTTAGCTCCTGTTCGGCGCAACAGAAATGCCATTTTTTACTTTTATGGCATTCTTGAACATGTGTTTGGTGTGCTAATTAAAAGGGTATTTGTATTTAATTTGACACTTTTTTTTTTATTTGAGAGTTCGGGCTGTGCTGGGTGCCAGGGTTTAGAGCAACCTGTTTTTTTTTTAGGATATGATATTCAAGTATGATGATATTATTATACTTTGCAATAGAGGTCCTCTGTTCTGGGCCCTGGAATTTCGGCAGTGTCTCAATGCTTTACCGTTCATTAGGTAAAGAGCGTACTCTGATAGATATGTAAGTAGAGGAGAATAGATATCGTTTATGTTTCCCCCTGGCTTTTCCCCTCTATTTCTTCAGCCCTTTTAGCTTCTTGGTAAAACAAATGTTTCTTGCGTTTTCTCAATATTATAGCTTCTGCTATACGAACTTAAAATGCCTCTGACTCAAACCTGCGAAGAAGTGATCGTGACAATTTTCGCAAAAAGAATCACCCATATCATAACTATTCTACTCGTACCAAACTACCGTTGACTAGCTATAACAAAGGAGAAAGAACAAAACAACCAAAAACAAAATCAGATTCATCCATCAAAACACCATCACCATTATCCAAATTCCCAACATCAATATTAAGCTACTGGGGAACCTGCTTTACCTTAAGCCCATCGATTTCGATCATCTTGCTCGAGTAATTGCCACTTCTCTTTTCCAACGTTGGCCGGACAATTTGCCCCCCAAAATACTCACCATTCATCACTCGAATATCCTAATCTGCTTCAGTCTCTATAATAATAATATTATATAAATACTGGTGGATCGGGCTACTGCTTCTGATGGAGGTGGGCCCGATCTTTGTCAACCTCCTAGTACTCAGAATGACTTAACACCTACCGATACCACCACTGTAGGGGCTTCGTACAAAGATTTCCAAGGTCTTATAGTTGCTCCACAATGTATCATACTCAATGTCATCGCTCCTCAGGTGAAATGTAAGGAGAATTACCGTGCAACCCCGCAGGTGGGTGTAAACCGGTGGGCGCATGCTCATGCTTGTCCTAGGCAAGAAAGTAGTCAAAAATCAGTCAGTCGAGATTTTGTCTGGGTGTACAACCACGGACTTTGTGCCGTATGCTTTGCGAGCCCCTGATTTTGAATAATTCTCTAGGCAAGTGGAACGGCATTCGTAAAGTTCTCATACTCTTCTGAGTACACCCGCCCCTTGGAAACGCTTTGCTGCCCCCCCCCCCGTTCATGCGACAAAATAAATTATGATGAAAGTTTACAATATCTTGGGAGGCATAGCGCAAAATAGCCATCTAGAATGCTCTGCCTGTCCTGTTATTATTAATTGGTACGGTTCTTAGGGTAGAAGAGAGGGTATACGAACTTTATGAATGAGGCTATATGAATACAGTCTCATACCACTGCTGGAACCATATTATCTGGCAAGGGCCCGAAAGGGTATCTGGAGGAAAAATTACTTCAAGTAAAGAGATTTTACATAATGGCCACAAAACGCAGAACTTCATCTCTTGGGTGGTTAGGCTTCCTCAATGAGCTGACGCTCTTCTCCACGCCTTGTTTACCCCCGCTGGCTTATTCTCGTTCTTCCCTGATGATTCGGTAACACAGGCCCTGTCTTTCGGAACCCGGAACCGTGCTTGAATGCATTTGAACGAATAATTCTCGCTTAAGGGAATTACCCCACGTTTCGGTTAAAGGATGCATTTATGGTGGGGCCATTTATGGCTTGGTGCACTGGAGCTTTAAAAATCAATGCCATGCATTGTAGAATCAGGGTTAGGAGAATAAAATAACACTAAATTCTTAAGTAATATGTTGGAGCTGGAGATCAAATCAGGGGGGGGGGGTGAACCAGTTAAAATGCACGAGGAAGGCCGAACTTTATAAATCTTAATCAAGACGTAATACTAGGAGGACGAAATATAGCATCATAGGATATCTCCCAGGTAGAACATTATACTGGATTTGACCTTTTTTTTGCACTTAATCTGAAAGTTTGGTTTTGTGGAAATTTCTTCGCTGAGAATTTGAAGCAAAATTCACGAATAAAGTGATCCACCCCTGCGACTGGCCTACTCTCTGGCACAGTACGTTACATACCGGTATTACCCAAATCGGACAGTGAAACCCCAAATTAAATCACATTTTCAAACCACGGTCTCAAGCTGCTATTTGAAATCGTATGGTGTTTGGCAATGCGGCTTCCAAACACCTCCTATGTTATTTTGGTCTGATTTCTTAACACGGGAGTTATCTTCAACTTAGGGTATGTTTGGGTACAATTTTTCGGTTCCTTCGTGCGAGCGTTTCTGCTGTAAAAATAATCATCAAACGGGAGGAAATGGTCGCTTTGTATGGGGCAACGGAATGGAATAGCTGTATCCAAAAAGAGCCTTAGCTCTTCTGTAGCTCATATAAACTTCGGCTTGGCCTACATGCTCTAACCTAGGTATCATAAATTAGAAAGAAACTTCAACTAAATCTCCGGTTCTACTTTTCAGGCCGCAGTTTTAGCCCTCTGCCGATACCTAGTTTGCTTCCTAGATTGCTGATCCGGAATACCTGCCTGGAAACACTTAGAACCTGTACGGGCTATTGGGATGCAAGGATTAAGGTTAAGCACCCGAATTTGGTGGAGGCATGGTCTATGTTATGGTTCGAGCCTTCCAAAACGTGCACTAGGGTCCAGCCTTTCAAATTCGATAGCGCATAGAGCCACGAAACCAGTGATCCCAACCAGCCAGTCCGGACTATGGGCCGGACCGCGAGTCGGCAGTCCGGTCAGTCCGGCCTTGGTTTTGAAAAGCCTGGGTCAGTCCGGTCGTAATTCTGAGCGGCCGCCAAAGCCCGGCGGCGCCCAGGCAACCGCCAGGTCGAGTCTTGGCGCAACCCGGGTCAAAGCCGGCAGGTGCCCAGGCAAAGCTGCAAGATGCCCAGGCAAAGCCGCCAGATGCCCAGGTGATCCGAAGATATCTATTGACGGCCCGCAGGCTTTCCATTTTTAATCACTCGGAATAGGATAATAGGAGCAACATGCCTCTAGTGCTACAGATCTCGCTTAAGACAAATCTATGTCATCCGCCGATTAACCACCACGATACACATCGGCCTGCAGGTCACCCAGGCCAGGCCCGGCTTTAGTTTGGAAAAGCCGCTTTCCCAGAGTCCGGCCCGGTCGTCCCTGAAAAAGCCTGGGTCAGTCCGGTCGTACTCAAAGCCGGAAGGCCTGCCCGCTTGGGATCACTGCACGAAACTAATTGTGGGAAATAAAAAAAACACTATAGGAAACAGAGAGGAGAGGAAGGAGGATAGCGGGAAAGTTTTCTCGGAATTAGTTTGGCGGTTGTAGAGACTTTCAAATATGAAATGTTGGACTCTGGTGCACGTTGTGGATGGCTCTAATCATACAACAAATTACATTGACCACTTTTGTGACAATATACCGCTTTGTTTACTCTTTTCTTTACATCGCCGGACTCCCTATATTACCTGCCTGGAATTGGAATAAGTGTCATAGCACCCGTTCCTAAAGAGTACACCCGAACCGGTGGTGCTCTCCCGCATACCGGTATACCGAGACCTAAGCCCAGCCAAGCAATACGTTGGCATCGAAAGTGAATAAAGAATGACTCATATTGCTATCCACAAACGACAATTTATTGAAAATCTCCCCAAGCTGTATGGAGTGCAATCCTGCAAAGGTGTTTCAACTCCACTTGAAAAGAATACCTGCTTCAGTCAACCACTTACAGTCAATGTCCCAGGATCTTCTAACAGCACTAATATTCTCCAATCTGTCCTCTCACCAAACAACTATCAGTCACTTGTTGGCTCCCTCCAATGGCTTACGATTGCAACACGGCCTCACCTGCCATATACCTTCTCGACTCTTCGACAATTCAACTCACAACCAACGCCAAAATCTATCCAAGCTGCAAAATGTGTCCTACGATATCTCACGACAACATGCAACCTCGCCCTTTGTTTGCCTACCAGGACTCAACCAATACTACCACTAATTGCCTTGAAACCTGAACAGGTTTTTGGACAACCTATTGGTTTCACTGATTCAGACAGGGCTGGTGACAAACGAGATCGCAAGTCAACTTATGGTTATCTGTTCACTCTCTTCAGTATGGCTATTTCATGGAGATCTCGAAAGTCATCTACTGTTGTCCTGTCAACCACTGTGGCTGAATATATTGGAACTTGTGAAGCCTCCAAAGAAGCCATCTGGATCATGAGACTTTGCAAGGCCATCTCACCAAGTCAATCCCCTCTGAAAAATCAAACACCGGACACCTGCCTGATTTACTATGGGGACAACCAAAGTGCTATAGCACTTATCGAAAATCTAAAATATCAGCAACGAACCAAGCACATCGATATTCGTTACCACTTTGTTGGACATGCCTACCAAAATAAGCTTATATGGCTAAAATAGATTTCGACATCGATGATGATAGCAGATATCTTCAGGAAAGCTCTACCCCCTAGTTACACTACAGGCCCATGTCTGGCATGCAACTATTGGAACGTTGATATTTACTATTTTCTTCTTTTTACTACTACTCTCATTTAGTGGGAGTTTATCCTGTATATAGAGTACTCTTTTCGCCTACATTTTTCCTCACAGAGGTTCTTATGGGTTTTAATAAAGCTACCATTTTTTCTGTATATGTCTCCTTTGCATATTGGAAGAGTAGGAGTGTTATAATATGACTTCCGAATATGCTTCGGTAATGTCATTGATTATGACAGTATTTCTGTCATAGTTACCAGTACGAGTTCATCGGCTGATGTACTCGTTACCATGTTGACTACGACAGTGTTTCATTGTAAACTCTATCGTGGTACTAGTTTAGTTATCTTGCTCGCCTTTCCTTTCTGTTATGGTTTGATGATGTGGTACTGTTGTTGTTGACTTTTCCTTTTATCTTACATATGGTATATGTCATGTAGAGTTTTAGTGCACCTCCCTGTAGCATAAATAGGGTCTTGTACCCCCTCAGGATAGGTTCAATTAAGCAAGTACAACTTCAATCATGAAAGACAACAGAAAGATAAAGAAAACTCGTGAGTGATTGCATGTGATCGCAAGAGGCGATATTGATGTAAACGTCCTTGCACCCGCTAGGAAAATGTCACCCCTCGTGACCCTCCTTACTAATGAACTGCTGATCGCAGTGAGAAGGTTGCCTTTGAAAGAAATAATCTTGCGAGGGGTGCAATTTCGTAGGGGGTTCAAGGACGTAAGCCATGTCTCGATATTTTACGTAGGAGGGGGCATCGGTGTGTGGTATGCTTGGTGAGATTGACTGCGGAAAAAAACAAACAGCTTTGGATTCTAATCGGATGTTACGGATATTATCCAAGCAGTTACTGATTCGATTCAGCTGTCTACAGAAGCACGAAGGTATCAAAGAGGATTCGCGATTCTCAGAACAAAGGCGCCACCAAAGCGGAACCGGGTAATAAGGTTGGCAAAGCAGGAATGGAGTGATACCTGATGGTGGGGGCGATCGGGGCTGGTCGGTGGTCTCTTGGGATGTCGCCGCACTGACTCTCAACTCTAGGCTTATGTAAGCTCAAGGTGATGCGAACCTGCAGCTATGCTGTTGGGGCTAGCCCCCCACGGCAACCAGAGGGCCATCCCAATTGATGAGAGCACTCACCGGTAGAGTGGAGTTCCGAATACATGTTCGATATCAGCTAGTGCATCTCATAGGCTGTCTCAACACTTCGGGAGTACTTCGTAGCCTAGTTGTATAGATTGTATCAATTCTTCCAAGTGAAGCAGAAATTGAGGGATAAAGTGGTTAAGTTAGCTTTGAGGGAGCCTGGAACCAGGTGCTGGAGCTAATACATCGAGGACAAGTTTTTTCAAAATTGGATTGTCGGAGGAAGTGTAGTCTCCAAAAGACGATATGCTAGCCAGCTCGGACTGTGGTATACTAGTGTGCCGGAGGACACTACCAGTTCAGGCGCAATTCTCGGCAACGTGCGATACCACACTCCTCCAGGTTCCCGGACTGTAGTATAGGGAGTCCTGGATGCCTTGGTAGTTCCGAGTTACAGATCTCCACCAGTGATCCCAAGCGGCCAGTCCGGACTATGGTCCGGACAACGGGTCGGCAGTCCGGTCAGTCTCGCCTTGGTCTTGAGGAGCCTGTGTCAGTCCGGTCGAAATTCTGAGCGGCCGCCAAAGCCCGGCGGTGCCCAGGCAACCGCCGGGTCCAGTCTTGGCGCAACCCCGGTCAAAGCCGGCAGGTGCCCAGGTCAAAGCCGCCAGATGCCGAGGTAATCCGGGGATATCTATGCACAGCATGCAGGCTTTCCATTTCTAATCACTCGGAATAGGATAATAGGAGCAACATTCCTCTGCTCCTATAGATCTCGCTTCAGACAAATTTATGTTTACCACCGATTAACCACCACAATACCCGAATGTACTGTACAACCTCAAGACACTCTACACCATTCTTCACACAACTCTCTAATCACCTATGGAATATGTATTAACCCGGTGATTTCATGCAAATTAATCCAGTTGAATAATAAAATATTTCTTAATAATGAAACACAAGTGATCACTTGAAACATCGGCCTGCAGGTGACCCAGGCCAGGCCCGGCTTTGGTTCGGAAAAGCCGCTTTCCCACAGCCAGGCCCGTTCGTCCCTGAAAAACCCTGGGTCAGCCCGGTTGTACTCAAAGCCGGACGGACTGGCCACTTGGGATCACTGATCTCCACTGTGGGTGCTTGGATATATCTAGGTATCTTCCAGCTAGCCTTGAACTCCAGCACCCTAAGGCAAGGATTCTAGGTGGGGGCTCGCGGGAATTGAGTATATAATAAGTACACCCCCAGTTTTCGATCAGTACCTCATCGCCAGGTTCCCTGGTAACCCGATTGCTGTGCTGGGATGCCTATCCCAATCCCCTCTAGACGTTAAGGTACCCCCTCCTGCCGGTACCCTTCATCATGCTCAAGTCTCCGGTAAATTCAGAAGCATCCAAACATTAAACCCTCGTCACATCATCACTATGAGCCATAATACGAATCCCAGTTACAAAAGTCTACAAGGTTACAATTACCTTCCATGATGCTACTCAATTCTCCGATCATATCTCCTCTAATATTGTTCGGTGAGCGTTCATCCGGCGAAAGTTACTTAATGGTACATTCAACACACTATGATATGTCACAAAAGTGGGCAATTCGATCAGTTGAAATTTGGACCTTATCCGCATGACCTTGCTCTGGTGTCTAAACCTGACCCTACAATTGCCACAGGCCATGCTGGTTCTAAATGTTTCCAGACAGGTATCACATGCAAGATTGGGAATCTGGGAGGGAAGCTAGATACTTGTCATGAGCCAAACCTCTGGCCCGGACAAGGTTGAGGTATTAGAAACTAAGCTAAAGTTTCTTTGACATTGAAGAGCTAAACAACACCCCCCACTTCGGGAAGTTGGACCAAAACAACTTAACTACACCCGCCCGAGCGCCCCAAAGTGGGAAGCAAATTATGTCCAAAGCCATACTTGTTGCGTCCCACAAATGCCCCAACGACCACTAATCCGCCCTATAAGGCGAAACGGAGAAACGAAAACAACTACTACATAGCCAAGGACAGCGGACCTGGGGATAGATAGCAATGCCTTCCTCCAGCATGAACCGCACAATCAGAACAAGCAAGAAGGAGAAAACGCATGCCTCCACTCAAGGAGGCAGTGCCATTGCAAACCAAAGCCTATACCATAAAATGTCCTAAAACCCAGCGTTTCCGGCAGCCCTATAATGCGAGGATTCTGATCCCAAAGCTTCTGAGAAGGATCAGGATTTCCTGACATAGTGAGAGATTAGCCCGTTACAGGTTCTGGATCCCATTACCTAGTATTCGCAATTTTGTAAACTTGTAAAAACCTCAGATATTGGGGGGCTAACAGAGATATTGGAGCTCACTAGATTTCCTGGTAATCAGGGGCGCAGATGACCTGTATAGCACACTGTTTTTGGGAGCAGGACTTGGGACATGCTACCATATTTTCTCCAGGCAGCCGACAAAGAGTGTGGTCTCTTGAATATGATGCCAGGGCTTCTCAGAAGGGGACTCAATATGGCTTGTCACCACCGCTGCCTCTTTTGGTGTACCGCTTGAATGCACGTTATCCGTGTCCGTGCACAGCGAGTTTTTCATGAACTAGAACCCTAGAGTGGGGGCTGTGCAGCTAACAATCGATCCAGCTTCTTACTTGTAGAAAGCACCACCTGTTGTAGAAGATGCATCAAAGGAGCCCAAGAGTGCCTAATAAGAATACATAGTGGGCTTGGCACTCAAGTGTAAGCACTAGAAATATCCGATAGAGATACCCGTACTTCTATTGTAAATCACCGGTGCTCACTTCTTCATACGACCCTGAACCATCAAGCAAGATAGATGGATGCCGGGAAGGTGCGCAGGATGGAATTGAAGGTGCGCAGGCTAGAGTGAAGAGCTGAGAGAGGTGACGTGTTGATGAGAAGAATTGAGAAAAGTTGTGAAGAGGAAAACGGGAATGAGAAGGGTGGAGAAGAAAAAAGCGGGAAGCCAAGAGATGTGTCGGGAAGAGATAAGGAGAGATGAAATAAGATGAGAAGATAAGGGAAAGAGCACGAGGGTGGTGGTCGCAGGAGATGTGGGAAGAGGGAGGAGCGCGGGAGATTTTCTTATTCATGTATATAAAGGTGCCTGTTTACCCTTTAGCTAAAGACAAGTGCGGTGCGACGAAAAAAATCTCAGGATACCATCCTCCATCATACAAGCTTCCAGCGCACGTGAAGTCAACGATCATCAGTTTTTCATAACTTTAACTTCGAGCTGGTTATGTCGAGTCTCGCATTCCCACCCTCTTGGTGACACTACCCACAGGTGTCATTGAATGATCCTGTTCGATATGGAAGTGCAGCTGGAGTTGTAAGACTCCCGGAATGGAATCCAGTTTAAGACAAAGCAGTCTGAGAATATGCGATCTGTTATGATAGATAAAGCAATCCTTAAAGACGATAGTTGCCCTGTTCCTTATTATTGACAAAGCGGGAGAATCTTCTCATTAAATACATGAAAGGGAAAGCAGTTATCTCTAGGAGACGTGGCATGAAGAGAAAGAAACAGGACACGTATCCAAACTTAGACTCAATGACAACTATCCACCTCAATGTTACCCAAAGACACATAAACAGGAAGTATAGGTGTAAAATAGGTAATGAGAAAGTATAATCCCAAAGAAGGGTGCAATGTTGTAGCTATGACGGCAGGAGTAAGATAACAGAAAGAACACGACAATATACTCAATGTCTCATATACACATCTAGATGT
>JACCEG010000244.1:24768-179459 GCA_014065205.1 Tuber brumale | reverse complement strand
GGTCGGGCCCGGCAGGTAATGGTCGGGCCCGGCAGGTAATGGTCGGGCCCGGCAGGTAATGGTCGGGCCCGGCAGGTAATGGTCGGGCCCGGCAGGTAATGGTCGGGCCCGGCAGGTAATGGTCGGGCCCGGCAGGTAATGGTCGGGCCCGGCAGGTAATGGTCGGGCCCGGCAGGTAATGGTCGGGCCCGGCAGGTAATGGTCGGGCCCGGCAGGTAATGGTCGGGCCCTGTAGGTGACGGCCGGGTCCCGCCGATGATGGTCGGGCCCTGTCAGTTACGGCCGGGCCCTGTAGGTAAATGCCGGACCCTGCACATGACCGCCGGAAGATGCCATTTATATTCATACTCCAGGGCCCGGGCGTCGGCCCCCCGGACGGCCGTCTTGATGAAATGCGGACGCCATACCCTGCCGTCCTCGTCCACCCTACCCGGGACGGACGGGACTGTTGGGAACACTGCCAGGAGGGATATTACTCAAAATACACGCCTCTATTAGGAGGTGGTTCAGGAAAGCGATCTGGATTTGCCAACCTACTGTTCTAAAGGCAGCCGGAATCTCTTTTGATATGGTCCGGGGAGGTTGAGATCTAACAGATATCTCAATTGCCTCGTGCCCCGAAATTTTTCTACCCTGTGTAAACCATACAATACGTTATACCTATATCTTTGCTACCTACCTTTTCATTATCGCGTACCTTAATATCCACGCCTGGCGGGTACGTTGACTCCTTGCGTGGGGAAACTCAATCTGGTCCTATTTTCTCTAGTTCTGGGACCGATTTTAAGTGGGTCTATTTTGGCTATATCCCTATCCCTTTTCAATTGGCCCAACCCAGATTCAAACTACCATAACCCCACCATCCACCAGCAAGTAGACAGTCACAAAATAACAAAACTCCAAAACAGGAGGAGAATAAATTAATTGATTTGCAGGGTGGAATACATCCAACCCTGCTGTCTCCCACCACCAGCGTGATATCGTGGTGGTTGGAGATGCTGTTTTGGCCCCCTGTGATGAGCATAGATCTGACGGGCACGAGACTCAGCCAATCCAAGGTACCCCGATTATGGCTACCCAACTCGACCCTGTTGTGAATTGCTTTCTGTCTTCCCCTGCTATTGCCCTACCAGCTATTAACCCCATTCACGCAAAATACCACAACCGCCCCCATCACAACGCCGTCTCCATCGGCGACAACCCCATTGGAAACTGTGACTAATCACCCCACAGGGTGGGTATTGCCCCCACTGCCCTGACCCACCCAACCCTTGCGCATCCAGCTCTTCCCCGCACGATCCACCGCACCTTTCTCTCCGGTGAGCAAGACTGCGCGCCTGCCCTGCATCGCGCCACCCGTTTATATAATATTCTCCGGAACTCCCCTGACACCATGATTACCAAGTGCCTTCCTGCAATCTCCCCAGATACTCCGCTTGCCCCATCTCTTCCTCCAAGCATTAGATCCATGGTTGTCCAGTTGCCAACCGATGCGACTCCAGCGCTGAATTTGACCGATATTCAACATTAGCTGGCCGACTTTGCTGGTAACATATCCTGCATATCTCCTCACCCACGAGTCTCTCGGTTGCCTTGGGCTCCTTGTAGCTTGAGACCCCTCAAATCACTCCCCGCCACCTAAACCCTCTCCACTACTGCTACCTTGAAAGAACATTCAACGGTGGCAGCCCTGCAGTTGGTAGTGAAGAGCACCCATGCAGTGGTATTGCTCAGACCAGGTTCAAAGGTTTCATGTGGCCCACAGCCTCTCCTGGATACAAGTCTCATCATTTCTCCTTTCAACCGAGTCCCACTAGGGATAGTGCGCTTGCCAACCCATCCCAACGTGGCCCCTATTCTGCCGTTGCTTAAAAAGTATTCTACTTTCCTACTTATCCTATGTTCAAAAAATAACTTATATTCATAGTTGTTGGGAACGGATAGAACCCCCGGATGCTGCTGGCCATGCTCAATGAACACCCAACAGGCTGAGAACCTATCGAGCCTGTTTGAAACATGCGCGATATGCTCCACGCATGCTCGGCATGCTTTCCTATCCACCCTCACCCATCCATTGTCCTTCCCGCCCGTTCGGATATTGGCCGCTCGTGGGTGACGTCTTTGTTTGGCCGCTCGCCGTTGTTCCTCCGCTGCTTTCCGTTCACCTTTTCGCCGTTCGTTTGTTATTGCTCGCGGTTGGCCATGTGCCTGTCCACCGGTTAGCTGTTTTGCCGTTCCCGTACCGTCACCGTTCAGTCACTTGCTGTTCGGTGCTCTCTCGTCCGTTGTTTTTCGCTGATCGTGTCAGTATGGGAGCACGGGAGGGTGGTATACGTGTGTGGGGCATGCGGGTATGGGAGTGGGACGTATACAGGTGCGAGATTTTTGGTGTTTGGTCGCTGTGATCTTTCTTTTGTTACCATAGGACTCTTGGGAGGAATGGGGACTTGCGTGGACCAGCAGCAATGGTGGTGTATGTGTGAAGGGTGGGGGGTGGTGGAACTAGTAGGAGATCTGCTTTTGTCAGTTATTTATACAGTTGTGTTTTTCCTGTTATTTCAGTTAGTTAAGAATCCAAGCAATAGAGTGAGTCGAGGAGAGCAAGAGTGTGTTTAAGAAACAGAGTGCTCAAGCTCAGAAAACCTTTTAGCTACGCCGCTTTTGATGGTGGCCTAGTGCCTTGGCGTTTCGTTCATAACGAGTGATAGCCGGTGACTTCGGAGTCGTCAGTCCTGCCCCGGGAAGGTCATCTGTCTTTTAATAGTTACCAACCACCTAGTTTACTCTTCCTCCCCCCATATACCACCCCCGCATTCCCGTTGGGTGTAGCTTGCACTGGCGCTTTATCGTTGTAAAATTACCTCTTCCAGGTACTTTTCCTGCATTAAATTTCTGTTGTTGTCTCCATTTGAGCTAGAGATATTTCTTCGTTCTTTTTCCTCCTTTTCCTCCTTTTTCTTGCTAAGTTCTACTCTTTTTCTTTTTCTTCATCGACAGTGGGGGATTTGTGGTGTAAGGGATTGTCAATTGGGGTTCATCAACTTTTGTATCATACATAAGAAATTTAACTTCAGTTGAGGCGGCGGAGTTCCATTCAGATCAGTTAGCATTGCTTAAGTTCTAGTTGTCCTTCTCCAATGATTTATATTTAATCTGCACTGATGGTGCTACTCACAGTGATAGCTTTCAAGTGTGGACTGCAATATGGTCGGAGAGTTTGAAGGGGAAGAATTGTCAGTGATTAAGTGCTACAATATCCGTGCCCGCAGCTTCCTGCATCCCATATAACTTGTGAACTGTCACTAATATTATCGCCCATGCTTTACTGTTCCCCTAGTCTTTCTTTGATACTTGCAAAACCTCATGTGGAACTCCTCCGTATCACTTTATTTGAACTCTTGGAATATGACGCACCAGAATTGTAAGCGTGCTTGAATCTCAACCCTCATATGCTGCTTCTCTCAAGTGACCCTTCATTATAGTAAAATATTGGGGATATAGTTACTACCTTTATCATGCAGGTGTTGATTCTTTCATGCGTGAAGGATTGTGATTCTTCTACCTAACACCTACGAGCTATATGTTTCCTTCAGCGGAGGAGGCTAATTGGTGTAGTCAAAAATGAAGCTTCCTACACTGGCAATTTATTCCACTTGTATGCCCGGCGTTCGGAATCGATATAGGATTAGCAAACGTAGCACTTCTACTTCGCGCTAGTTCTTGACTGTCTTTGATCTTTGCCAGGCGTTACTTGCTGTGAGGTGTTGTCCCACTCATGTCAGTGCAAAACCACCATCATACATTGCAAGGGGCTTTAAACCTATTTGTTCCATTTGGTGAATTTGAGAGCACACCTTGGTGGGGCGGTGCTGGGGGGTGCTGCCACCCGAGATTTCATACAAGGGTATGTTCGATATGGAAGTGCAGCTGGAGTTGTAAGACTCCCGGAATGGAATCCAGTTTAAGACAAAGCAGTCTGAGAATATGCGATCTGTTATGATAGATAAAGCAATCCTTAAAGACGATAGTTGCCCTGTTCCTTATTATTGACAAAGCGGGAGAATCTTCTCATTAAATACATGAAAGGGAAAGCAGTTATCTCTAGGAGACGTGGCATGAAGAGAAAGAAACAGGACACGTATCCAAACTTAGACTCAATGACAACTATCCACCTCAATGTTACCCAAAGACACATAAACAGGAAGTATAGGTGTAAAATAGGTAATGAGAAAGTATAATCCCAAAGAAGGGTGCAATGTTGTAGCTATGACGGCAGGAGTAAGATAACAGAAAGAACACGACAATATACTCAATTATCAACAGATCCCCCACTTTCACCAGTTGCCCAGGCACATCCCCTCCTCACATTGTATGAAGATGAGACCAACCCGGACATCAGAGCACAAGAGGATATTTGCTATCCCAGGCCTTTATCACAGGTATTGTGACCTCACCACTGAGTTAAAACTTCTATTATTCCCAATGCCTAGGTTGAGATCAGGAATCGGAGTCAGTGAATCAATAAAACAAATTCTACCGAAGCGGGTAAAGTGTGCCCTAACTGCTTCCACAATCCTGGACACGCTGGGATACCCCTGTCAGTTGGGGTGGTGAAAACAAGCCCTGTGACAGGTACCATAAACGTTCTTTTACCAAAATGTGGGGTATGATTCCGCAAAAGGCTTGAATAATTGAATGGAGTGCTATGTCGTGGGGCCTTCCTCTCTCAGTAAGGTTCAGAGGTCTTTCTCTTTTTTTTGTCTCTGGGGCGCGAAGAGAGCTATGTATTTGCTGCGCCATTTTCGCTCTTTCCACAGTAGGGAATTCTGGACTACATAGCACAACCGTCCAATTGTCCAGGCTTGGCAGTTCTCTTAAGCGAGAGCCGTTTGTTTTAGTGCACTCTGGTGAGGCTTCGGGCTCGCTGGTCGGCGCCTGTGTTACCATCCTATCACGGAAGAACCAGAACACCCCACCTTCTATACTCGTAACTTTCCAACGTTTGTGAACACAGCTGCTACTGCATATGGGCGAAAAATCAGCCAGAGCCTCAAGATTTGCGTGGTATACAATATCAGTCGTGCTCAATAACTTCAGAAAATTACCAGTAAACAAGGTATCGGTAATGTGCCAACCTTGAGACGAAATCAAACCAGCCCAAGAAAGGAAAAAAGTTCACGTTTCTCTGCTCATTATGTGAGAAAACCTCACCTGTGTGCGCAATTTTCGCCAAGCCACGTCGCTCGACCTCTTCTAGTGTATCTTTGTTCTGCCCAGATAATGCCGGTATGGTAAATTATATCAGAAGCGATATGGGAACCTGTGTAAAACCCCTGAGCCCGAGAGCCTTGCGTCCATGTACTGTATGTGTATGATGCGTTCACCCACTAAGAGTAGTGCGCGGCAATTCGCCTTGTTTTTTCATAATGAACGGTGACTGTGAGCGCATAGTTAAGCAGCTGAACCACACGCAAAATTGTAGCGGTATGCAATACCAGTAGAAGAAGTGTCCGTAAACACCAACTCGCGAGGAGTCAAGTACAATGGCTTCGGTCGGATTCAAAGAACCGACATCTTATTCTGCCTTAGCGGCGCAGATCTCGTCAATGACTTCGCCCTAACTTACAGCCAAACCCGATGCCCCTCCTGCTTTTCTAGTAACGCTGTTATCTCCGGAAATATTCAATGACCAGTTGGAGGGCTATGTTCGTTGGGAAGGTTTAAACTTTAGAAGAAAAAAAAAAAATTTATACATATAACTAAATAGCAGTTCCCACCCCACCAACCCCCCCCCAACCCTGTTGCTCCCCCGCAAACTGCCACGATCAAGAGTTAAGCTTTGTTGTTTTCTCTTTGTCTGAAAATTGGCGATCTTACGTTTGGTCAAGGATCTGGTATAATTAATCCTTGGGTGCTAATAGGTAAATGACCTTCGGGAGCTTTGAAATCAATTGTACTGACCAAATTATTCAGCAGAATACACACTTCCTCCTGCATTTATTCTGATTCTGGTTGCAGGTTTGGAAAATAGAAATAATGCAGTAACATGGTATGAGGTAATCTCGGCATTTTCGGTATATTTGACTTTTGAAGTCTTATTCATTATTTTATCCTAGGTCCGTTGTTGGGAGGATACTCCAGGCCTGAATATGGTTTTCAATTCTCTCCGCGAATTCAGCTGCCAGCCAACGGGTGCGCAAGCGAGTTCCCTTTATCGCAACTCTCTCCACAAGAACTTTGATAGCTCTTTCCCTTGATAGAGCTGGCGGCCTCTTGGACTGAACTAGGAGGTAACTCCTACTTCCACTGCGCGTATTGCCTTCGAGTCCTTGAAGGGCACATCAGTTTTTGGCCAAGGAACTCATAGTCATTCCGGATATGTATGTTCTTGCGTGTGCGGATGGTGCACAATGGATTGCCGCGGGAAACCCGCCGGATATACCTACCTCACCAACCCAACAGGAAAGTACTTCCAGTTTCCTAACATGGGATCCCGTGACACAAATATCCCCCAGAATATCAGCGAGATGTTTCAGACCGGCGCCAGCGGTCATGGTAATCTAATAAGTGGGCCTTTTGATGTTCGGCACAGGCTTTTTAGAATGGTCAAAGATTTGGATGCTGGAAGCAACGCCAGCATGGGCCATTCACCGAACCAAGGTAAAGTTCACACCGAGGGAGTCGGCGCGACAGTCCAGAGTGTGATACTCGATCACAGCTTCGTACTAGTGGAGGGGTTAATCGTGGATGCAAAAAGCCGGGGGGTGGGCTTCCGGAACCACTCCCCACCTCCGAATCTAGGATACGGCGGAACGTGGGAGGAGAGCCTTCTCTGGGTAGAGCCGGTGTCCCAATGTGATAAAAACAACCTCGCGGTCGACTTCACCCTTGCTGAAAACCAGAAGATCGATAAAGTACGCTTGAACGGTCGCGGGGGATCAGTTGACTTAGTTCACGATGAGCCAAACTTTAACTTTAACCGTGCAAACTCCAAATTGGACATACAGTTCTAGCAGCGCGCATACAAAGGGGCTTGGTTGATGAACGTAACAGGGGCCTGGTTTCACAACGTCACATGAAACACGACGAGCTTGGGGAAGAGATATCCACTGATTCGAACTCGTTTTGGTTTCATGAAAAGCTATCAGGCCGCGAAACCAAATATCGCAAATATCAATGGGTGGTGAGTTGAAAGTGATCTTAAAAGGTTTGACACAAGCAAGAACTTTACCACCGCAAGTAATCTGCGCCGTCCTTCACTCACTGGTGCGCTTCTAAACTGGATGGCAGATCTCTAATGCAAAGGCTCTGAGGGCGAAGATATGGCAAACATCGCAAACGTGGTGTGAGGTACGGCACAATTTTCGGCACTGCAAAGCGCGCTAACGACAGTGGCTTGGGCAGGATTTAAGACGTCGGATCGAACTGGTCATTACCGATCTACGCCTGCGCAACCCCGATAATAGCCTCTATGAAGGTCGTAATATTCTCCATAAACGGCACCCACACCCTCGAGAATTTGCGTGTTGATAAAGTTGTGCCAAAGCACTACTCCTCGGTTCCGGGGATGCCGGTATGGGCCGTCGAAAACACAGGGATGAAGATCAGGGATGTAAAGCCAATCTGGGGCATCGTGGATCCAAAATATAAAGACGCCCCACACCTCTGGACTATTCAGCGCGAGAACCTCTGGTTGCCCGCCGGCGGCTTTGCAATACAGTTCCACTCTTTGAGCTCTCTCGGCCTCCTGACCGTTCCTAGCGCAGCCTTAGAAGAGATTCACACCATGGATTACTACTCTGGCAAACGCAATTTCTTCCTCCTGAGCAAGTGGCGGAAGCTTTGCCCGACAGAAAAATCGGTTGGCTCGATACTGAACTTGATTTGGGATGACACCGTCGCGAATAATCTAGTCGGTACTAAGAGTATGTCGCCCGCATACGGGATCGCCGAAGGAAATAAGAAGCCCACAGCTGGTATGCTCACTGTGGGAGCGTGCTGTAAAATGACCTGCTGTTCGCCGGACCGGCCAGCGTGGCGCCTGTGGTATGGTTTGCATCGCTGTTCGCTGCCTCACTGGTGTTGTGGGTATCGGGGCTTTCGCCACTAGTTGTCCTGGGGCTGATTAATCATACTGGTACCGGGAGGACCGCCCCTGATCTCTTATACGCGGAAACATGCGCGGAAAGTGCTCCTACGAATGTCTGGATTAAAGAGGCTGGGAAGAGGAAAATAGGCTTTGTGAGTTTGGCTCGAGAGAATGGTGACGATGGTGAAACTGTGGGTGGAGAAGCTGGGTCCATGGTGGAAGAAGACGGGCGGATAAAAATGGGGGGGCTGCATTCCGCTTTGGTGAGGTGGAGCAAGATAGTGTGCAGACTACGATCCGGGTGGTGCTTCGAGGGGAGTAGTTGCAAAGCTGGCGCGATCTTGCTTGTCTGGCTGCGGAGTTCACCAACCAGCCTGCTCAGTAGGCTCTATTTTCCCCTACATTCCATAGGGCTCGTTTAAGAAATTTGGTTTTGTCATCATAACTAAGTTACGACTAAGGCATCTCCACATGCCATATCGGCACGCCTTGCGAGAAGCCAGTGCCCGAGTGAGTGAGTCTTGATGATCCTTGCAAGCGTCCTACGCTCGCATACGCAAAAGCCTTCCACCGGGACTATTACACATTTGATGGCATTCATTATATCAGAATATATCAGAATCTGATGATTATTGGCGATTCTGATTGCGATTGTAATGTGTAGATGTGGCCTAAGGTACTGAACCGCGCGCTCGTGGCACCTCAGACGCCCCTCATGTGAGCACATTAGGAGGTCACACACCACCGGTTCACAGTTCAATGAGGAGGTTTGCGGTACACTGTTGGAAATGGATGGAACCCCCGGGTACTGCTCGGCATGCTCAAACAATACCCAACACGCCTAGAACCTATCGAGCATGTTTGCTACATGCACGATATGCTCCAAGCATGCTCGGCATGCTTTCCCATTCCCTCCACCACCCGTCCGTTGCTCTTCTCGCCCGTCCGGATATTCGCGCCGTCGTTCTCTTTGTTCGACCGCTTGCCGTTATTTGTCGTCGTCCGCTGTTTTGCCGTTCGTCGCCTGCCATTCGTGGTCCTTTTGACCGGCGCTCTCTCGTCCGGTATTTGTCGCTATCGTTGATACGGATACGGGAATGATATTGATGGGGGGGGGGGCGGGTACGGGTATGGAGTGGGAGGTCTATGGGCGGGGGAGTCGTCATGTTTGTCCTATTTTTCTCTTTTGTTAGCATGGAAATGCGTGAAGGAATGGGAGCTTGCCTGGGTATGTGTGGTGGCCGGTAGAGTGCCAGGAAGGGTGGTGGAGCGAGTAGGGAATCTGTTTTTATTGTTATTTATACTGCTGTATTTTTCCTGTTCGTCAGTTTTAGTTAGTTGTGCAAGTGCGATAAAATAGAGCGAGTTGCTGAGAAAAAGAGATTGACCAAGAGTGTGTTTGAGTGAGAGAGTGCGCGAGCGGAGAAAATTTTCATACCCCTCTTTTGGAAGTTGCCTTGTGTCTTGGCGTTTTGTTTCTGCCGGGTGATCAGTTGTGAGTACGGTGATCGTGGTGGTTACTGTTCTGAAGTCCTGGCTGTCTTTTGTACACGAGCCACGAACTAGAGAAATAAACTCCAGCACTGCTGTCAGCTCGCGAGGTGGTACTCAAGGTGTTTTGGCAGCTCTGCGGGTTGTGGTACGCGGTTGACTTGCATAAACGAAGGAATAGTCACCGGCCACTAGTGATGAAAATTTCATTAGCGTAAAAAAGGCTTATCCATACAACGAATATTCAAAACGAGTACCAAACCTTTAGACTAATCGGTACTCGGAGGTCTCACACCATACGTATTGAACCTGTTAGAACTATCAGTACCCATCCCATACCTGAACCACCTGTGTGAGACCCGCCCTATGGGTGTCTCAACTTAATACCTCAGAAATTCCAAGTCGCGATGTATTTAGCTTTCTTCACAAAGCTCCCAACTACGCATGCGGCGCAGCCGAATAGCGCTCAGAACTTACCAAGGTAAGCAATTCTCCAACAGTACACGATACCCGCACACTTCGCTCCATCCAGATCAATTCCGTGCTGTATCATCCTCCGCTATCCCTTTATTCGCCAAAGAAGCGGACAAGTTAAGGGTGGGGTGGTGGGAGTCTGAAATCAGCCCTTTCCACAACCCAAATCGTCCAAGGGAATTAAAGTGAATACATCCGATACAAATAAGGTAATTATGCAACCCCCTTCATAGTATTACCCAATATCTACTTCTCTTTATTTCCATAAACTTTGTCCAAATTAGCACATATCCGTACCCCATGAGAAATATGGCTTTAGTAATCATGCGTGATTTACTTCACAATTGGCAAGGTAGCTGGTAGTCTAGTTGAGTAGCTGGATTTTAGTTTGTCCAATACATGCGGCTGAGTCTGTGGTACTCTACAGAACTTGTTTGATCACTACTCTAAACGTTGTTCATGGTCTGTTGTCACACCCATCTGCCTTGTTATGGGCAACCTCGGAACAGCCTCGCTTACTTGCGAGCACTCGAGTACAATACTCGACGGATGCACAAATATCCAGATAACCCATGGACCCCTGACCTTGGTCATTCGCCGGTATGACCTTTTATCAGAGTTTGGCAACTCGGTATGTAATTATTCGGATACTTTTGTATTCGGTGAGGACTGTTGGGGAATTTCTTGTGACGTAAGGTCTGAACGGTGGTCTACTATAGCGCACATGTAGTTGAGGGCGCTATGAACAACACAGCAGATGATACATCAGCCGTTAGGTGTGTTTCAGGTATTGTTGGTTAACCGAACATTTGGATCAGCAACGTTCAACCACCTACAACCCTACAACATCGAAACCTCCGCCTCACTCTCAAACCCCGCCATACCTTTACCGCAACAAAAATCTCCGGGTATACAAGGCGCTAATTAGGATCATGTATTTATTTCATTCTTAAATATTTTTCAGTTGCGGTTCTGGTCGTCAAGTATTATGAAAGAAGTAAGGCCGCTTGCATCAACGTTCGGTTAATTATGCTAACGTACTGTACTGTACAAGGGGGTAGGCAAAATTTCTGCCCACCCCCATTTCAAACAAGTGTAGGCTAAACTACATTAGGAAACTTGAGTGATATCAGGTGAAAGTATTCTAGTGCCAGCAGAAGTCGGGCGCACTTCCAAGAGCCGAAGCGGGTTGTGTGACTGCACCCAGAATACCCTTGTACCCGAATACAATATTAGGTTGAGGCTACGGTGAACTCACTCAGAAACGGTACATGTGCAACCAGCGCGGTAATATGGGCCATTGATACTGCCACTATGTCAATTAGAATCACGAAGAACTATGGGATTCTGACATAAGGAACGCTACGAATCTTGATTATTCCAGAGGACTATTTGTCGGCACGAGAGCATCCTCGCTTGCTCCGGATCATCAAGACTTACGCGAGCATGCGCTAGCGGCCAGGAATATCGGCATGATATTATATCATCAGTGCCGCCCAAAACGTGTACGAGAAATTGCTATTTCGAAATGACTATGCGGTTTCACCAAGTTACAAAATTGATTCAAAAAATCCCCTAGGTTATTTGGAATACTAAGGAGAATAATTCTGAGGTTTTTGTTTGTAGTCATAATCGTGAGATATAATTAATTGAAAGGTTGGAGCCTGGCGCACGTATTGGATGGAATGAACCATATATAGTGATACTCTAGTCGAAGTTATTATGATGAAAACCAATTTCTTAAACTAAGTCTATTGAATGAAAGGTAAAATAGAGCCTATCGAGCAGCCCGTTCGGCCATTTCATCTTCTGTGGAGTAGCATCAGGCCACCTTTCCGGTACACCCGCTTTGAAACACCATCCAAACAGATGTCTAAGCACTATCCTGCTATGCCTCACCAAATCGGAGTCCTGTTCCCCCACCCTGCGTGATTCTCTCTTCCGCTTGCCCCGCCACTGCTCCAGCTTCTCCACCGACACTTTCGCCGTCATCACCATTCTCTCGTGGCAAACCCACAAGTCCAATTTCTTCTTCCCAGTATCTCTAACGCAGGGCTTTGTAGGGGAACTCTGTTCACACGCTTTCGGGTACAATAAATTCGCCACGAGCCTCACAGTACTCGTATGATAAATGAACTCCGGGACAACCGCTAGCGAAACCCTGGACGCGACCAGCATTAGCAAGGCAATGAATAGTGATGTAACCCACATCACCAGTATTGTGAGAGCGGGTATCGCCAAGAGAAGGTCGTATATATTTTTTTACCATACGTTTCCACGGCGAGCATGCCGTCTGTGATGTTCTTGTCTCTTTCACCGATGCCGTATGCGGAGAACACATTCTTGGTATCGACGAGACTATTCGCAACGATGTCAGTCCAAATCAGGTTCGGTATCAAGGCAACTGAGTCCTGCATCTCGCTGAGCTTCTCCCACTTAGTGCGGAGGGCAAAGTTCCGTTGACCGGAGAAGTCTATCAAGGCGGTAATCCGTTCTAGCGCTTTGCCCGGGACAGTCAGAAGGCCGAGCGAGCTCAAAGGCGGGATTGTTAAATCGGTGGGCTCTCTCTTGACTGCCGATAACCACAAGTGCTCGCGCTGGGAAGTGGCAACATGTGGGGCGTCTTTGTATTTTTGGTCAATGATGCCCCAGAAGGGGTATCCCTCGTTGATCATCATGCCTGAGTTTTCCACGGCCCATACAGGCATTACCGATATCGAGGAGCAGTTCGTTGGAACAACTTTATCCACGCGCAAGTTCTCGAGGGTGTGAGTGCCGTTCATAGTCAAGGTTACGACCTTCACGGAGGCTTTTATCGCTGTCGCACAGGTGTAGATTGGCATGGACCAGTTTGCCCTAGCATCGTACGTCTTGGCCTCACCGCGGTCTGCACGCTTGGCCATGCCGAAAATTGTGCTGCACTTTATGGCGATGTAAGTGATATTTGACATATCGTCGTCCCAGTCGCCTCTGCATTGAGCATCTACCGCACAGGTTAGAAACGTATGGGTAAGGGGGTTCTGGGGTAGATTACTTACGTTGGTGAAGTTCCTTTGTTCACCTTCAATATCTATACTATTACCTCCCATCCAGTTTTCGTTTATATCTCCCATCGTGATTTTTGTAGCCACAAAATCATTCATTAAATCACCTTGCCTTTCCGTAGGGGGATAGCTCTTTCATAAGCTCGTTATGTCCCTCGTGAGGTTGAAGGACTGGGCCGCTATCTTGTTCGTCATCCAATCTCCACTGAATGTCCGCTGCCAGAGTTGTGGATCGAGTTGGGAGTTAGTCTGATTAAAATTTGGCTGATCAGGAGCAAGGTTGACCCATCCTCTCCGATCCGTGGAGCGCAGGTCACCTAAGGGGAGGTCGGAGGAAACGGTGAAGTCAATAGTGAGGTTGTTGTCAACACATTGGGACACTGGCCCCAGCCAGAGGAGACTCTCCTCCCACGTTCCTCCGTATCGCAGATTCAGAGGGGCAGAGCGGTTCCGGATGCCAACTCCTCCGTTTTTTTGTATCTAAAATCAATCCCTCCACTAATACAAAGTTGTCATCCCGGATTACACACTGGAATGTCTGGAAAAGCCCGGTGGTGTAGACATTGTCCTGGCTCTTTGGGATCCGATTGCGCGACTTTTTAGCATCCGAATGTTTGGAGTTGCTGAAAGCTCTATATTGGACATCAGAAGGGCCACTTATCAAATTGCCATGCCCGGTGGTGCCGCTCTTGAATATGGCGGTAATAGTTTGGGGGATATATTTCTATATATATTCGCGCTCAGGTGGGTATATGTAACGCGTTGCCCTGGGTGTGCTGAGGGCGCCCGGTGAAAGCGTCTTTCGATAAGCGTTATCGATAGCTATACTCAGACCCCAAAGAAGTGAGATATAGATATATCTAACCAAGATCTCGATAGGTTTGCTGAATAGCTGTCTAGTACGATATCGCTAGCTAACCGAGTCCCAGACTTGTGAGCTATTCAAGAGCGAACTGAAAAGAAGTAACTGCTCAACTGTGTGTATTCAGAAATTTGTGTGTCGAAATCTGCTTCCTCTAAGTTCTGGGAGCATAGCAGTCCTTAAATACATCCTTTCTGGCTGTCCTGTAGCCTAAACATAAACCAAATAACTTAGGCATCAATCGATGCCTGAAATCAAACATAAAACACAACATAAAAACCTCGCTAGCTTAACAAGCCTGGCCTCATAAACCTTCTCGATTTGTATGCCTTAAATCCTTATGTCAGTAACCAAATAACCAGCATCGGTTAGAGTATAGATAAGGGTGATTAGCGAAGAGGTGAAGTCCCGAGAATGACTCATGACAGTCCCGGTACCTCCACTATTCGTAAGCGGGGGAAAACACATATCCGGAACAACTGGGAGTGCCTAAGCCAAAGGTTGAGACCTCCTTGAGGTACTTGAAGTTTGTGTGCTTTGTGAAACTAGGAGCCAAACCAAGAGGTGTGACAACTCCGGTTATGGCAAGAATTATTAAGGCTATTGTGGAGAGGGTTGTGATATAGATAACGTGCTTCGGGGCCCCGCGGCTGGCGGCTGAATCTGCGGAGAGGATTGAAGGCCACATTGAGACCTGGAGTGTTCTTCCGACAACAGACCTTGGATGTGATAGTGAGTAGGACCTTAGATGGCAATTGGAACGAGCCTCAAAAGCATCACATACCATCTCACGGCACTATTTCAATTTTCCAGAAATGCAACCAGTATCAGCACGACCGCCAGTGGAAGCGTAAATTTGATCCAATTGTTTCGCCAATCCAATACATTCGGAGACTCTTGGATGTCGCCTACCTATTATGACCTAAATATTGATTATACCGGACACTTGAACAACTGTAAGATCACCCATTTTGACAATAACGGCGATTGTTAGCCTTAGGGCAGGGGTATTTTCAAGAAACAATGAGAATGTCAATGGGGTTAGGGGAAGGAAAACAAGCAGTGGTCTGCCGATATATTTTTTTAGAAGTTATTGGGCTCCTTAGCGTACTGAATGCTCCCCCGCTTGATTTCTTGAGGCCCTGTTTGGCGAATAAAAAAAGCTCTATTGTTCTAACCTTTATAGCCTTATTTCTTCATATCGTTTTAAATATTATATGGGCATGTGTTTGGCTCCAATAAAAGTACTGCCTTTTTTATTTTAAGAGTATCAGACTTGCTCATTTGCGAGTTTTGTCTGTATCAGGCGTCAGGGTTCAGAGCAACCTGTTCTTTTCCCCGGATATGATAATAATAATAATATTCTAATTATTCAAGTATGATAATATCACAACTCCTCTCTTGAACACTAAACTTTCAGTCCTCTCATGGTATACTCCTTTTATTAAATACAAAAAAAGCATTCTGTTGCATGGAATTAAGCAGGTCAAAATATATATCATTTATATTTTATTCCTGGGTTTTCGACGGTATTTCTTCGGTTATGGCGACTTCTTGATAAACCAAATGTTTTTGCGTTTTCTTAATATCTCTGTTGCTGTAAAATCTTAAAATGCCTCTAGCTCGAAGCAACTAAAAAGCGATTGTGACATTTTCGGCCAAAAGGGGACGCATATTTATTCTAACTATACCAAACTACAGGCGGCTAGCTATTACACACGAGCAAAAACAAAACAAAACAAAACAAAAGTAAAATTCACCATCTGTCTGAACATTATTACCGTTATCCAAACTCCAATGTCAAGATCAAGCCACGACGACCTGCTCTCCCTGAAACCCACCTTGCCCGAGTAATCGCCACTTTTCCTTCTCGCAGCGAGCCCGACCACCTGTCATCCCATGAAAATACTCAGCAGTCATCACACGAATATCCTAATCTGGTTTACCTTATATATATATACTCGTGGATCGGACCACAGCTCCTGGTGGAGGAGCTTGGGCACCGTCTGCTTTCTATCACTCACAATCGGTTAACGACTACAAATACTGCCGCTACAGGGTTTGCATACCTAAATCTCCCAGGTTGTATAGCTACTTCACTATGTGTCATACTCATAGTCACCAGTCTTGAGATGAAGGGTGAGGGGCACCAACTTAAGTGGGTGTAAACCATGGAACAAATACCGGTACTTGCCCTGGGCAAGAAAGTATTCGGTGATCCGCCCGAGGTTCTGTGGGCTCACCCAAGCTCTAGCTCTCTGCCATATATCTTGCAAACCCCTGTTTTTGAATAATTTTCTTATTTCGCGCTTTTTAAACTAAGCTAAAGTATTGGCGTCTGTCTTTTCATTTTTTCCCGAATACTTCTTGCCTGGGGCAAGCACCGCCGCATTCATAGATTTCTCGTAGCCTGTCTTGCATCCCATGAACCGTACCAATTAATAATATATGCCTCTTGGGATATTGTAGATTTTATCACAATTTATTTCATCCAATTATAGGAGGGGGCGGGGGTAGCAAAGCGTTTCCAAGGCGCAGGTGTACTCGGAAGGGTACGGAAATCTACGAACGCGGCTGTACGAATACAGTATCATACTCGTACATGCGCACAAGGTGCCCTGAGGTCAGGGGTGTTACGAGCGTTTCCCATATTGCTGCCGGCACCAGCCAGAATACAAGCACCGTACTCGAGTACATTGCACTGGTGAAGGTCGTAAGGTGTGGCTTGAAGAGGAATTGCTTCCACGTGTAAGGATATTTACATAGTGGCCGCGGGAATTTAAAGTTTTATCCCTTGCGCGGCTCGGATTCCTGAAGGAGCTGGCGTCCTTCTGCATGCCCTGTTTACCGCTGATGACGTACTCTGGCTCTTTCCTGATAAGGAGGAAACACAGGCGCTGACTCGCAGAACCCCAAAACAAACTTAAGTGCACTAAACAAACGGCTCTTGGTTATGAGAATTATCCCACATTTTTTCACTACCGAAAGCATTTATATTGGGGCCGTCCATCAGTTGGAGAACTGGACTTTTAAAAATTAATTTAATGCATTATGCACGCAAGGTTAGGGGTATTTGGTAATATCCTAGAATCTTAGAGGGCTGACGTTCAAGTCAAATCATGGGTCTCGAAGTATATTTTTTTAAAGAATTTATATTTATAAACCTCCAGTATACAATAAAAATGGCAAAACTAAATCTATAACCGGGATTCAATTTCAAATCATCAAAGTTCAAAGATGTTATAGGTTAAAGTTGCCTCTAGCCCGCATCGTGCGACACACTTTTATTTTCGGACCCAAGTAGTCTGCCTTGTTCCCCAGGCCGCCAAGGCGTTCCTGTTTGTTTTGAGGTTTGGAATACTACCCTATTTTAGCCATCATGATATGATAGTAAGAACCTTGTTCACAAGGAGGCGGGGTACATTGAATACCGCAAAATCTATACTGCCAAGTATGGCAATGATAGAAACGAGAAACCATGCATGGGTTGTACTAGTACCCCGATGATCGAAATATGCAAGTATTCCAAATTCTAAAACCAACCCGGGTATCTCGGCAGCTTGTGGGAGAGATGGCCGATGCCGTGTCCAGACCAGCATCCGGAATTATGCAAACTGTTGGAACACTGTGTACATACTCCTGTTTCTGATCTCGGCCTGGGCGTGTGGAATAATAAGGGCCTTAACGTAGTAATGAATTGGAAGCAAAGGGTAACGGGCGTAGGTGCGTGATCATTCCACTAAGGCGACGGAAACTCGAGACCCCCAAGTACAGGGCTTGAAGTGCTGGTGTTCACCGTGCATCGAGCAGTTGCTAATACTACAACACCCGAAGACGGACACAGTGGACAGCGCTTGTCTTCACTAGTATTCATATTATGCCCCCCTACTTGAGGAAGTGTAGCGAGTTTGATATTTGGACGCTGGCACATTGCATAGAGACTTGTGGTGTCTGGAGGGGGACCATAAGCTTTACTGGTAGTGCGATTGGAGTTACCAAACGCATGCTTCTGGATGGTGTATGAATGCAAGCACCATAGACACTACCTCAACTGCAGTACCTCTTTCAATATGAAACCGAAGTGAATTGTTGTTGGGCATGTGAAGCCTAGTTGAAAGCTTAGGTGGCCCACTCTAGCAATTCCCCTACCCCCTATATCCTTTACCCTTACCGTGATCCCTGAGATTACCTTAGGGAGCTTTCTAAAAACGCCTTACTGTTAGCACGTTTCTCGCACAAAGGTTACTACCTCCTTTTGGATTCGGTAGTTGGCTGCTAGACCCCTGGGAGGATCCTCAAATACCACAAGTACTCAAATAGAAGAAAAATGAGCTAGGAAGTTGGAGTTCCCCTTCTCCGCTAAGCGAGGGGAAAACACAACAAACTTACCCCTCAGCTGGGGGCAGTGAAGATTAGCCCAGGTACAAGTACCGTAAATGCTGTTTCACCAGAATGTGGGGTATGATGCCGCGAAAAGCTTGAATAGTTGGACGGTGTGCTGTGTCGTGTGGCTTTCCTCTCTCAGTAATGTTGTGAGATTTTTGTTTTTTTGTCTCTGATGGGAAGGGAGCTATGTTTTCACGGCGCCATTTTCCCCCTTTCCGTATCGTTAGGGACCTCTGTAGCCGGAGTACTTTGCCAAGAAATATTGCTCATCTTCAACCCTCAAAGGATGTTCAACCACCACTCTGATGCGAATTATAGCTCTATTATGTGATGGACTGGGTGACCCACTACACGATAATAGAGAGAAAATAGCAATATCTAGAGTTTTCATTGAGGTATGATATTAGGATTTGAAAGTAGGTCAAAATTTGGGTAGAAGTAGGGAATGTCCGGGACATGTTAATTACTGTTAATCTCCTGCGAAAATACGGGTAATAGATGTTTGCCAAGGCATTAACCTGTAAAATGATTGTCTGGGGAAAGTTAATGTTCTATTACCAAGCTGAAACGAATGCCCGCTTGTTGCGGCTACAGAGTTCCCCCACCAAAGAAGCGAATTTTGGACCACATAGCACAACCGTCCCATTGTCCGAGTTTGGCAGCTCTATTAAGCGAGAGCCGTTTGTGTCAGTGTGGTCTAGTGAGTGTCCAGGCTTTGCCGGTCGGGGACTGTGTTACATTACATGTACGGCACGATATTATCAGTGAGGAATAACCCATGTTCCGTAAACGATGTACCGGTATCTCTTTAACTGTGACGACGGCACTCCAAGATTTGTGGATTACCACAAATTCCCAGTTATGCAAACTTGACGCAATATCTAATATTAGCTACCCTAGTATATAGTCGTACCGCACACCATTAAGGAAGAATACTCGAGCACTGAGGTAGCCATTGCCTTGTCTGCGTAAGATTTTCCGCTATCGCGCCAGCCAAGGAGAGAACGCGCCAACACCGGGAGGAAATTGTACTAGCCCAAGAAATGGAATTCTATGTTTCAGTTGTCATTATATGCAATAACCCAATCTCTGGAAGCATCTCCGACCACTTCTAGCGTATTCTAGTTCTGCCTAGATGATATATTATATCTGAAGCGATATGGGAAACTTAAGTAACACCCCTGACCCGCGAGAGCGTGGTACGCAAGCATCTATGTGTATGATGCGTTCACCTACACAAAGGACGCACCGCGATTCGCCTTGCTTTTTGACAACGAAGAAACAATGACAATGAGCGCACCGTTAAACAACTTAACAATCTCCCAAAATGTGGCAGTATGGAATACCAGTAGAGGTAGTGTTCATAAACGGCAACTGACAATGGGTATAGTACACTGGTTTCGGTAGGATTCAATGTGAAGGGCCCCGGATACAACCCTGGCAGCATAGCTCTAGCCAATGCCTTCGCCCTAACTTATAGCCAAATCCAATGCCCCTAATACTCCATGAGTAACACTTTCCTCAGGGTAAATATTGAATATGCCAGGTGGAAGGGCTATTTGTTAGCGGGCGTAGGTGCTGGCGCCATCCGTACGGAAGTTAGGCGATGTGAGAGTCAGTGGACAAGCCTTGGCTGTTATGTATTTCTCCTTATATATATACCGGGACGGAACAGGGAAATACGGCGACTTATCATTCTCCTTTTCATCAACACACACACTTCCACCCACCACTGGATTTACACTATGCTCGTTAGGGGGGCCTAACCTTTCCAAACACATATATATATCTAAAGACCGGTGATTGTTTTCTACGTACCAACCCCCTTTATATCCATTTTTTGTGTTACTGGAGTATTTTCTTGATCGACGGTTGGCCTTTGCTATTTTTCTCATTGCCCCAAAATGAGCCATCTTACTGTTGGTCAAGTGTCTGGTATAATCAACCTTTGGATCATAATAGGTAAACCATATTTGGGAGTCTTGGAACAATGGTACTTATAATGCTAACTCAATGATCCAGTACAACTTACACTTCCCCTCGCACTCGTTGTGATTCTTGTTGCACTTTTGGAAAATGAAAATAATGCTGTAACATGGTATGCGATGGCCTGGGTATCTTCGATACACCCGACATTTGGAATCATATTCACCATTCTATCCTAGGTCGGTAGTTGGAAGGGCTCTCCAGGCCTCAATGTGGCCTTCAATCCTGTCCACCGATACAGCTGCACGCCGCGGGGTGCGCAAGCGAGTTATCTTTATCACAACTCTCTCCACAATAACCGTGATAATTATTGCCATCGCCGGAGTTGTTACTCCTCTTGGATTAAACGAGGGGGTAACTCTTAGTCTCACCGAGCCGGCCCTCTTCAAGAGCTTGCGGGATACATCGGAATTTGGACAAGGAACTCAGAGTCGTTCCGGATATCTATTTTCCCGCATGTGCGGGCAGTTACCGATTGATTGCCCCGGGATATCATCTGGATCTACCTACTTCACCAATGAAACGAGAGGGTACACCCGTGGTCGTGGCAATGGATCAATTGACACAAATATCCCTCAGAATATCAGCGAGATATTCAAGAGCGGCACGGACGGGCATGGAAATCTAATAAGCGGGCCATTTGATGTTCAGCACAGGTTTTTTAGAAACGTCAAGGTCTCGTATGTTGTAATTATGTATAATGAGTGTTTACTAATCAACTGGGGTAAGGCCCACACCGAGGGCGTTGGCGCGTTACTCCGGAGTGTAATCCTCGAAGACAGCTTCCTGCTCGTGGAAGGATTAATCGTGGATGCAAAGAATGGGGGAATAGGCTTCCGGAACCATTCCGCACCTCCGAATCTACAGTATGGTTTAAAGTGGGAGGAGAGCTTTCTCTGGGTAGAGCCTGTGACCGAATGTGTTAACAACAACCTCACGATCGAGTTCACTATTGTTGAGGAAAGCGATATAGATGACGCGCGCTTTACCGATCTCGGAGGATGGGTTAATCTTGGTTACGATCGGCCAAATTTTAACCACTCAAACTCCCAGGTGGACATACATCTCTGGCAGCGCGCCTACAAAGGGGCCTGGTTGACGAACGAGATAGGGGCCTGGTTTCACAATGTCACAAGAAACATGACGAAATTGGGGAAGAGCTATTCGCTTATACAAAATGAGAATGTACTCACGCCCAGTTATCCGGTCTCAAAAATTTATATCTACAATATAAATGGGTACTGGGTCGAAGGTAATCTTCAAGGGGTTGACACATTCAGCAACTATAGCGCAGCATGTAATCCACCCAACCCCATATCTATTGATGCACATCTGACCCGCACGGCAGGTATCGAATGCCAAGGCTCCGAGCCCACAGATATGGCAAATATCACGAACGTCGCAGTAAAGTGCAGCACGATTTTCGGCATAGCAAAGCGAGCTGACGGCGGTGACCCTGCCATAGTGCACGAGATCGGGTCCAACTGGACCATTCCAATCTACACATGCGCAACTGCGATCAAAGCCTCAGTAAAGGTTGTCACATTTACCATGAATGGCACTCACAAACTCGAGAATCTGCGCGTGGTTAAAGTCATTCCTAAGAACTACTCTGTTATATCGTTAATGCCGTTATGGGCCGTCGAAAATACGGTGATGAAGATTCGGGATATAGAGCCCTTCTGGGGTATCGTGGATCCAAAATACAAAAATGCCCCGCATCTCTGGACTTTCCAGTGCGAGCACCTTTGGTTGCCCTCCGGGTTTATTTTTTTATATGTGCTCTGTTCGTCTTGCTCGCTCGGCCTCTTGACTGTTCCTGTAGCAGCCCTAGAGGCGATTAGAACATTGGGTGACTACTCCGGCTACCGCAATTTCCCCCTCCTGACAAAGTGGCGGAAACTCTGCGCGACCGCAAGCTCTGCTGCCTTGATACCAAACTTGATTTGGACTGACATCGTCGCGAATAATCTCGTCGGCACTAAGGGTGTGCCCTCCGCATACGGCGTCGCCGGAGGACACGTGAAGCCTTCGGCTGGTATGCTCTCCGTGGAAACGTACAGTAAAAGAATCACTTATGACTTTTTATTCGCCATACCAGCTTTCGTGTTACTCGCGATGTGGTTTGCGTCGTTATTCATTGCCTTGTTGATGTTGATTGTATCAAGGGTTTCTCTAGCTGTTGTTCGGGAGTTGATTAATCAAACCGGTACCGGTAGATACGTCACAAATTTCTTATACCCAGAAACGTGTGCGGAAAGTGCTCCCACGAAGGTCTGGGTTTCTGTTTCTGGGAAGAAGAAAATTGGCTTTGTTAGTTTTTCCAGAGAGAATAGTGATGAGTGTGATAGTGTGGGTGAAGAAGATGGAATTATGGTAGAGGAAGGAGGGGATATGGGGGGCATGCTGAAGGGGGAAACTGGACTCCGCTTCGGCAAGGTGGAGCCGGATAGTGCGCGGATTCCTGTCGCGGTGGTGCTTCAAAGCAGGTATTCCGGAAAACGGCAACGATACTTGTTGACCGACCCGAGAGCTGACCAACTGGCCCGGTTGCGGGGCTCGATTTCTCCCCACGCTCTATAGCATTTATTTAAGAACTTGGGTTTTCTGGTCATAACTATGACGAAACCGTCTTTTTATACTATGGCAATATGCCATATAGGAAGCCGGTGCTCAAGCGAGTCTTAATGATTCCCACCAGGAGCTGGCACTCGGACACAAAAGTCGCCCGCAACCAACGAGGTTCATGCCGCTTATTATATCCATATCCCGTAGATGTTAGTGGCTCTGATTGTGAATGAGATATGTAGATATGTAGATATAGCCTAAGTTACCGACCTCGCCATATATCGGACACCCCCCCTGTAAGTTCATTGCTGTCTCAACTTAATCTCTCGAGGATCCTGAACGACGATGAATGTGCTTAGTGATCTATAGCGCCCTTAACCGTGTGTGCGCTAGTGTAGATCAGCGGTCAGAATATACCTAGCAAGTAATTCCTCCAGAGTCCTCGCATCTACCATACCGGTATTGGCGCAGTTCTCGCAATACAAACCTGCAAGTGTGGCTTGATCAAAGGCATCGGAACCCGGTTGGGAGCCGCCACAACCTGGCTAGCTCTGGCTATTGTGGTATCCGCGGTCGTTATTTACTCTTTAATTCAAAACATTTCTGTATTATTCTCTGGTCCGTGTCAGTTTGGACATTCGTATCCTGTTTGCTGGATCGTGAATGTTGGAAATTGTTGCTTCTCGGGATCACAGTGACCTCATGATATCAGTTCGGTCTCTGCATGCAGAGATGAGGACTATACTAGTTTGTGCTGCGATGAAATTATTCTGCCTGGCACCGGACAGACCACCCGGCGCGACCGCCAGGTTCACGTAGCACACAAGGATGTGCCCCCGCCAGAGACGGAGGGCGACAGCGGACACTTACAGTAATTTTTCCTTGAATGAATATAGATTTGCAACAGTGAAAGATAAGGAAAACTCGTGAGTGATTGCGTGTGATCGGAAGAGGCGACATTGATGTAAACGTCCTTCCACCCACTAGGAAAATGTCATTCCTCGTGATCTTCCTTACTAATAAACTGCTGATCGCCGCGAGAAGGTTGCCTTTGAAAGAAATAATCTTGCGAGGGGTGCAATTTCGTAGGGGGTTCAAGGACGTAAGCCATTTCTCGATATTTTACGTAGGAGGGGGCATCGGTGTGTGGTAGGCTTGGTGAGATTGACGGCGGAAAAAGACGGATTCTAATCAAATGTTACGGATATTGTCCGCGCAGTTACTGATTCTATTCAGCTGTCTACAGAAGCACGAAGGTATCAAAGAGGATTCGCGATTCTCAGAACAAAGGCGCCACCGAAGCGGAACCGGGTAATAAGGTTGGCAAAGCAGGAACGGAGTGATAGCTGATGGTGGGGGAGATCGGGCCTGGTCGGTGGTGTCTTGGGATGTCGCCGCACTGACTCTCAACTCTGGGCTTATGTAAGCTCAAGGTCATGCGAACCTGCAGCTATGCTGTTGGGGCTAGCCCCCCACGGCAACCAGAGGGCCATCCCAATTGATGAGAGCACTCACCGGTAGAGTGGAGTTCTGAATACATGTTCGATATCAGCTAGTGCATCTCATTGGCTGTCTCAACACTTCGGGAGTACGATCGTACAATACTCGACGGATGCACAAATATCCCGATAACCCATGGACCCCTAAACCTTGGTCATTTACCGGTATTAACCTTTATCAGAGTTTGGCAACTCGGTATGTAATTATTCGGATACTTTTGTATTCGGTGAGGACTGTTGGGGAATTTCTTGTGAAGTAAGGTCTGAACGGTGATCTACTATAGCGCACATGTAGTTGAGGGCGCTATGAACAACACAGCAGATGATACATCAGTCGTTAGGTGTGTTTCAGGTATTGTTGGTTAACCGAACATTTGGATCAGCAACGTTCAACCACCTACAACATCGAAACCTCCGCCTCACTCTCAAACCCCGCCATACCTTTACCGCAACAAAAATCTCCGGGTATACAAGGCGTTAATTAGGATCATGTATTTATTTCATTCTTAAATATTTTTCAGTTGCGGTTCTGGTCGTCAAGTATTATGAAAGAAGTAAGGCCGCTTGCATCAACGTTCGGTTAATTATGCTAACGTACTGTACTGTACAAGGGGGCAGGCAAAATTCCTGCCCACTGTAACCGCCTCTCGGGAGATGCGGTAATCGTAGTGTTAACGGGCTTTGTTCTGTACCGAGGTGGTAGCTAGCGAATCAAAGTCCGGAGGCTTTAGCCGAGGTTGTTGAATAGACTTCTTACTGTATCACAACTACTGAAGTCTCCGAGATGTTTGGTAGGTCTCAAACTAAAGATTCTTGAAGCGAACTGAAGAGAGTAACTGTTCAACCAAGTATATTGAAAACTCTGTCTGCCGAAGTCTGCTCCTTCTAACGTGAAAGGTAGCAGTTCTTAAATACACTTCCTAGGCTACCGAGAGCCTTGTTCTCATAACATAATAGACTCCAAACCGGTAGCCTTGAAACCAACGTAAAACATATAGAGTATCAAACCAATACTCGAAGCCAAACATAAAACATATAGAGTATCAAACCGATACTCGAAACCAAACATAAAACATATAGAGTATCAAACCGATACTCGAAACCAAACATAAAACATATAGAGTATCAAACCGATACTCGAAACCAAACATAAAACATATAGAGTATCAAACCCTATACTATCAAACTAGAGGCACACCTCGTTTCCTGAAACATATTCAAAACTCAAACAGTATCGACTGATGCATGAAAATCTTAACCAGTAACCTGTACCGGTTACACCCACCCCCATTTCAAACAAGTGTAGGCTAAACTACATTAGGAAACTTGAGTGATATCAGGTGAAGGTTTTCTAGTGCCAGCAGAAGTCGGGCGCACTTCCAAGAGCTGGGGCGGGTTGTGTGACTGCGCGCAGAATACCCTTGTACAGTACTCGAATACAATATTAAGTTCAGGCTACAGTGAGCTCACTCAGAAACGGTACATGTGCAACCAGCACGGTAATATGGGCCATCGATACTCCCACTATGTCAATCAGAATCACGAAGAACTATGGGATTCTGGCAAAAGGAACACTACGAATCTTGATTATTCCAGAGGAATATTTGTCGGTACGAGAGCACCCTCGCTTGCTCGGGATCATCAAGACTCACACGAGTATGCACTAGCGGCCAGGAATATCGGCATGATATTATATCATCAGTGCCGTCCAAAACATGTATGATACGAGAAATTGCTACTTCTAAATGACTATGCGGTTGCACCAAGTTACAAAATTGATTCAAAGAATCCACTAGGTTATTTGGAATACTAAAGACAATAATTCTGAGGTTTTTGTTTGTAGTCATAATCGTGAGATATAATTAATAGAAAGATTGGAGCCTGGCGCACGCATTAGATAGAATGAACTATATATAGTGATACTGTAGTCGAAGATATTATGATGAAAGCCAATTTCTTAGACTAAGTCTATTGAATGAAAGGGAAAAATACAGCCTATCGAGCCACCCGGTCGGCCATTTCCTCTTCTGTGGAGTAGGATTAGGCCACATTCCCGGTACACCCCTCTTTGAAAGACCATCCAAACAGATGTCTGAGCACTATCCTGCTGTACATCACCAAAGTGGAGTCCCGTTCCCCCACCCTGCATGCTTCCCTCTTGCGCTTGCCCCACCACTGCTCCAGCTTCTCCACCGACACTTTCGCCGTCATCAACATTCTCTCGAGGCAAACCCACAATTCCAATTTTCTTCTTCCCAGTATCTCTAACCCAGGCCTTTGTGGGGGCACTCTGCTCACACGTTTTCGGGTACAATAAGTTCGTGACGAGCCTCCCGGTACTCGCATGATTAACCAACTCCCGGACAACCGCTAGCGAAACCCTTGATGCGACCAGCATTAGCAAGGCAATGAATAGTGATGTAACCCACATCTCCAGTATTGTGAGACCGGGTATCGCGAAGAGAAGGTCGTATGTAATTATTTTACCATACGTGTCCACGGCAAGCATGCCGTCCGTTGGGTTCTTGTCTCCTTCGCCGACGCTGTATGCGGAGAACACACTCTTGGTACCGACGAGACTATTCGCAGCGATATTAGTCCAAATCAGGTTCGGTATCAAGGGAGCTGAGTCCTGCATCTCGCTGAGCTTCTGCCACTTAGTCCGGAGGGCAAAGTTCCGTTGACCGGAGAAGTCAATCAAGGTGGTAATCCCTTAGAGCGCTGGGCAAGGGACAGTCAAAAGGCCGAGCGAGCTCGGTGGCGGAATTTTTAAATCGGTGGGCTCTCTCTTGACAGCGGGTAACCACAAGTGCTCGCGATGAGAAGTGGCAACATGTGGGGCGTCTTTGTATTTTTAGTCAATGATGCCCCAGAAGGGGGATCTCTAGTTGATCGTCATGCCTGAGTTTTCCATGGCCCATACCGGCATTACCGATATCGAGGAGTAGTTCGTTGGAACCACTTTATCCACGCGCAAGTTCTCAACTGTATGAGTGTCGTTCATAGTCAAGGTGACGACCTCCACGGAGGCTTTTACCGCTGTCGCACAGGTGTATATTCGCATGGACCAGTGTGCCCCGGCATCGTACGTTTTGGCCTCACCACAGTCTGCACGCTTGGCCATGCCGAAAATTGTGCTGCACTTTATGGCGATGTTAGTGATGTTTGACATATCGTCGTCCCAGTAGCCTGGGTATTGGGCATCTACCGCACAGGTTAGAAGCGTATGGGTGAGGGGGTTCTGCGGTAGATTACCTGCGTTGGCGAACTTCCTGTTTTCACCTTCAAAGTCTGTACTATTACCTCCCATCCAGTTTCCCTTTATATCTCCGATAGTGATTTTTGTAGCCACAAACTCATTCCTTAAATCACCTTGTCTTTCAGTAAAAGAATAGTTCTTCCCCAAGCTCGTCATGTTCCTCATGAGGTTGAAGGACAAGGCCGCTATCTTGTTCGTCATCCAAGCTCCACTGAATGTCCGCTACCAAAGTTGTGGATCCAGTTGGGAGTTAGTCTGATTAAAATTTGGCTGATCGGGAGCAAGATTGACCCATCCTCTCCGATCCGTCGAGCGCAGGTCACCTAACTGGAGGTTCGTGGAACCGGTGAAGCCAACAGTGATGTTGTTGTCAACACATTGGGACACTGGCTCCAGCCAGAGGAGACTCTCCTCCCACGTTCCTCCGTATCGCAGATTCAGAGGGGCAGAGTGGTTCCGAATACCAACTCCACCGTTTTTTGTATCTATGATCAATCCCACCACTAATACAAAGTTGTCATCCAGGATCACACACCGGAATGTCTCGAAAAGCCCGATGGTGTAGACATTGTCCTGGCTCTTTGGGATCCAATTGCGGGAGTTTTTAGCATCCGAATGTTTGGAGTTGCTGAAAGCTCTATATTGGACATCAAAAGGGCCACTTATCAAATTGCCACCCGGTGGTGCTGCTCTTGAATATGTCAGTAATGTTTTGGGGGATATTTTTGTCAATATATTCACGCTCAAGTGGGTATAGCTCAGTCTGATTTGGGAAGAGGTGAAGTCCCGAAAATGAGTCATGAGAGTTCCGGTACCTCCGCTATTCGTAAGTGCGGCAAAATACATATCCGGAACAACTGGGAGTGCCTAAGCCAAGAGTTGAGACGTCCTTGAGGTGCTCGAAGTCAGTGTGCTTAGTGAAGCTAGGAGCCCCCTCCGCGCTTAAACCAAGAGGTGTGACAACTACGGCGATGGCCAGAATTATTAAGGCTATTTTGGAGAGGGGTATGATATAGATGACGCGCTTCCGGGCCCCGCGGCTGGCGGCTGAATCAGCGGAGAAGATTGAAGGCCACATTGAGGCCCGGAGCGTTCTTCCGATAACAGACCTATGATGTAATAGTGAGTAGGACCTCAGATGGCAATTGGAACGAGCCTCAAATGCATCACATACCATGTCATGGCAGGACCAGTATCAAGACGAACGCCAGGGGAAGCGTAACTTGTACTGAATTGTTTCGTCAATCCCATAGATGCGGAGCCTCTTGGATGTCGCCTACCTATTATGACCCAAAGATTGGTTATGCCGGACACTTGAACAAATGTAATATCATTCCTTTTGACAATGGCGGTAATTGTTAGCCCAAGGGCAGGGGGATTTTCAAGAAACAAGGAGAATGTAAATCGGGTTGGGGGAAGGAAAACAAGCAGTGGTCTCCTGATATATTTTTTAGATGTTATAGGCCTCCTTAGCGTACCGAACGTTCCCCCCGCTTGATTTCTTGAGGCTCTATTTGGCGCATAAAATAAGCTCGATTCTTCTGACTTTTATAGCATTATTTGTTCGTATATTTTTAAATATTATATGGGCATGTGTTTGGCGCTCCAATTAAAGTATGATACTGCCTTTTTTATTTTAAGAGTATCAGACTTGTTTATTTGCTAGTTTGGTCTGTATCAGGTGTCAGGGTTCAGGGCAACTTGTGCTTTTCCACGATATGATAATAATATACTAATTATTCGAGTGTGATACCGCGGTAACTCCCCTCTTAAACACTGAACTTTCAATCCTCTCACAGTATACTCCTTTTATTAGAAACAAAAAAACATTCTTCTGCATCGAATTAAGCAGGTGAAAATACATATCATTTATATTTTATTCCTGGGTTTTCGACGGTATTTCTTCGGTTATCGCGACTTCTTGTTAAACGAAAGGTTTTTGCGTTTTCCCAATATGTCTATGGTTGCTATAGAAACTTAAAATGCCTCCAGCTCGAAGCAACTAATAAGTGATTGTGACATTTTCGGCCAAAAAGTGACGCATGTTTATTCTAACTATACCAAACTACAGTTGACTAGCTATAACACAGGAGAAAAAACAAAACCTAACAAAACAAAGTAAAATTCACCATCGGTCTCATCATCATCATTATCCAAACCCCAATGTCAACATCAAGCCATGGGGCGACTTGCGCTCCCTGAAACCCATCTTGCGTGGGTAATCGCCAGTTTTCCTTTTCGTAGTGAGCCCGACCACTTGTCATCCCCTTACAATACTCACCAGAGGTCACTCGAAAGCCCTAATCTAGTTTAGCTCATATAAATACTCGTGGATCGGACCACAGTTCCTGACGGAGAAGCCTGGGCACTGTCTACTTCCTGGTACTCACAATGGGTTAACGACTACGAATCCTGACCCTACCGGGTTTTCATACCAAAATTTCCAAGGCTGTCTAGCTACTTCACTATGTGTCATACCCATAGCCACCATTGCTGGGGTGAAGGGTGTGGCGCACCCACCTAGGTGTGTAAACAATGGAACAAATACCGGTACTTGTCCTGGGCGAGAAAGCATCCAGTGGTTTACTCGAGGTTCTGTGGGCTCACCCAAGCGCTAGCTTTGTGGCATATGTTTTGCCAATCCCTGTTTTTGAATACTTTCCTTATTTCGCGCTTTTCAAACTAAGCTAAAGTATTGGCGTCTGTCTTTTCATTTTTTCCAAATACTTCTTGCCTGGGACAAGCACCCTAGCATTCGTAGATTTCTCGTAGCCTGTCTTGCGCCCCATGAACCGTACCAATTAAGAACATATGCCTCTCGGGATATTGTAAGAATTTATCGCAATTTATTTCGTCCAATTATAGGAGGGGCGGGGGTAGCAAAGCGTTTCCAAGGGGCAGGTGTACTTGGAAGAGTACGGAAATCTAGGAACGCGGCTGTACGAATACGGTATCAAACTCGCACATGCGCACAAGGTGCCCTGGGGTCCGGGGTGTTACGAGATTTTCCCATATTGCTGCCGGCACCAGCCAGAATACAAGCACCGTACTCGAGTTCATTGCACTGGTGAAGGTCGGAAGGTGTGGCTTGAAGAGGAATTGCTTCCACCTGTACAGATATTTACATAGTGGCCGCGGGAATTTAGAATTTTATCCGTTGCGCGGCTCGGATTCCTGAAGGAGCTGGCGTCCTTCTGCATGCCCTGTTTACCGCTGATGACGTATTCTGGTTCTCGCCTAGGAGGCAACACAGGCGCTGACTCGCAGAACCCCAAAACATACATAAGTGCACTACTCGCGAAAAAAAAAACGTCTGTCCTCGACCTTTACCTATGCGCGTGGAGGGGGGGGTTCAGAACACGCTTCGCTTATGGCAACCGGTGGTGTCCTACTATCATTTTATCCGGGGATGCTTATTGTAGAGAAAATTATCATGGAATTGCCTTCCTTGCTCTACGCATGGTAGTTATTTTTACCATCAACTGTGATACATTTCTCCATAATATTTGGCAATCATGAGATCTCATGGTTGATTTCTTCCACGGTTAGAGTATTCAATGCCTCCCACATCGCCTCTTTCATTTCTGAAACAGTGGTAATACAATTCGATCCATGGCGATGATGCTGAAGCTTTTTGTGAAAGTGATCCCAAATATGCTCTATCGGTTGAAGTCTGGGGAGCTTGGTGGCCATGCCACCTTTGGTATACCTCTCTTTACTTGTTCATGATTGGTATTAATAGAATTGTGAGCAGGGAGACCATCCTCCACGAGAACAAAGTCTTGATTTTGCTCCAGGAGCCTCTGACATTCTTGACATAGAATCGGTGATGCAACATGCTTAACATATCGCTAGGCATCTATTCTGCCTTTCTTTCCTCCTATTTTCAGTTTCTTGATTCTCCAAGCCTTGCCCCTCCAAGACTGCGTTGTCTTTGGTGCAAGTTCTCCTGGGTCCTGTAAGTAGAAATAATTAGTATAATAAAAAGCTACATGCTTAAGAGAATTAGAAGAGATACCCTCGCTTCCTTTCGAATTCAGGCTGCCTCTACAAGTTCTTGCTCTTTCACAATAGCATATTCTTCTGATGCCTTCCACTCCACTGTGGCTTGTTCTTGATTTTGACCAATAATGGAATTGATCAGACCCATCTCTTCTGTAGCCTACTTCTTCTCCTGCTAACTCTCCTCTTCTCTCAAATAGAAAGGACCCTTATAATTCTACCAGATCATCCCCCAGCACATCACTGAAATGCTGGCACCCTTTTTGCTTGCACCTATGCAATCATTATTCCATTTTTCATCCTTTGAACACCACACCTATGATGGACCATATGTATTGCCAATTGTCATTACCATCTTATCTGTAAATTCCCAGTTGGCCAACTCAACTTCTGGATGCTACTGATGGTGAGTTTCACAAGATTCCTTCTGAATAGCACAAGCATCATAGTGAAGTATGAACTTCATGTTCTCTCTATATTACTAGATCCCATACTTATGCAGTACATTAAGAATGGTGGTACTGGGAACCTCATCCTGTAAGCCTGCATCATCATACAGCTCAGTCAAACTCATGTGGCATGTATCAAATTTGGATCGAACGGTAGCTAGGATATTGGATTCATTGATTTTGTTAGAAAAAGCAAGTACGACTGGATCCATGTTTGACATCTAGAATAGCTGGCTGAAGGCAGATTGATAAGGAAGAATCTTGATCAGGTGGAATTCCTTTACTCACTATTGCTTGAGTCTTGATACTGCGAGTGATTTTTGCACAGGTATTCGCCAGAATTTACAGTTGGTGACTAATATCTGGAAACTGCTTTGCCATATTGTGCAAGGTTATTATACTCAAGGGGAAATATGAGCTAACCGGGTTTTCTATTTTCTCTTAGTATATAGTTCATCTTCTCAAGTATATAGAATGGAATATTTTTGATATGCTTCAAAGACATGAGGCTTGTGTATACAATAGATTGTCTTCAACATGAAGAATATTGAGTGAGACTTTGAACTTTGTGACATCATCTCCCAGACGCCACCCATGGCTATGAGTGAAGCACGTTCTTATCCCAGTCCTCCCAGTATGTAAGTGAAGGTCGGGGACAGACTTTCATTTTTGGTGAGTAAACAAATGACTCTCGGTTATGAGAAATATCCCACAGTTTCAGTACCGAAAGCATTTACATGGGGGCAGTCCATCAGTTGGAGCACTGAACTTTTAAAAATTAATTTAATACACCCTACAAGCAAGGTTAGGGGTATTTGATAATATTCTAAAACTCCAGAGGCCTGACGTTCAAGTCAAATCATGGGTCTCGAAGTATGTTTTTTTAAAAAATTTATATTTATAAGCCTCCAGTATACAATAAAAATGGCAGACTAAATCTATAACCCGGATTCAATTTCAAATCACCAAAGTTCAAAGATGTTATAGGTTAAAGTTGCCTTTAGCCCGCATCGTGCGACACACCCCCATTTTGGGACGCAAGTAGTCTGCCCTGTTCCTCAGGGCGCCAAGGCGTCCACGTCGATAGTTAGAACCCTGATCACAAAAAGGCGGAGTACTTTGAATACCGCAAAGTCTATACTGCCAAGTATGGCAATGATGGAAACGAGAAACAATGCATGGGCTGTACTAGTACTCCCAATGATCGAAATATGCAAGTATTCCAAATTCTAAAACCAACCCGGGGATCTCGGCAGCTTGTGGGACAGATGGCCGATGCCGCACCGGCACCTATTTTCGACAACTCCAAATGCCGTGTCTAGACCAGCATATCCGGAATTATGAAAACTGTTGGAACACTGTGTACATACTCCTGTTTCTGATGTCGGCCTGGGCTTGTGAAATAATAAGGGCCTTAACGTAGTAATGAATTGGAAGCAAAGGGTAACGGGCGTAGGTGCGTGATCATTCCACTAAGGCGACGGAAACTCGAGACCCCCAAGTACAGGGCTTGAAGCGCTGGTGTTCACCGTGCATCGAGCAGTTGCCAATACTACAAGACCCGGAGACGGACGCAGTGGACCGCGTTTGTCTTCTCTAGTATTCATATTATGCCCCCCTACATGAGGAAGTGTAGCGAGTTTGATATATGGACGTTGGCCCATTGCATAGAGACTAGTGGCGTCTGGAGGGGACCTTAAGCTTTACTGGTAGTGCGATTGGAGTTACCAAACGCATGCTTCTGGATGGTGTATGAATGCAAGCACCATAGACACTACCTCAACTGCAGTACCTCTTTCAATATGAAACCGAAGTGTATTGTTGTTGGGTATGTGAAGCCTAGATGAAAGCCTAGGTGGCCCTCTCTAGCAATTCCCCTACCCCCTATATCCTTTACCCTTACCGTAATCCCTGAGATTACCTTAGGGAGCTTTCTAAAAACGCCTTACTGTTAGCACGTTTCTCGCACAAAGGTTACTACCTCCTTTTGGATTCGGTAGTTGGCTGCGAGACCCCTGGGAGGAACCTCAAATACCACAAGTACTCAAATAGAAGAAAAATGAGCTAGGAAGTTGGAGTTCCCCTTCTCCGCTAAGCGAGGGGAAAACACAACAAACTTACCCCTCAGCTGGGGGCAGTGAAGATTAGCCCAGGTACAAGTACCGTAAATGCTGTTTCACCAGAATGTGGGGTATGATGCCGCGAAAAGCTTGAATAGTTGGACGGTGTGCTGTGTCGTGTGGCTTTCCTCTCTCAGTAATGTTGTGAGATTTTTGTTTTTTTGTCTCTGATGGGAAGGGAGCTATGTTTTCACGGCGCCATTTTCCCCCTTTCCGTATCGTTAGGGACCTCTGTAGCCGGAGTACTTTGCCAAGAAATATTGCTCATCTTCAACCCTCAAAGGATGTTCAACCACCACTCTGATGCGAATTATAGCTCTATTATGTGATGGACTGGGTGACCCACTACACGATAATAGAGAGAAAATAGCAATATCTAGAGTTTTCATTGAGGTATGATATTAGGATTTGAAAGTAGGTCAAAATTTGGGTAGAAGTAGGGAATGTCCGGGACATGTTAATTACTGTTAATCTCCTGCGAAAATACGGGTAATAGATGTTTGCCAAGGCATTAACCTGTAAAATGATTGTCTGGGGAAAGTTAATGTTCTATTACCAAGCTGAAACGAATGCCCGCTTGTTGCGGCTACAGAGTTCCCCCACCAAAGAAGCGAATTTTGGACCACATAGCACAACCGTCCCATTGTCCGAGTTTGGCAGCTCTATTAAGCGAGAGCCGTTTGTGTCAGTGTGGTCTAGTGAGTGTCCAGGCTTTGCCGGTCGGGGACTGTGTTACATTACATGTACGGCACGATATTATCAGTGAGGAATAACCCATGTTCCGTAAACGATGTACCGGTATCTCTTTAACTGTGACGACGGCACTCCAAGATTTGTGGATTACCACAAATTCCCAGTTATGCAAACTTGACGCAATATCTAATATTAGCTACCCAAGTATATAGTCGTACCGCACACCATTAAGGAAGAATACTCGAGCACTGAGGTAGCCATTGCCTTGTCTGCGTAAGATTTTCCGCTATCGCGCCAGCCAAGGAGAGAACGCGCCAACACCGGGAGGAAATTGTACTAGCCCAAGAAATGGAATTCTATGTTTCAGTTGTCATTATATGCAATAACCCAATCTCTGGAAGCATCTCCGACCACTTCTAGCGTATTCTAGTTCTGCCTAGATGATATATTATATCTGAAGCGATATGGGAAACTTAAGTAACACCCCTGAAGCATTTATGTGTATGATGCGTTCACCTACAAAAAGGACGCACCACGATTCGCCTTGCTTTTTGACAACGAAGAGACAATGACAATGAGCGCATCGTTAAACAACTTAACAATCTCCCAAAATGTGGCAGTATGGAATACCAGTAGAGGTAGTGTTCATAAACGGCAACTCACAATGGGTATAGTACAATGGTTTCGGTAGGATTCAATGTGAAGGGCCCCGGATACATCCCGGGCAGCATAGCTCTAGCCAATGCCTTCGTCCTAACTTATAGCCAAATCCAATGCTTCTCATGCTCCACGAGGAACGCCCCCACTACGGCAAATATTGAATATGGAAGGTGGGAGGACTATCTGTTGGCGGGTGTAGGTGCTGGGGTTATTCGTATGGAAGTTAGGCGATGTGAGAGTCAGTGGACAAGTGTTGGCTGATATGTATTTCACTTTATATAGACGGGGACGGAACAGGGAAATACAACGATTTATCATTCTCCTTTTCATCAACAGACACACTTCCATCCACTACTCCTTTTACGCTACGCTCGCTAGGAAGGCCTAACCTTTCCAAACACATATATATATATCTAAAGACCAGTGATTGTCTTTTACGTACTAACCCCCTTTACATCCTGCTTTTGTGTTTCTGGACCATTTTCTTGATCGGCGGTCAGCCTTTGCTATTTTCTCATTCTCCAAATGAGCCATCTTACTGTTGGTCAAGTGTCTGGTATAATCAATCTTTGGATCATAATAGGTGAACAATATTTGGGAGTCTTGGAACAACGTTACTTATAATACTAACTCAATGATCCAGTACAACTTACACTTCCCCTCGCACTCGTTGTGATTCTTGTTGCACTTTTGGAAAATGAAAATAATGCTGTAACATGGTATGCGATGGCCTGGGTATCTTCGATACACCCGACATTTGGAATCATATTCACCATTCTATCCTAGGTCGGTAGTTGGAAGGGCTCTCCAGGCCTCAATGTGGCCTTCAATCCTGTCCACCGATACAGCTGCACGCCGCGGGGTGCGCAAGCGAGTTATCTTTATCACAACTCTCTCCACAATAACCGTGATAATTATTGCCATCGCCGGAGTTGTTACTCCTCTTGGATTAAACGAGGGGGTAACACTTAGTCTCACCGAGCCGGCCCTCTTCAAGAGCTTGCGGGATACATCGGAATTTGGACAAGGAACTCAGAGTCGTTCCGGATATCTATTTTCCCGCATGTGCGGGCAGTTACCGATTGATTGCCCCGGGATATCATCTGGATCTACCTACTTCACCAATGAAACGAGAGGGTACACCCGTGGTCGTGGCAATGGATCAACTGACACAAATATCCCACAGAATATCAGCGAGATATTCAAGAGCGGCACGGACGGGCATGGAAATCTAATAAGCGGGCCATTTGATGTTCAGCACAGGGTTTTTAGAAACGTCAAGGTCTCGGATGTTGGAACAATGTATAATGAGGGTATACAAATCAACTGGGGTAAGGCCCACACCGAGGGCGTTGGCGCGTTACTCCGGAGTGTAATCCTCGAAGACAGCTTCCTGCTCGTGGAAGGATTAATCGTGGATGCAAAGAATGGGGGAATAGGCTTCCGGAACCATTCCGCACCTCCGAATCTACAGTATGGTAAAAAGTGGGAGGAGAGCCTTCTCTGGGTAGAGCCTGTGACCGAATGTGTTAACAACAACCTCACGATCGAGTTCACTATTGTTGAGGAAAGCGATATAGATGACGCGCGCTTGACCGATCACGGAGGATGGGTTAATCTTGGTTACGATCGGCCAAATTTTAACCACTCAAACTCCCAGGTGGACATACAGCTCTGGCAGCGCGCCTACAAAGGGGCCTGGTTGACGAACGAGATAGGGGCCTGGTTTCACAATGTCACAAGAAACATGACGAAATTGGGGAAGAGCTATTCGCTTATACAAAATGAGAAAGTACTCACGCCCAGTTATCCGGTCTCAAAAATTGATATCTACAATATAAATGGGTACTGGGTCGAAGGTAATCTTCAAGGGGTTGACACATTCAGCAACTATAGCGCAGCAAGTAATCCACCCAACCCCATATCTATTGATGCACATCTGACCCGCACGGCAGGTATCGAATGCCAAGGCTCCGAGCCCACAGATATGGCAAATATCACGAACGTCGCAGTAAAGTGCAGCACGATTTTCGGCATAGCAAAGCGAGCTGACGGCGGTGACCCTGCCAGAGTGCACGAGATCGGGTCCAACTGGACCATTCCAATCTACACATGCGCAACGGCGATCAAAGCCTCAGTAAAGGTGGTCACATTTACCATGAATGGCACCCACAAACTCGAGAATCTGCGCGTGGCTAAAGTCACTCCAAAGAACTACTCCGAGATATCGCTAATGCCGGTATGGGCCGTCGAAAATACGGAGATGAAGATTCGGGATATAGAGCCCTTCTGGGGAATCGTGGATCCAAAATACAAAAAGGCCCCGCATCTCTGGACTATCCAGTGCGAGCACCTATGGTTGCCCTCCGGGGGTATTGCATTATATGGGCTCGGTTCGTCGGGCTCGCTCGGCCTCTTGACCGTTCCTGTAGCAGCCCTAGAGGGGATTAGCACCGAGGATGACTACTCTGGCGAACGCAATTTTCCCCTCCTGACTAAGTGGCGGAAACTCAGCGCGACCGCAAGCTCTGCTGCCTTGATACCAAACTTGATTTGGACTGACATCGTCGCGAATAATCTCGTCGGCACTAAGGGTGTGCCCTCCGCAGACGGCGTCGCCGGAGGACACGGGAAGCCCTCGGCTGGTATGCTCTCCGTGGAAACGTACAGTAAAAGAATCACTTATGACTTTCGATTCGCCATACCAGCTTTCGTGGTACTCGCGATGTGGATTGCGTCGTTATTCATTGCCCTGCAGATGTTGATCGTATCAAGGGTTTCGCTAGCGGTTGTCCGGGAGTTGATTAATCAAACCGGTACCGGTAGATACGTCACAAATTTCTTATACCCAGAAACGTGTGGGGAAAGTGCTCCCACGAAGGTCTGGGTTTCTGTTGCTGGGAAGAAGAATATTGGCTTTGTTAGTTTTTCCAGAGAGAATAGTGATGAGTGTGATAGTGTGGGTGAAGAAGATGGAATTATGGTAGAGGAAGGAGGGGATATGGGGGGAATGCTGAAGGGGGAAACTGGACTCCGCTTCGGCAAGGTGGAGCAGGATAGTGCACGGATCCCTGTCGCGGTGGTGCTTCAAAGCAGGTATTCCGGGAAACGGCAAGGATTCTTCTTGACTGACCCGAGAGCTGACAAACTGGCCCGGTTGCCGGGCTCGATTTCTCCCCACGCTCTATAGCATTCATTTAAGAACTTAGATTTTCGTGTCATAACTATGACGAAACCGTCTTTATATAGAATAGCAATATGCCATATTGGAAGCCGGTGCTCAAGCGACTCTTAATGATTCCCAGCAGGAGCCGGCACTCGCACACAGACAAAGGTCGTTCGCAACCAACCCAGTTCGTGCCGCTTATCATGTCCGAATCCCGTAGATGTTAGTGGCTTTGATTGTGAATGAGATACGTAGATATGTAGATATGGCCTAAATTACGCACCGCGTCATATATGTGACACCCCCAGTGTAGGTTCATTGCTGTCTCAACTTAATCCCTCGAGGATCCTGAACGACGATGAATGTGCTTAGTGATTCATAGCGCCCTTAACCGTGTGTGCGCTAGTGTAGATCAGCGGTCAGAACATGCCCAGCAAGTAATTCCTCCAGAGTCCTCGCATCTACCATACTGGTATTGGCGCAGTTCTCTCAATATAAACTTGCAAGTGTGGCTTGATCAAAGGCATTGGAACCCGGTTGGGAGCCGCCACACCCTGGCTAGCTCTGGTTATTGTAGTATCCGCGGTTGTTATTTACTCTTTAATTCAGAACATTTCTGTATTATTCTCAGATCCGTGTTGGTTTGGACAATCGTATCCTGTATGCTGGATCATGAATGTTGGAAATTGTTGCTTCCCGGGATCATAGTGACCTCATGGTATCAGTTCGGTCTCTGCATGCAGAGGTGAGGACTATACTAGTTTGTGTTGCGATGAAATTATTCTGCTTGGTCTCGGACAGATCACCCGTTGTGACGGCTAGATTCATGTAGTATATAAGAATGTGCTCCCGCCAGAGATGGAGGGTGACAGCGGACACTTACAGTAATTTTTCCTTGAATGAACATAGATTTGCAACAGTGAAAGATAAGGAAAACTCGTGAGTGATTGCATGTGATCAGAAGAGGCGACATTGATGTAAATGTCCTTGCACCCGCTAGGAAAATGTCATCCCTCGTGACCTTCCTTACTAATGAACTGCTGGTCGCAGTGAGAAGGTTGCCTTTGAAAGAAATAATCTTGCGAGGGGTGCAATCTCGTAGGGGGTTCTGATAGCAGGGTTGGTGTAGCACAGGCAGAACGGTCGCCCGGTGGTGATGGGAACTTCACCGGATTCGATAGGAAGTGGAGAACGATTCCAGAGGAGAGTGTGTTCGTTGTTCGATGATAGGTACAGAAGAGTGGAAAGAATGGAGCTCTGCTAAATACATGTTCTGGTGGCCGACACCCACCGGTGTGTGCTATCCATAGCTACTTTCCCAGGGCATCAGACCTCACAGTGCCCCAACCCAATACCAATACTATCCCACGATGGGATGACTCCATCAGGTTCAAGGACGTAAGCCATTTCTCGTTATTATACGTAGAATGGGGCATCGGTGTGTGGTAGGCTTGGTGAGATTGGCGGCGGAAAAAAACAAACAGCTTTGGATTCTAATCGGAGCTACGGATATTATCCAAGCAGTTACTGATTCTATTCAGCTGTCTACAGAAGCACGAAGGTATCAAAGAGGATTCGCGATTCTCAGAACAAAGGCGCCACCGAAGCGGAACCGGGTAATAAGGTTGGCAAAGCAGTAATGGAGTGATACCTGATGGTGGGGGAGGTCGGGGCTGGTCGGTGGTGTCTTGGGATGTCGCCGCACTGACTCTCAACACTGGGCTTATGTAAGCTCGAGGTGATGCGAACCTGCAGCCATGCTGTTGGGGCCATCCCAATTGATGACGGCACTCACCGGTAGAGTGGAGTTCCGAATACATGTTCGATATCAGCTAGTGCATCTCATAGGCTGTCTGCACACTTCGGGAGTAATTTGTGGAGTAGATGTATGCACTGTATCAATTCTTCCAAGTGAAGCAGAAATTGGGGGTTAAAGTGGTTAAGTTTGCTTTTGGGGAAAACTGGAACCGGGTGCTGGAGCTAACACATCACCGACCAAGTTTCTTGGAACTTTGATCGTCGGAGTGTTGAACATGGAGGAAGATGTGAAGGTTCTTGTCTATTCTCAGGAGCGAGCCTGCTAACTAAAAAGACTAATTATTAACAAGTGTGCGCATCCATAGGTTTACCCTCAATACAGTCATTCACTCTCACCAACACACCTAGGGGTGTTCCCGTACCCTACGACACTCAAATATTCGAGATCCTGGAAGTGTAGTTTCCCAAAGACGACATGGTAGCCAGCTCGGACTATGGTATACTCGTGTGCAGGAAGACACTACCGGTTCAGGCATAATTCCTGGGCACGTGCGATACGGTACTTCTCCAGATTCCCGGAATGTAATATAGGGAGTCCTGGATGCCTTGGTGTTTCAGAGTTACCGATCTCCACTGTGGGTACTTGGTTATATATAAGTATCTTCCGGCTAGCCTTGAATTCCAGCACCCTAAACCTCAACGATTCTATGTGGGGGCTTGCGGGAATTGAGTATATGGTAAGTACCCCCCCAGTTTTCGATTAGCAGCTCATCACCAGATTCGCTGGTAACCCGATTGCCGTGCTGGGGTGCTCACCGCACTCCCCGCTATACATTAAGGTACCCTCTCCCTGCTGTACCCTTCATCATGCTCCAGTCTCCAGTCAATGCACCAGCATCCAAACCTTAAACTCTCAGCGCTTCATCACTAGGGGCCATAATACGAATAGCAGTTACCAAAATCTACAAGGTTACAATCACCTTCCATGATGCTACTCAATTCTGAGATCGTATCTCCTCTAATATGGTTGGGTGAGCGTTAATCCTACGATAGTCAGTTAATGCGACATTCAATAGTGTAGGATATGTCACGGCAGTGGCCAATTAAATCGGTTGAAATCTGGACCTTATCCGCATGACCTCTCTGGGATTATTAACCCTAACCCTACCATTATCATAAACCGTGTTAGATCTAGTGCTTCCAGAGAGGTATCACGTGCAAGATTGGGAATCTTGGAAGGAAACTAAATACATGTCATGAGCCCAACCTCTGGCCCGGAAACAGCTGAGGTATTAGGAACCGAGCTGAAGTTTCTTTGATATGGAAGAGCTAAACATCACCCTCCACCTCGGGGAGTTAGACCAAACAACTTAACTACACTTGCCCCAGCACCGCAAAGTGGGAAGCAAACTATGCTTAAAGTCACATTTGTTGTGTCCTACAAATATATTAATGACCATTAATCCGTTTTATGTGGGCAAAAGAAAACAATTAGTGGACAGCCAAGCTCGGCGCATCTCAAGATAGACGGAAATGACGTTATCTCCCAAGAACCACAGGATTAGAACAAGCAAGAAGAAGCAGAAAACGGAAGCCCCCACTCAGGGAGGTAGTGCCGATTGCCAACCACAAGCCCGTAGCATAAAATGTCCGGAAACCCACCATCGCCCGCAGCCTTATAATCCCAGGATTTCGATTCCAAAGGTCCTGAGAAGAACCAGCATTTCCTGACATGGTAAGAGATTAGCCCTTTACAGGTTCTGGATCTCATTACCTAGTATTCGCAATTTTGTGAACTTGCAAGAACCTAAGTTATCGTGGGGCGAACGGAGATAGTGGAGCTTGGTAAATTTCCCGGTAATCAGGAGTGTGGATCACCTGTATAGCATCCTGTTTCAGGGAGCATGGCTTGGGATGTGCTGGTGTACTCGAGTATTTTCTCCGGCCCGCCGACAAACTGTGTGGTCCTTTGGATACACTCCAAGGGATTCCCAGAAGGGGGCTCAATACCACTTGTCACTACCGCTGCCTCTTTTGGTACGCCACTCGAATACATGTTATCGCTGTCCGTGCACAGTTAGTTTTTCTGGAACTAGAAGCCTAGAGTGGGGGCTGTGCGGCTAGCAATCGATCTAGCTTCTTACTGGTAGAAAGCACTACAAGTTCTAGAAGATGCATCAAAGGAGCCCCAGAGTTCACAATAACAGTACATAGTGGGCTCGGCACTCAAGTGTAATCACTAGAAATGTCCGATAAACTTCCCCGTACCCCAAGCAGGGCATGTCGACTCTCGCATTTCCACCCCCCTGGTGACACTACCCACAGCTGCCATTGCATGATCCCCCACTTTCACAAGTTGCCCGGGCGCATCCACTCCTCACATTGTGTGAAGATGAGATCAACTTGGACATCAGAGTACAAGAGGATATCCGCCATCCCAGATCCTTATCACAGGTATTGTTACCTCACTACTTAGTTAAAACTTTTATCATTCCAAATGCCCGGGTTGAGATGACAAATCGAAGTCAGTGCATCAATAAAACTAATTTTACCGTAGCGGATAAAGTGTGTCCTAACTGCTCCTACCACCCTAGACACGCTGGGATACCACCGCCAGTTGGGGTGGTGAAAACAAGGCCTGTGACAGGTACAGTAAACACTCCCTTACCAAAATGTGGGGTATGATGCCGCAACAAGCTTGAATAATTGAACGGTGTGCTGTGCCCTGAGGCCTTCCTCTCTCGGTAAGGTTCAGAGATCTTTCAGTTTTTTTTTTTTGTCTGATGCGCCAAGGGGGCTACGCCATTTTCGCCCTTTCCACAGTAGGGAATTCTGGACTACATAGCCCAACTGTCCAATTGTCCGGGTTTGGCTGTTCTCTACGAGTAAAGCGAGAGCCGTTTATTTTAGTCCATTCTGGTGAGGCTCCGGGCTCGCTGGTCGACACCTGTGTTACCATCCTATCAGGGAAGAGCCATAACACCCCACCTTCTGTACTCGTAATTTTCCGACGTTTGTGAACACTGCTACTGCTGCATATCGGCTAAAAATCGGCCAGAGCCTCAAGATTTGCGCCGTATGCAATAGCAGTGGTGCTCAAAAACGTCAGAAAATTACAAGTAAACAATGTATCGGTAATGTGCCAGCCTTAGGAGGAAATCGGCCCAGCCCAAGAAATGAAATTCTACGCTTCTGTGGTCATTAACCGTGCCAAGGTTCCCGCCACTTCGAAAGACGCTAAGCGACCCTCGAAGTTGGACGGCACTCCTACGGAGTGCCGGACAGTTCAACGAGATGGACAGCTCAACGCAACAATACTTAGTCAATCACTATTCTGCTCTCTCAACTACGCACTGTACCACCACCACATCATCATGTCTGCTGAAGCTTACTCTGCAATCGAAGCCCGAATCCAAGAAGCAATTGAGGTGCTCAGCGGACAAGGAAATCCAAATGTGACTGCTATTGCACAGCAGTTTGAAGTGCCAAAGGAACGCCTACGTGCAAGATGGAATGGCCGGCAATCCCGTCAACAACGTGTTTCACCAAACAGGAAACTGAGTGAAGCTCAAGAGATGGGCCTATGTCAGTATCTCAATCGATTGGATGAGATTGGAATCCCGCCACGTTATCCTCTTATTAGCAAATATGCAAACTCGATCTTGTACCGCTCACATTCAGATCCCACAACCACACCACCAAGTGTTAGTGAGAAGTGGACTCGCCGATTCCTCCTCCGACATCCTGAATACAAGATTCGAAAACAGAAATCTCTTGATGTCAATCGAAAAAGGGCTCATCATAGTGATGATCTGCGTGATTGGTTCCTTCGGTATAATAGAGTGAAGGAGGAAAAGGGAATTTTAGATGTTGATTCCTACAACTTCGACGAAACAGGATTTAGGATTGGGATTGGGAAGGATCAGTGGGTAGTGACTCGAGAGCCAACACGTCCGATGTATATAGCCAGTTCCAGTAATCGTGAGTTAGTAACAGTAATCGAAACTATCAGCGGTGATGGTGCTGTGCTTCCTCCGATGGTCATCATTCCAGGCATACTGCACATGGAAGACTGGTATTTGCAATCAGATCTACCCGGTGACACCTTAGTTGGGGTTTCAGAAACGGGATATTCGAACGATATGCGTGCCATGGACTGGCTGTACCATTTCGAAAAATGCTCTCGTCGCCGACAAGTTGGAGCTTGGAGATTGCTTCTTCTCGATGGACATGATTCACACTGTACAAGAGAGTTTATACAGTTTTGTGATGACCACAAGATTTTACTCTTTTGTTTTCCTCCTCACTGTACTCATTTATTGCAGCCACTCGATGTAGTAGTGTTCCAGCCCTACAAACACTACCACGCAGAGGCGGTTGACTCTGCTACACGAAGTGGGTGTTCCGAGTTTGACAAGATCGAATTTTTGAATGCACTCAACTCTATTCGTTCTCATACATTCAAGTCTACAACAATTTGCTCTGCGTTTCGGAAGACAGGATTGATTCCTTTTAATCCTGATGTTGTACTCACGAAGCTTATGGAGAATGAGTTCCGTAATGCTCAAACTCCGTCAACACCTCCACAACAGGTGGAACCCCCACCTACAACTCCCCAAACTGTTCGCACTCTTAAAAGACATGCAGATAGTCTTTTATCTGAGCTTGACCAACTCTCACCATCGACAAATAAGAGTCTTCGAAGGTTCGTTAAGGGTAGCCTTGCACAGGCGCATACTGCGGCGCAAGCATTGGACGATCTCACACAAACGAAAGCTGCCGAACTTGCTCGGGCTACACGACAAAGACGGAGCAGAAGGTCACTTCAGAAGGGTGGAGCTATGTATGCTGATGAGGCACGGGCGATGGTGCAGCAGAAAAAGCAGGACAGTATCGAAAAACAGGTTCAGCAGGCTCAGCGTGCACTTGATGTGGTCACAAAAGCAGCCGAAAACAAGGTCAAGAAACAATGGAAAGAAATCTCTAAGCAAATGTGAGTTGCTGTAAGGGAAAGGAATAAGAAGCTAAAGCTTCAGAAGGATTTGTTCCGTAAAGTTGGGCATTCTGTTGTCATTATTTCTGATAATTCTTCTCATGTATCATAAAAGTTCTGTTGAGCTGTCCATCTCGTTGAACTGTCCGGCACTCCGTAGGAGTGCTGTCCAACTTCGAGGGTCGCTTAGCGTCTTTCGAAGTGGCGGGAACCTTGGCACGGTTATGTGAGAAAACCTCACCTCTAGGGGCAATTATCCCCAAGCCACATCGCTCCGAACCCCCCTAGTGTATCTTTGTTCTGCCCAGATAATATGATAAGTTATATCAGAAGCGATATGGGAACCTGTGTAACACCTCTGAGCCCAGAGAGCCTTGCATGTATGTACTGTATGTGTATTATGCGTTCACCCACTAAGAGTAGTGCATCGCAATTCGCCTTATTTGTTCATAAAGAAGAAACAGTGACCATGAGCGCATAGTTAAGCAGCTAAACGATCTGCAAAAATGTCGCGGTATGCAATATCAGTAGAAGTAGTGTTCGTAAACGCCAACTCACAAGGAGTCAAGTACAATGGCTTCGGTCGCATTCAAAGAGCCGACATCTTATTCTGCCTTGGCGGCGCAGCTCTCGCCAATGACTCACAGCCAAACCCGATGCCCCTCCTGCTCCTCTAGTAACGCTTTCATCTCCGGAAATATTCAATATGACCAGTAGGAGGGCTATGCTCGTTTGGAAGATTGCAACTTTATAAAAAAAGTATATGTATATCTAAATAGTAGTTTTCACTTCATCCACCCCCTTCCGATCCTGTTTCTGTCTCGCAAATTGGCCTGATCAAGAGTTAAGCTTTGCTATTTTCTGATTGTCTAAAAATTGGCGATCTTACGGTCGGTCAAGTGTCTGGTATAATTGATCTTTAAGTCCTAATAGGTAAATGGCCTTCAGGAGCTTTGAAATCAATGGTACTGACCAAATTATTCTGAAGGATACACGCTTCCCCCCGTATTAATTCTAATTCCTGGTGCAGTTTTGGAAAATAGAAATTATGATGTAACATGGCGTGTGGTGATCCCGGAATATTCGGTATATTTGACTTTTGAAGTCCTATTGATTATTTTATCCTAGGTCCGTTGTTGGGAGGATACTCTAGGCCTCAATGTGGTTTTCAATTCTCTCCGCTAATTCAGCTGCTAGCCACGGGGTGTGCAAGCGAGCTCCCTTCATTGTAAATCTCTCCACAAGAACTCTGATTACACTTTCCGTTGATATAGCCGTCACTCCTCCTGGACTCAAAGAGGAGGTAACTCCTAGTTCAACTGAGCAGATTGTCTTCGAGTTCTTGAAGGACACATCAGCTTTTGGCCAAGGTACTCATAGTCGTTCCGGGTATGTATTTTCTGGTGTGCGGATAGTTCACAATGGATTTCCGCGGGAAACCCGCCGGATATACCCTACTCACCAACCCAACTGGAAAGTCCTTCCAGTTTCCTAACATGGGATCCCGTGACACAAATATCCCCTAGAATATCAGCGAGATATTTCAGACCGGCGCCAGCAGTTATGGTCATCTGATAAGTGGGGCTTTTGATGTTCCGCAAAGGCTTTTTAGAAAGGTCAAAGATTCGGATGCTGGAAGAAGCGCCACCATGGGCCATTCCCGGACCCAAGGTAAAGTTTACGCCGAGGGAGTCAGCGCGACAGTCCGCAGTGTGGTCCTCGATGATAGCTTTGTACTAGTGGAATGGTTAATCGTGGATGCAAAAAAAGGGGGGTGAGCTTCCGGAACCACTCCGCACCTCCGAATCTATGATACGGCGGAATGTGGGAGGAGAGCCTTCTCTAGGTACAGCCAGTGTCCCAATGTGATAACAACAACCTCGCGGTCGACGTCACCCTTGCTAAGAACCACCTGATAGATAAAGTACGCATGAACGGTCGCGGGGGATCAGTTGACCTTGTTCACGATCGGCCAAACTTAACTTCAGCAATGCAAATTCCAAATTAGAGAAACAGCTGTGGCAGCGCCATACAAAGGGGCTTGGTTGATGAACGTAATAGGGGCCTGGTTTTACAACGTTACATGGAACACGGCGAGATCGGGGAAGAGCTATCCACCGATGCAAACCGGCTTTCGTTGCATGGAAAGCTATCAGGCCACAAAACTCAATATCTCAAATACAAGTGGGTGGTGGGTTGAGGGTGATCTTAAAGGGTTTTGACACAAGCAAGAACTTTACCACTGCAAGTAATCTGCACCGTCCTTCACTCACTGATGCACTTCTAACCTGAGTGGCAGATATCCAATGCAACGGCTCCAGGGGGGGAGATATGGCAAACATCACAAACATGGCTGTGTGGTGCAGCACAATTTTCGGCACCGCAAAACGGGCAAACGGAGATGATTGGGGCATAATATGAGACGTCGGGTCCAACTAGTGCTTACCGATCTACACCTGCGCAACTAGGATAAAAGCCTCTATAAAGGTCGTAACATTCTCCATAAACGGCACCCGCACCCTCGAAAATTATGTGTGGATAAGGTTGTGCCAAAGAACTACTCCTCGGCTCCGGTAATGCCGGTATGGGCCGTCGGAAACACAGGGATGAAGATCAGAGATGTAAAGCCATTCTGGGGCATCGTGGATCCAGAATATAAGGACGCCCAACACCTCTAGCCTATTCAGCGCGAGTAATTCTGGTTGCCCGCCGGCGGCTTTACAACACAACTCAACTCTTTGAGTTCTCTCGTCCTCCTGACCGTTCCTAGCGCATCCCCAGAAGAGATCCACACCATTGATGACTACTGTGGCCAACGCAATTTCCTCCTCCTGAGTAGGTGGCAGAAGCGTTGCGCGACCGAAGAATTTGTTGGCTCGATACTGAACTTGATTTGGACTGACATCGTCGCGAATAATCTCATTGGTACTAAGAGTGTCCTCCTCAGACGCGATCGCCGCAGGAAATGAGAAGCCCACAACTAGTATTCTCACTATGGAAACGTACAGTAAAACAACGTGCCATTCGCCAAACCAGCTAGCGTGGCTCTAGTGATGTGATCCGCATCGCTATTCACTGCCTCGCTAATGTTGTGTGTATCGAGGGTTTCGCTAGTGGTTGTCCGGAGGCCGATTAATGATACGAGTACCGGGACGACTGTCACTGACCTCTTATACGTAGAAACATGCGCGCGAAGTGCTCCTGCAAAGGTCTGGATTAAAGATGGTGGGAAGAGGAAAATTGGCTTTGTGAGTTTGGCTCGAGAGAATGGTGATGATGGTGAAACTGTGGGTGGAGAAGCTGGGTCCATGGTCGAAGAAGACGGGCGGAGAAAAGGGGGGGGACAATACTCTGCTTTGGCGAGGTGGAGCAAGATAGTGTGCTGACTACGATTGGGGTGGTGCTTCAAGGCGAGTACAGTACTCGAGTAGTTGGAAAGCTGGCGCGATCCTGCTTGCCTAGCTGCGGTGTGGACCAATCAGCCTGCTCGGCAGCCTCTATTTTTCCCTACATTCCATAGGATTCGTTCAAGAAATTAGGATTTGTCATCATAACTAAGTTACGACATAATCATCTTCATATGCCATATCGGGGCCCCTTGCAAGAATCACGTGCTCAAGTGAGTGACTCTTGATGATCTTGGAAAGCGGACTAAGCTCGCATAAGGAAATGCCTTCGATTGGGACTATGACACATTTCATGGCGTTCATTATATCAGAATATATCAGAATGCGATGATTATTTGCGATTCTGATCGCGATTGTAATGTGTAGATGTGGCCTAAGGTACCGTGCTCGTGGCACTCCAGATACCCCGCATGTGAGCCCATTAGGAGGTCTCACACCACCGGTTCACGGTTCAAAGAGGGGGTTTGCGGTTCATGAACCACGAACAGGAACAATAAACTCCAGCACTGGTATCGGCTCTCTAGGTGGTACTCAAGTTTTGGTAGTTCATAGGGTTGTGGTACGCGGTTGACTTGCGTAAAAGAACGAATAGTCACCGACCACTGGTGAAGGGAATTTCATTAGCTTAAAAAAGGTTTCTCCAAACAACGAATATTCAAAATGAGTAGTAGCCCTTTAGACTGATCTGTACTCGGAGGCCTCACGCCATACTGTATTGAACTTGTTAGAATCATCAGTACCCATCCCGCGCCTGTACCATCTGTGTGAGACCCCCCCCTATTGGTGTCCCAATTTAATACCCCAAAAAATTCCAAGTCGCGATGTATCTAGCGTTCTTCACGAAGCTCATAACCACCCATGCGGCGCACCAGATTAGCGCTCAGAACTTACCCAGGCAACAATTCTCCAACACTACCCGATACATGTACAGCCGTGTCTAATAAGTCCTCGTACGGTGGCTGGCAACCATGCCACCCTACAATTCAAAGTAATTGACAAGACAAATTTATAGATAATAATTCCATAACATAGAAGGTGGTTGAAAATTCTGAAGTTTCCCTATTATCCAATTTTGGGAAATCTTTGTATAGTAGGGGAGCTAGGAGTGAATCAAAAAGAGTTAACATAAAACTAGTGTATCTAATTTAGACATTAAATATAACAATTTTTTTGATTTTGATCAATTATGCAGGTCATGTTTAATATACTATTTAAAATGATTAAAGTGGTAGTAAAGCATATTCTAAAGTCTATATCCTGGTAGCTCTATTTTCTGATTTTCTATATTGATATTTCTAAAAAAGAAAATTTAGCTCAAAATTTATACTATTGAAAATTTTCACCCCCAACTATAACATGACCTGAATTCAAATATGATCCCAAAAGGAAGTTATCAATATAGTTGTGATATTTTAGAAAGCTATACATAAAACATAAATGAGTTTTCTACTTCAAATTTCAGGAAAATTGTGAGCAATCAATCAATCTCATTGTATTTAATGTAGTATTTATTATAAAAATTATAAAAATATTTCACTCTTGTAGTATGTTTTAAGGTATTATTATTTTCTATTCCACACTGTTGAATTATATCTATGATTTTTCTTTAATCTCAAACTCCTTGTTCACTTAGTCAGATTTTAGATACAAAATTATTGCCAATCCTATTAGATTGTAAGGGTTCAAGAGAATCAGAAGCTATATATTCGTATATCTGATTGGATTCACTACAAGATATTCTACCTGTGGAATATCTTCTAATTGTCCATTGACATGGTTTGTACCCAATAATATATATTGTATCTTCATTTTTATACCTTGTACTATATAGTACTTTATGCTGTAGTCTAATATACTTTACATTTAGTTTATAGTTAAATGAATACTCCTATATTATGTCACCAAACACACGTATATCCAATATATAGGTACTAGTGACCAAAACTAATATTGTTAGAACTAAAATATTATGCAATATTTTTAATCTCAAATTAGTCGAAACATCTATCTATATATTACCAGTTCCAATTAAAGATATACATATTAATTTTTAGTTTAAGAACTCTATATACTTGTTCTTTAAAAGCTATAGGTTAATCTAGAACCAAGCTATTATTTTCTTTTATTGATTTAAAGGGTGTGAAACTCAAGATCAAGGGGGGTGTATGCATGTAGTGCGGTTGCTATGGACCGTACGAGGACTTATTAGACACGACTGTACACTTCGTTCCATCCAGATCAATTCCGCGCGGTATATTCCTCCGACATCCGCTTATCCCCCATGGCAACGGACAAGGAAAAGCTGGGTAATACTGGGAGTCTGAAATCAGCACTTTCTACAACCAAAGTCACCCAATGGAATTAAAGTGAACACATCCAATACAAATAAGATAATTATGCAAACCACTTCATAGAGCTACCCAAAATCTACTCCTCTTTATTTCTATTGACTTTCTTTGCTGTTGATCACATCAGCACATACCCGTATCGCATGAGAAATATGCCTTCAGTAATCATGTGTACCCGGGGGGTTCCTTAAGTGGAACGACACCTGGAACAGACAGTCGGCGCCCAGAATAGGCCAGTAAACTCTGAGATTCGTGGTACCGGGCCGGACTTACCCGAGTACCCGAGTACAAAGCTTGTTTGACCACCACTCTAAACCTTGTTCATGGGCTGTTGTCACACCCATCTGCCTTATTATGGGCAACGCTCGAACACTTGCGAGTACTCAAGTACTCGCCCTATGCGAAAATATCCCGATAGCCCATAGACCCCTAGGCCTTAGTCGTTGACATGTGTGAGCCTTTGTCGAGGTTTAGCGACTTAGTATGTAATTATTAGGATACTTTTGTATTCGGCAAAGACGGTTAGGGAGTTTCCTGTGACTTAAGCTCTGAATAGTGATCTACTATAGCACACATGTAATTGAGGGCCCTATGAACACAGCAGACAATATATTGCCGCCTAGGTGCGCTTTAGGTATTGTTTGTTAGCATAATTAACCGAACATTTGGCTCCACAACGTTCAACCACCTACAAAACCACAACCTCCTCCCTCTCGAACTCCGCTATACCTTTACCGCAACAACAAACTCATGGTATGCAAGACGTTAATTAGAATGATGTATTTGTTTGATTCCCAAATATTTTTCGGTTGTGGTTTTGGTATTCAAGTATTATGGAAGAAGTACGCCCCGTTGCATCTCTCAATTTTCGGTTAATTATGCTAACGTACTAGGGGGTAGGCAAATGTCCGGCCCACCCCATTTCAAACAAGTGTAGACTAAACTAGATTAGGAAACTTGAGTGATATCTGGTGAAAGTGTTTTGGAGCGGGCAGATGTCGAGCGCACTTCCAACAGGAGAAGCGGTTTGTGTGGCTGCACCCGGAATACACTTGTACCCGAGTACAATATTAAGTTGAGGCTACAGTGAACTCACTCAGAAACGTCAGATGTGCAACGAGCGCCATAACATGGGGCATTCATGCCATCGCTATCAATCAGAATCACTAATATCTATGGGATTCTGACGTAAGGAACGTTATGAATCTTGATAATTCCAGAGGAAGATTTGTCGCCATGTGAGTCTGCTCTTAGACTCACTCGGGTATGCGCTTGCTGCCAGGTATAATTAATTGAAAAGTTGAAGCCTGGTGCACCAATTCGATGGCATAAACCATAGATAGTTATACTCTAGTCGAAGCTGTGATGATAAAAACAAATTTCTCAAATTAAGTCCATTAAATGTAAGGAAAAAAGCACAGTGCATTGAGCCGCCTGGTCGGCCAATGCCTCATCCGTGGGGCAGCATCACGCCACTTTTCCGGTATACCAGCTGTGGAACACCATCCAAACCGGAGTCAGAGCACTATTCTGCTGTACCTCGCCAAATCGGAGTCCCGTTCCTTCACCCTGCATGCTTCCCGCTTCTTCCACTTGCCCTGCCACCTTCCCCACTTCTCCATTGACGCTTTCGCCGTCTTCACCATTCTCCCAGCGAAAACCCACGAAGCCTATTGTATTCCCCCCAGTATCTCTAACCCAGACCTTTGTAGGGGCACTCTGCTCACATGTTTTTGGGTACAATACGTTTGTGACGGACCTCCCTGTACTCGTATGATTAATCAACTCCCGGACAACTGCTATCGAAACCCTCGATGCGAGAAGCATTAACGAAGCAATGAATAGTGATGTAACCCACATCACCAGGATAGTGAGGGCGGGTATCGCAAATACAAGGTCGTATGTAATCCTTTTACCGTACATTTCCACAGCGAGCATGCCGTCCGTTGGGTGCTCGTCCACTTCGGCGGCACCGTATGCAGAGGACACACTCTTGGTACCGACGAGACTATTCGCAACGAGGTCAGTCCAGATCAGGTTCTGTATCAAGGCAACTGGTTCCTGCGTCTCGCTGAGCTTCTGCCACTTAGTCCTGAGGGCAAAGTTCTGTTGACCGGAGAAGTCGATCAAAGTGCTAATCTTTTCGAGTGCTTGGCCCGGAACAGTCGAAAGGGCGAGCGAGCTCAAAGGCGAGAGTGTTGAATTGCGGGGCTTTCTATTAACTGCAAGTAACCACAAGTGCTCGCGCTGAATAGTCGTGGCGTTTGGGACGTCTTTGTATTTTGGGTCGACGATGCCCCAGAAGGGGAATACCTCGTTGATCATCATACCTGAGTTTTCCACGGCCCATACAGGCATTACCGATATCGAGGAGTAGTTCTTTGGAACAACTTTATCCACGCGCAAGTTCTCGAGGGTGTGAGTGCCGTTCATAGTCAAGGTTACGACCTTCATGGAGGCTTTTATCGCTGTCGCACAGGTGTAGATTGGCATGGACCAGTTTGCCCCAGCGTCGTAGATTCTGGCCTCACCGCGGTCTGCACGCTTGGCCATGCCGAAAATTGTGCTGCACTTTATGGCGATATTAGTGATGTTTGATGGATCGTCATCCCAGTAGCCTCTGCATTGGGCATCTGCCGCCCGGGTTAGAAGCAAATGGGTGAGGTGGTTCTTGGGTAGATTACTTGCGTTGGTAAAGTTCATTTCTTCACCCTCGAAGTCTGTACTATTACCTCCCATCCAGTTTCCGTTTATATCTCCGATCGTGATTTTGGAAGCTACAAAATCATTCCTTAAATCACCTTGCCTTTCGGTAAAAGAATAGCTCTTCCCCAAGCTCGTCACGTTCCTCGTGAGGTTGAAGAACTGGGCCGCTATCTTGTTCGTCATCCAAGCTCCGTTGAATGTGCGCTGCCAGAGTTGTGGATCGAGTTGGGAGTTAGTCTGATTAAAATTTAGCTGATCGGGAGCAAGATTGACCCATCCTCCGCGATCCGTGGAGCGCAGGTCACCTAAGAGGAGGTCGGAGGAAACGGTGAAGTCAATAGTGAGGTTGTTGTCAACACATTGGGACACCGGCTCCAGCCAGAGAAGATTCTCCTCCCACGTTCCTCCGTATCGCAGATTCCGAGGAGCAGAGTGGTTCCGGAACCCGACCCCTCCGTTTTTTGTATCTAAAATCAATCCTTCCACTAACAAAAAGTTGTCATCCAGGATGACACTCCGAAATGTCTCCAAAATCCCGATGGTGTAGACATTATCCTGGCTCTTTGGGATCCGATTGCTGGAGTTTTTAGCATCCGTATCCTTAGAGTTGCTGAACGCTCTATATTGGACATCAAAAGGGCCACTTATCAGATTGCCACTCCCGGTGGTGCCGCTCTTGAATATGTCGGTAATGTTTTGGGGAATATTTTTGTCAATATATGCGCGCTCAAGTGGGTATAGCTCTGTCTGATTTGGGAAGAGGTGAAGTCCCGAAAATGACCCAGGACAGTCAATGTACGTCCCATATCCACACGTGCGGGAAAATACATATCCGGAACGACCGGGAGTGCCCTGGCCGAAAGTCGAGATGTCCTTGAGGTACTGGAAAGCGGTGGACTTGGTGTAACTGGGAGCTACCTCCTCGCTTAAACCAAGAGGTGTGACAACTCCGGCAATGGCAAGAATTACCAAAGCTATTGTAGAGAGAGTCGTGATATAGATGACGCGCTTCCGGACCCCGCGGGTGGCTGCTGAATCGGCGGAGAGGATCGAAGGCCACATTGAGGCCTGGAGAGTTCTTCCAACAACAGACCTAGCATTGAATGGTGAGTAGGACCTCAGATGGCAATTGGAACGAGCCTCAAAAGCATCACATACCATGTCACGGCACTATTTTCATTTTCCAGAAACGCAACCAGTATCAGGACAAACGCCAGGGGAAGGGTAAATTGTACTTAATCTTTTTGTCATTCCTATAGATTCGGAGCCTCTTGGATGTTGCCTACCTATTATGACCCAAAGATTGATTATACCGGACACTTGACCAACTGTAAGATCACCCATTTTGACAATAACGGCAATTGTTAGCCTTTCGGCAGGAAGATGTACCAGAAACAAAGAAAATGTAAATAGGGTTAGGGAAAAGAAAGCAAGCAGTGGTCTAATATATGTTTTCGAAAGTTTAGGCCTTCTTAGCGTACTGAACGCTGCTTCCGATTAATTTCGTGAGCCCCTGTCCGGCACATAACAAAAGCTCGATTCTTCTCACTTTTATATCATTTTTTCTTTATTTATCTTTAAATATTATCTGGCCATATATTTGGCCCACCAATTCCAGCACTGCACTGCCCTCTTCTGTCGCGAGAGCAATTGGCCACCTGCGAGCTCGGCCTGCACCATGCGCCTGGGTCCACAGCAACTTGTCCTCCCCCGTGGATGTGACAATAATATGATGGTAATTCAAGTACGATAATCTCATGACTCCTCCCTTAAACCCGCAAATATCAGCTTCGTCACAATATGCTCCCCTCACCGAAAACAAAAAAAAGCATTCTCCTGCCTTGAATTAAGCATGTAAAAGCAAATTAACCATCGGTTTGAACATCATCATCATCCCAATTCTAGGCGACTTGCTATCCCTCAAACCCATCGATTTCCTCCCTATCAAGTAATCCTTACTTTTCCTCTTTGAGGTGGGGCCGATTATTTGTCATTCCTCAACCTGCTCACCAGTCATCACTCGAACCTACTAATCTGGTTTAGCTTACAGAACTATTGGTGGATTGAGCCACAACTCTTGACGGGGATGTCCCCGACCTCTGTCAAGTAGCTACTACTACTTACGCTGGATAAACTCGCACGGACACTCCCGCTACAGGGATTGGATACCAAAACTGAGGCGAATCACAGCGCATACCGGTACTTGCCCCGGGCAAGAAAGTATTCGGAGATCCGGTGAGGGTCATGTGGGCTCACCCAAGGCTGACTTCGTACCATATATTTTGCAAACCACTGGTTTGGAATACTTTTTCCATTTCGCACTTTTTAAACCAAACTAAAGTATTTGAGTCTTATATTTTTCCAATGCTTCTTGCCTGGGACAAGCACAGCCGCATTCTTGGATTTCTCCTATATACCCTGTGTTGCTTCTTATGAACCGTACCATTTGATGACAAGGGAACAGGAAGAGTCTCCTGACTATGTTCGGATCTGCATCTCGAGATATTGTAAACTTTTATCACAATTTCTTTCGTCTAATTATGGGAGGGGGGGTGGAGCAAAGCATTTCTGAAGGGCGGGTGTACTCAGAAGTAGACAGAAGTTTACGAACGCGGCTGTACGAATACAATATCATAACCGTACAAACATCATACTCGTGCATGCACGCGAGGCGCCCTGGGGTCAAGGGTGTTACGAGCGTTCTCCATATTGCTGGCTGCATCTACCGGAATAGAAGTACTGTACCTTACACGATCAAGAGTAGGAAGGGGGAGGTGGAAGAAAAATTGGTTCAACGGGAATATTTCACATAATGGTCACAGAAACGTAGAATTTTACCTCCTTGGTGGCTCGGTTTTCTCAAGAAGCTGGGACTCTTCTCCACAGCCAGGATTAGGGAAATGAAATAACACTACAATTTAAAAATATGTTAGACGGGAAAGCAAATCAGAGAGGGAAGTGAATCAGTTAAAATCGACGAAGACCGTATTTTAACAATCTCAATTAACACCTGATATAAAGAACACAAAATACAACATGGTAGCAAGTATCCTAGATAGAACATTGCACTAGGTTCGCCCTTTTTTTGACAAAATTTGGTGGTTTGGTTTGGTTTGCGGAAACTTTTGTACCGATGACCGGAGCAAAATTTACATATAAACTGATCTAGGTCAACAAACACCAGCTATGTTATTTTGGTCTAATTGCTTAACACAAGAGTGTTCTTCAAATAAAGGTCTGTTTGGATCTAACCATCCCCTTCTGTTATAGGAGTGTTTCTGCAATAAAAACTATTATCCGACGGAAGGAAATGGTCGCTTGTATGGGGCGATCGATTGGAACAATTGTATCCAAAAAGAGGCTTAGCTCCCCCGCAGCACACACAAACTTCGACACGGCCTCCATGCACCAACCTAGGTACCGCAATTAGAAAGAAACTTCTACTAAATTCCTATTTCTATTTTTTTTGGCTTACAGTTAGCCCCCGGCTCGTGCATAGTTTGCCTCCAAGATTCCTGATCCTGCATAGCTATCTGGAAATACTTAGAATCAGTACGGGTTACGTGAGTCAAACTCTATTTTGGTAGGTACAAGGTCTCGGCTATGGTTCGAGAGGTCCAAAACTTGCATCAGAGCCCAGCTCTTCAAATTCGCTAGGCTCTAGAACCACGAGGCTAGTTGCTGAAAGATAAACTGGACGAGAGAGGGAAGAGAAAGGAGAGTAGCGCCGCGGGTTTCTTGGAACTAGTTTTGTTGTTGTAGAGGCTATCGGATTTGAAAAGTTGGACTCTCGTGGTGGTCTTGGATTGCTCGATCTATAAAATCGGTTGAATTGACCAGTTTTGTGACATATTATACTGTGTTGTGTTGTGTGTACTCTTATCTTGCTATCCCCTGGTCCCTACATACATTACGTGCCTGAGATCTGAGTAAGGGTACCGGATAATCCCACTATCTCCGGCCCGACGAAACTCTTACTTGGGAAGGAATAGCGGCTACTATATGCGGTATCGTGGGATCAGCCAAACCTCGCTACCACTACGAGGCTGCGCTTAACCTCATACACTATGCTCGGGTACTGCGTAAGGCCGTGTCACAGGGATTGTGAGTGCCGGAGATAGTGGATTTCATAAGGTTACACGCTAATAAAACACCCGTTCCCGAGGATTACATCCCAATCGGTGGCGCCCTCCCGCACACTAGTAAAGTTATGCCACAAGTCTAAACTGACTACCATATCATTCTCGGAAACTACACTTCCTCCCGCCGTGTAATGAACTTAGACGATTATGAACTCGCTCCGGTGCTCGGTGCCACGTTTCTGCTTAACTAAAGTGAACTAGTTGATGCACTAATTCATTTCTTCACTCGGAGCAACTGATAGAGCACATTACATGCACTTAAGCAACATATCGCTCCCGAAATGTGGAGACAGCTCATGAGACGCGATAGCTGATATTCAATATGTATTTGGGCCTTCTCTTTACCTGTGGGCGCTCTCGTGGGAATGGATGCCCCTTGTGCTTTTCCCGAAGGTTAGTCTCCAGCTGCACTGTGGTAGATTTCTGGCACATTTTCGCTTGCGTAAGGTTGGATGTGGGGTCCATCCCGCCACATCGCCGCCCTTCGAATCAGCCAGGACTCCACAAACTAGCGCAAACCTTTATCATCAAGTATTGCCCTTAACAAACTTTAGTTTCCGGCTACGGTGCGGTGGATCCTCTTTGATGATTTTATTCCTCGGTAGACAGCCCTGCAATATCAGAAAGCGAGTGGGTAATATTAATAACATGCAATAAGAACTTGAAATCTCTTCCCCCTTCCCAAAACAAACGCCCCACGCCCCCCAGCCCCAAATACCAGCCTAAGTACATTATGGAGGAATAGCTTCATATCAGTGCTCCATCCTGCGGCCACATGCGGCCACTCACTGGTTCCTCGGCTTTCTGTCTTCGGCGAACGAAATATGGTGGCTGAGCTAGTGCAGACTTGGGGGTGGAACAGAAAATTTCAAAATAAACAGGAAATAAGGACACAGGGTATCAACATATTTGGAGGCAGCATCGGTTTCGTGGCTGCTGGCTAAATCCCTGTGCTTTCTCTTAATGTGGATAACGGTGGACGACCGATTCTGCAGCGGTAGATCGAAGACTAGCTAAATAAATGGGAAATTATGGTGGTATGTGGACAAGAGTGATAGGTGAGGTAAAATATCTTCGTTCGTCCACTATCCTCTAAAATAAGGGTAAGGATCGATGTATAAATAAAACATACATGATGAATCCTAATTCTTCCATTCATCACCACATCTATCTCTATCTCTCCACAGATGCTGCCCATTCCTCCGCACGCTCTCGTGATAACATGGGAAAGACATGTCTGGAGAATCTACCGCGTCAATTTTGAACCTCCGCCCCGGTCTTCTGAACTCTCCGCCCGACTCCCGAAACTTCCACTATCTACTCCGATCAATCAACATCCATCTAGAACCTTCAACATCTTCGACCACACCACACTTCTGAATATATGATAGTTGTACGGAATAGATTCGGCCGGGGGGAAATTGTGCAATATTGGGTAAGTTACTCCCCGGATGAAAGAGTATCTGCGTAATACACGGACCCCGAAACCTAGGCAATCTACCGCTACCCCAGAGCCTGTCGGGTGTGGCCAAGAAACTGGCGCTAGGGGTCTCAGTTTGAATCCATTCCCAGTTGGAGTGGGGTGATTTCCTGATCTCGTTATTTTCTTAACCAGATCTCGCCATCTTGACCAGATTTCTTGGGCGCACCCCCCGACGGACTAAGTGAAAAACTTTTATGAGAGCTTGGCGCCTTTGCATGCAATTATCCGCATACTTTGAATTCGGCGAGTAGTGTTGAGGAATTTCTTGTGAGGTAAGGCCTGAATGGCAATCTACGGTAGCGCACATGTAGTTGAGGGCACTACGAACGGCACAGCAGATACATTGTCGTTTAAGAGTGCTTTAGGTATTAAGTTGGTGCGCTAGTGAACTCACTTATAGACGTCGGATGTGCGATTAACGCGGTAACATGGGCCATATATGCTATAGTAGGGCTCGGGTCATTAGGAACAATGCAATGGCAGACACTGAAAAAACAGGTACAGGTCTCAATCATGCCCGAAGCGAACACAAGGGGTATCCCGGAGCCCGAATTTGTATGGCCAATTATTCGTACGTATCTGGGAGCACACACAAATTCCGGATGCTAGGATACTCCTTCTGTTCGCTCCGGTCATTACGGGGACTTGGATCATGGGTTGGGACACTCCATGCTGACACAAAAATGGGTTTAGGACGAAATGTGCATAACAAAGTATTTTTATTTTTGGGGGAGTTTAGTACTTTTTTTTTTTTACTTAATTCCGGTAACTTTGTGAAAAGCTGCCATGTCTACAATATGGGGACCCTACCCTCCTGACCCTGACAAAAAGTGATGTTGCTGGGGGAGGAGATTTCATTCTGACAGCTGACCGTCCGTAATGACCTAAGATCTACAGTATAACCATCTCGATCACAATCACTAATAGCTAGGGGATCCCGAAGCAAGAACGCCATGAATCGTAATAATTCCGGAGGAGGATTTGTCAGAGTGCAAATGTCCTTTCTTGGTAAGGATCATCAAGACTCACTCAAGCACCCGACTGGTGCGAGGCATAACAGTATTATGTGCTTCGTGCCACCCAAAACATGTACGAGGAATTAGGATTTCCAAATTGTTATAAGGCTCAGCCATGTTGGAAAAATTGATTCAAACAACTCCCAGGATTATTAGCATTATGAAGGAGAACAAGGCAGAAGGTTTTTTGAAATGATTGAAGGCCATAATAATGAGAAATAATTGATTGAAATGTTGCAGCCTGGTTCTGTATTGGATGGCACGAACCATACTATAGCGATACTCTAGTCGCAGTTACAACGATAATGTCTAAATTTTTAAACTAATCCAATTGGGTGAAGGGAAAAATAGAGCCAGTTGAGCTGTCTCGTCGGCCAATGCCTCATTCATGGAGCAGCTTCAGGTACCTTTCCGGAATATCCGCTCTGAAACACCACCCAAACAGGAGTCCGAGCACTATCCTGCCGTACCTCGCCAAAGTGGAGTTTCGTTCCCACACCCTGAATGCTTCCCGCTTCTTCCGCTTGCCCCGCCACTGTTCCAGCTTCTCCACTGACACTTTGGCCGTCATCACCATTCTCTCGAGGCAAACCCACAAGTCCAATGTTCTTCTTCCCAGTATCTCTAACCCAGAGCTTTGTAGGGGCACTCTGCTCACACGTTTCGGGGTACAATAAATTCGTGACGAGCCTCCCGGTACTCGTATGATTAATCAGCCCTCGGACAACCGCTATCGAAACCCTCGATGCGACCAGCATTAACAAGGCAATGAATAGTGATGTAACCCACATCACCAGTATCGTGAGGGCGGGTATCGCAAATACAAGGTCGTATGTAATTCTTTTACCGTATGTTTCCACAGCGAGCATGCCGTCCGTTGGGTTGTTGTCCCCTTCGGCGACTCCGTACGCAGAGGACACACTCTTGGTACCGACGAGACTATTCGCAACGATGTCAGTCCAGATCAGGTTCGGTATCAAGGCAACTGAGTCCTGCGTCTCGCTGAGCTTCTGCCACTTAGTGCGGAGGGCAAAGTTCCGTTGACCGGAGAAGTCTATCAAGGTGGTAATCCCTTCGAGCGCTTGGCCTGGGACAGTCAGAAGACCGAGCGAGCTCAAAGGCGGGAATGTTGAATTGGGGGGCTCTCTCTTGACTGCAGGTAACCACAAGTGCTCGCGCTGGATATTCCAGAGGTGTGGGGTGTCTTGGTATTTTGGGTCAACGATGCCCCAGAAGGGGTATCCCTCGTTGATCATCATGCCTGAGTTTTCCACGGCCCATACAGGCATTACCGATATCGAGGAGTAGTTCTTTGGCACAACTTTATCCACGCGCAAGTTCTCGAGGGTGTGAGTGCCGTTCATAGTCAAGGTTACGACCTNGAGTAGTTCTTTGGCACAACTTTATCCACGCGCAAGTTCTCGAGGGTGTGAGTGCCGTTCATAGTCAAGGTTACGACCTTCACGGAGGCTTTTATCGCTGTCGCACAGGTGTAGATTGGCATGGACCAGTTTGTCCCGGCGTCGTAGGTTTTGGCCCCACCGGGGTCTGCACGCTTGGCCATGCCGAAGATTGTGCTGCACTTTATGGCGATGTTAGTGATATTTGACATATCGTCGTCATAGTAGCCTCTGCATTGGGCATCTGTAGCACAGTTTAGAAACGAATGGGTAAAGGGGTTCTGGGGTAGGTTACTTGCGTTGGTGAAGTTCCTTTTTTCACCTTCGAAGTCTGTACTATTACCTCCCATCCAGTTTCCATTTATATCTCCGATCGTGATTTTTGTAGGCACAAAATCATTCCTTAAATCACCTTGCCTTTCGGTAAAAGAATAGCTCTTCCCCAAGCTTGTCAGGTTCCTCGTGAGGTTGAAAAACTGGGCCGCTATCTTGTTCGTCATCCAAGCTCCACTGAATGTCCGCTGCCAGAGTTGTGGATCGAGTTGGGAGTTAGTCTGATTAAAATTTGGCTGATCGGGAGCAAGGTTGACCCATCCTCCCCGATCCGTCGAGCGCAGGTCACCTAACTGGAGGTCAGAGGAAACGGTGAAGTCAATAGTGAGGTTGTTGTCAACACATTGGGACACCGGCTCCAGCCAGAGGAGACTCTCCTCCCACGTTCCTCCGTATCGCAGATTCCGAGGGGCAGAGTGGTTCCGGAAGCCGACTCCTCCGTTTTTTGTATCTAAAATCAATCCCTCCACCAACTCAAAGTCGTCATCGAGGATTACACTCCGGAATGTCTCGAAAAGCCCGATGGTGTAGACATTATTCTGACTGTCTGGGATCCGATTGCTGGAGTTTTTAGCATCCGAATCTCTGGAGTTGCTGAATGCTCTATACTGGACATCAAAAGGGCCACTTATGAGATTGCCACGCCCGGTGCTGCCGCTCTTGAATATATCGGTGATGTTTTGGGGAATATTTTTGTCAATATATGCGCGCTGAGCTGGGTATAGCTCAGTCTGATTAGTGAGGAGAAGTCCCGAGAATGACCCGGGACAGTCAATGTACGTCCCGTATCCGCAGGTGCGGGAAAATACATATCCGGAACGACCGGGAGTGCCTTGGCCGAAAGTCGATATGTCCTTGAGGTACTGAAAGGCAGTGGGCTTTGTGAAACTAGGAGCTACCTCCTCGCCTAAACCAAGAGGTGTGACAACTCCGGCAATGGCAAGAATTACCAAGGCTATTGTGGAGAGAGTCGTGATATAGATAACGCGCTTCCGGACCCCGCGGGTGGCTGCTGAATCGGCGGAGAGGATCGAAGGCCACATTGAGGCCTGGAGGGTTCTTCCAACAACAGACCTAGCATTGAATGGTGAGTAGGACCTCAGATGGCAATTGGAACGAGCCTCAAAAGCATCACATACCATGTCACGGCACTATTTTCATTTTCCAGAAATGCAACCAGTATCAGGACGAATGCAAGGGGAAGGGTAAATTGTACTGAATCGTTTAGTCAGTCCCATAGATTCGGAGCCTCTTGGATGTTGCCTACCTATTATGACCCAAAGATTGATTATACCGGACACTTGACCAACTGTAAGATCACCCATTTTGACAACAACGGCAATTGTTAGCCTTAGGGCAGGAAGATGTGTAAGAAACAAAGCGAATGTAAATGCGATTGGGAAAGGAAAGCAAGCAGTGGTCTCCTGATATATTTTTTAAAAGGTTTTAGGCCTTTTTAGTGTACTAAGCGCTTCCCCCAATCAGTCTCTTAAGGCCCTGTTTGGCGCATAGAAAAAGCTCCCTTTTTCTCACTTTTATAGCATTTTTTCGTCATATATTTTTAAATATTATATGGGCATGTGTTTGGCGCGCCAATTCCAGCTCTGCACTGCCCTTTCATATCGCCAGAGCACCTGCACACCGGAGATCCCGGAGATCCCGGTCCGCGCCAGGCGCCAGGGTCTACAGCAACTTGTTTCCCATTGGATATGGCAATAATATGATAATACTTCAGTTATGATAATATGATAACTCCTCTCTTAAATCCTACAATTTCAGCCCCTTCACAGTATGCTCCTTTTATTGAGAACGAAAATGAATTCTCCTGCGCTGAAATAATCAGGTGAAGATCCCATCATTAAATTTTGTATTTCATTCTTGTGTTTTCGACGTTTCTTTAGTTATCGTAACTTCTTGGTAAACAAAAAAATTTGTGTTTTTCTCGGTATGTGCACAGTTGCTATGAGGTTAAGATGCCTCTAACTCGAAACTCCTAATAAGTGATAATGACATTTTCCGCACAAAAGGCGACGCATATTTATTCCAACTACACCAAACTACGGGCGGCTAGCTACTGTAAGAACTGGAATAATTAAGAATAGTCCTACGACGTCTAGAATTTCCCCCTTTGGCTTGGGCGAAAACACTGCCTCAGTACTCGAGTAGAGAGATAAAAAACAAATATATAACAGACCTTACTGGAAGAGGCAAGCCCAAGGTCTTAGCGAGATTCTCAATTATTCAAACGGGCAAAAACAAAACAAAACAAAGACAAATTCACCATCGGTCTGAACATCATCACTATCCGAGCTCCGGGTGGCCTGCTGTACCTCAGGCCCATCGGTTTCGTCCCTGTGGAGCAATCCCCACTTTTCCTCTCCGAGGTGGGCCAGATTATTTGTCATCCCCCTAGATGCTCACTAGTCATCACTCGAGCCTCCTAATCTGGTTTATCTTACATAACTACTAGTGGATCGGACCACAGCTCCTGACGGAGATGGGCCCGACTTCCGTCAACCGGGTAGTACTCACGCTGGATTAACGCCCACAAACACTGCCGTTACAGGGATTGCGTACCAAATTTTCACCGGCAGTATACTGGTACTCGAGTATCTACTTCACTATGTGTCATACTCATAGTCATCGTTCTTGGGATAAAAAAATGATGCGAATCACCACGCATACCGGTACTCGTGCCGGGCAAGAAAGTATTCGGAGATCCGGTGGCGGTTATGTGGGCTCACCCAAGGCTGACTGTGCCATATATTTTGCAAACCCCTGCCTTCCAATAATTTTTCCATCCCACAATTTCTAAGCCAAACTAAAGTATTTGCATCTTCCCCATTTTTTCCCCAATGCTTCTTGCCTGGGACAGGTACAGCGGCATTCCTAGATTTCTCATATCCCGTCTTGTTTCTCATGAACCGTACTATTTAATAACAAGAGAACAAGAAGAGCCTCCTAGATGACTATATTCGGGTATGTATCTCGGGATATTTTAGACTTTTATCACAATTTATTTCGTCTGATTATAGGAGGGGGGGGGGTAGCAAAGCGTTTCCAAGGGGCGGGTGTACCTGGATGGGTACAGAATTTTACGAACGCGGCTGTACGAATGCAGTATCATGACCGTACAAGCATAATACTCGTGCATGCGCGCGAGGTGCCCTGGGGTCAGGGGTGTTTCGAGCGTTCTCCATATTGCTGCCGGCACTTAGCGGAATATAGGTGCTGTACCTTACACTAGCAAGAGTCGGAAGGGGTGGCTGGATGAAGAATGGCTTCAATGAGTAAAAATATTTCACATAACGGCCACAGAAAGGTAGAATTTCATCTCCTGGGTGTTTCGGTTTCCTCGAGAAGCTGGACTCTTCTCTAGAGCCAGGGTTAGGGGTATGAAATAACCTACAATTTAAAAAATATGTTAGACCGGAAAGCAAATCAGAGGGAAGTGAATCAGTTAAAATGGACCAAGAAGACGGTAATTTAACAGTCTCGATTTACACCTGATACTGGAAACACGAAATACAACATGGTAGGAAGCATCCCAGATAGAAGCCTGCACTAGATTTGCCCTTTTTTGGACAAATTTGGTAGGTTGGTTAGGTTTTGTGGAACTTTTTGTACTGATGATTAGAACAAAATTCACATATAAAGTGATCTAGGTCCACAAACACCCGCTATATTATTTTGGTCTAATTCCTTAACACAAGAGTGTTCTTCAAATTAGGGTCTGTTTGGATATAACCATTCCCTTGTCTTGTAGGACTGTTTCTGCAATAAAACCGATCATCGGACGGAAGGAAATCGTTGCTTTGTATGGGGCAAACCGACGGGAATAGTTGTATCCAAACAGAGGCTTAGCTCTTCCGTAGCACATATAAACTTCGGCATGGCTTCCATGCACTAACCTAAGTATCGTAATCAGAAGCAACCCCTACTAAATTCCTCTTTCTATTCTTTCGATTACAGTTAGCCCCCGGCTCGTACATAGTTTGCCCCCCACATTCCTGGTCCTGCATACCTGCCTAGAAATACTTAGAATCAGTACAGGTTATGCGAGTCGAACCCTATCTTGGTAGGTGCAAGGTCTAGGTTATGGTTCGGGACGTCCAAAATTTGCGCTGGAGCCCAGCTTTTAAAACCCGCTAGGCTCTAGAACCACGAAGCTATTGCCGAAAAGAAAACTGCGCAATAGAAGGAAGAGAAAGGAGAATAGCGCGGAGGGTCCCCGGAATTAATTTCGTGGTTGCAGAGGCTATCGGATTTGGAAGGCTGGACTCTAGTCTTGGTCTTGGATTGCCCGATCTATAAAATTGACTGAATTGACCAGTTTTGTGACATATTATACCGCGTTGTGTTTACTCTTATATTGCTATCGCCTGGTCCTTACATACATTACGTGCCTGCAATCTGAGTAAGGGTACCATATAATTCCACTATCTTCGGCCTGACGAAACTCTAACTTGGGGAGGAATAGCGGCTACTATATCTGGTATCGTGGGATCTGCCAAACCTCGCTAAATGGTGTCAGGCTGTGTTTTACCTCATAAGCTAGACTCTACAAGGCTTAGCCAACGGCCGGAGATAGTGGATCTCGAGAGATTATAGGGTACTGTATAAGGCCGGGTCACAGGGATTGTGAGTGCCAGAGGTAGTGGATTTCACAAGATTATACGGTAGTGAGACATCCGTTCCCGTGGATTACATCCCAATCGGTGGCGCCGTCCCGTACACCCGTATGCCGCAAGTCTAAACTAACTACCATGTCATTCTCGGAAACTACACTTCCTCCCGCCTTCTAACAAACTCGGTCGATTATGTACTAGCCTCAGTGCTCGGTGCCAAGTTTTCCCCCAATCAAAGTAAACCAGTTGATGCGCCAATTATTTCTTAACTCGGAGGAACTGATAGAGCACAGTACATGCACCCAAGCAACAGATCGTGCCCAAAATGTGCAGACAGCTCACGAGATGCGACAGCTGATATTGAATATGTATTTGGGACTTCTCTTTACCCGTGGGCGCTCTCATGGCAAGGGGTGCCCCTTGCACTTTTCCCGAAGCGTTAGTCTCTAGCCGCACTGTGGCAGTTTTTCTGGCACATTTGCGCTTACGTAAGGTTGGATGTGGGGTCCATCCCGCCACATCCCTGCCCCGCGAATCGGCCAGGACTCCATGAACTAGCTCAAACCTTTATCATCAAGTATCACCCTCAGCAAACTTTACTTTCCGGCCACGGTCCGGTGGATCCTCTTTGATGATTTCATTCCTTGGTAGACAGCACTGCAATATCAGAAAGAGCGTGGATAATATTAATATCATGCAATAAGAACCCGGAATATCTTTCCCGTTCCCGAAACAAAGGTCCCGACGCCCCCCAGCCCCGAAGACCCTCCTACGTACATTACGGAGGAATAGCTTCATATCAGTGCTCCATCCTGAGATCCCATGCAATCACTCACTGGTCCCTGAGATTTCTGTGTCCGGTGAACGAAATATGGTGGCCTGAACCTGTGCGGACTTGGGATTGAACGGAAAATTTCAAAATAAATAAGAAATACGGATAACGGATCACCATATTAGGAGAAAGGGTGGGTTTCGTAGCTAAATCCCTGTGCCTCCTCTTAATGTGGATAACGGTGGATGACCGATTGCGCAGCAGTAGATAGAAGGCTAAACCAATATCTGGGGAACTATGGTGGTATGTGGACAAGAGTAATAGGTAAGGTAAAATAGCTTCGTTCTTCAACTATCCTCTAAACTATCGGTAAAGATAGATGTATAAATGAAACATAAAGGATGCATCCAGATTCTTCCATCCATCACTACACCTATCTCTATCTCTCCACAGATTCTGCCCATTCCTCCGCACACTCCCGTGATAAGAAAGAAAAGAAATGTCTGGAGAATCTATTCCCTAACCACTAAACTGCCACCTAATCTATCGAACTTCCAAACTCTTTGCTAGACTCCCGAAACTTCCACTATCCACTCCGATCAATCAACACCCAACTAGAACCTTCAACACCTTCGACTAGCCCACATTTCTCAGCCTATGATCCTTATACGAAATGGGCCCGCTGAGGAGGCAATTACGCAATATTGAATGACTTACCCCCCGAATGCAAAAATATCCGGATAATCCACGGACCCCTAAACTTAGGCAATTTACCGGTATCCCATAGTCTGTCGGGTGTGCCCAAGAAATCGGTGCTCGGGGTCTCAGTTTGAATTTGTTCCCAGTTGTAGAAGAGTTATTTTCTTATCCCGTTATTTTCTTATCTGGATCTCGCTATCTTAACCAGAGTTCTTGGGCGCACCCCCCGACGGACTGAGGGAGAAATTTTTACGAGAGCTTGGCGCCTTGGCATGCAATTGTCCGCATACTTTGAATCCGGCGAGTAGTGTTGAGGAATTTCTTGTAAGGTAAGGTCTGAACAGCGATCTACTGTGGCGCACATGTAGTTGAGGGCACTATGAACAGCACAGCAGATACATCGCGGGTTAGACGTATTTTGGGTATTAAGTTGGTGCGCTAGTGAACTCACTTATAGACGTCGGATGTGCGACTAGCGCTGTGACATGGGCCATATATACTACTGTAGAGCTCGGGTCATTAGGGACAATCCAGATTGCGAACACTAAAACAACAGGTATTATGGGTTGGGACACTCCACGCCGACACAAGGGTTTTAAGACAAAATGTGTATAAAAGAAGTATTTTTGGTTTTTTGGGCAGCTTGGTACTTGTTTTCAAGGGTATCCGGCCGAGTTTTCCTGTTCAGGAATTTTCCACGGTGATGACCTCTCCCTGAGGGTATAGCAAAATCATTCTACATGATTCCGGTAACTTTGTGGAAAGCTAACATGTTTACAATATGGGGACACTACCCGTCCGATGCTGACAAAAAGTGAGGTTGGTGGGACAGGACACTGCATGCTGACAGCTGACCGTCCGGAACGACGTGAGCTCTGTAGTATGACTATCTCAATCACAATCACTAATAACTATGGGACTCTGAGGTGAGGAAAGCTATGAATTGGGATAATTCTGAAGGAGGATTTTTTCAGCCTGAAAGTGCCCTTTCTTGCTCCGGATCATTAAGACTCACTCGAGCACCAGATTGGTGTGAGGCACATCGGTATTATGTGGTTTGTGCCATCGAAAACATGCACGCGGAATTAGGATTTCTAAACGATTACAGGATTCCGCCAAGTCCGAGAATCGATTCAACCAACTTCCGGGATTATTAGAGTTACGAAGGAGAACAATCAAGAAGGTTTTTTGAAGTGACAGAAGACCATAATAATGTGAAATAATTGATTGAAACATTGCAGCCCGGTTCTGTATTGGATGGCACGAACCATAATATAGTGATACTCTATTCGCAGTTATAACGATAATGTCTAATTTTTTAAACTAACCCAATTGCGTGAAGGGAAAAATAGAGCACGTTGAGCTGTCTAGTCGGCCACTGCCTCATCCATGGAGCAGTATCACGCCACCTTTCCGGAATACCCGCTTTGAAACACCATCCAAACAGGTGTCTGAGCACTATCCTGCCGTACCTCACCAAAGTGGAGTCCCGTTCCCACACTTTGCATGCTTCCCGCATCTTCCACTTGCCCCGCCACTGTTCCAGCTTCTCCGCCGACACTTTCACCGTCATCATTCTCTCGGCACAAACCCACAAGTCCAATTTTGTTCTTCCCTGTATCCCTAATCCAGACCTTTGTGGGGGCACTCTGATCACACGTTTTCGGGTACAATAAGTTCGTGACGAGCCTCCCGGTACTCGTATGATTAATCAACTCCCGGACAACCGCTATCGAAACCCTCGATGCCACCAGCATTAATAAGGCAATGAATAGTGATGTAACCCACATCACCAATATCGTGAGGGCGGGTATCGCAAATACAAGGTTGTATGTAATTTTTTTACCGTATGTTTCCACAGCGAGCATGCCGTCTGTCGGGTTCTTGTCTCCTTCGGCGACTCCGTATGCGGAGGACACACTCTTGGTACCGACGAGGTTATTCGCGACGAGGTCGGTCCAAATCAGGTTCAGTATCAGGGTAGTAGAGTTGTGCGTCTCGCTGAGCTTCTGCCACTTACTCCGGAGGGCAAAATTATTTTGACCGGAGTAGTCTGCAAAAGTGCGAATCCCTTCGAGCACTTGGCTTGGGACAGCCAAAAGGCCGAAGGAGCTTGAAGGCGGGAGCGTTCCTAAAGTGGGCTTTCTCTTAACTGCGGGTAACCACAAGTGCTCGCGCTGAATAGTCGCGACGTGTGGGTCGTCTTTGTATTTTGGGTCAACGATGCCCCAGAAGGGAAATATCTCGTTGATCTTCATGCCTGAGTTTTCCACGGCCCATACAGGCATTGCCGATATCGAGGAGTAATTCTTTGGTACAACTTTATCCACGCGCAAGTTCTCGAGGGTGTGAGTGCCGTTCATAGTCAAGGTTACGACCTTCACGGAGGCTTTTACCGCGGTTGCGCAGGTGTAGATTGGCATGGACCAGCTTGTCCCGGCATCGTAGATCCTGGCCTTATCGCGGTCTACACGCTTAGCAATGCCGAAAACTGTGCTGCACTTGATGGCGATGTTGGTGATGTTTGATATATCGTCCTCTCCGTAACCTCTGCATTGGGTATCTGTAGCATAGGTTAGAAGCGCATGGGTGGGTGGGTTCTGGGGTAGATTACTGGCGTTGGTAAAGCTTACTTGTTCACCTTCAAAGTCTGTACTATTACCTCCCATCCAGTTTCCGTTTATATCTCCGATCGTGATTTTTGTAGCCACGTAATCATTCCTTGAATCACCTTGCCTTTCGGTAAAAGAATAGCTCTTCCCTAAGCTCGTCATGTTCCCCGTGAGGTTGAAGAACTGGGCCGCTATCTTGTTCGTCACCCAAGCTCCATTGTATGTGCGTTGCAAGAGCTGTGGATCCGATTGGGAGTCAGTCGGATTGAAATTTGGCTCATCGGGAGCAAGGTTGACCCATCCCCCCCGATCCGTCACGCGCAAGTTACTTAACTCGAGTTTCGGGGAAACGGTGAAGTCAACCGTGAGGTTGTTGTCCACACATTGGGATACGGGTTCCAGCCAGAGAAGACTCTCCTCCCACGTCCCGCCGTATCGCAGGTTCGAAGGAGCAGAGTGGTTTCGGAAGCCAATTCCTCCGTTTTTAGTATCCACAATCAATCCTTCCACTAGCACAAAGTCGTCGTCGAAGACCAAATTGCGGAATCTCTCGTAGATCCCGATGGTGTAGACATTGTCCTGACTCTTTTGAATAGGATAGCTGGAGTTTTCAGCATCCGAATCCACGGAGTTGCTGAAAGCTCTATATTGGACATCGAACGGACCACTTATCAGATTGCCACGCCCGGTTGTGCCGCTCTTGAATATGTCGGTAATGTTTTGGGGGATATTTTTGTCAATATATGCGCGCTCAGGTGGGTATAGCTCAGTCTGATTAGACAAGAGGTGAACTCCAGGGGATGACCCGGGACAATGAATGTAGCTCTCGTGTCCGCACATGCGGGAAAATAAATATCCCGAGCGACCGGGAGTGCCCTGGCCGAAAGTAGAGATGTCCTTGAGGTACTCAAAGACAGTCGGCTTTGTGAAGCTGGGAGCTACCTCCTCGCCTAAACCAAGAGGTGTGACAACTCCGGCAACTGCAAGAATTATCAAGGCTATTGTGGAGAGGGTTGTGATATAGATAACGCGCTTCCTGACCCCGCGGCTAGCGGCTGAATCGGCGGAGAGGATTGAAGGCCACATTGAGGCCTGGAGAGTTCTTCCAACAACAGACCTAGCATTGAATGGTGAGTAGGACCTCAGATAGCAATTGGAACGAGCCTCAAAAGCATCACATACCATGTCACGGCACTATTTTCATTTTCCAGAAATGCAACCAGTATCAGGACAAATGCCAGGGGAAGGGTAAATTGTACTGAATCGTTTTGTCAGTCCCATAGATTCGGAGCTTCTTGGATGTCGCCTACCTATTATGACCCAAAGATTGATTATACCGGACACTTGACCAACTGTAAGATCACCCATTTTGACAACAACGGCAATTGTTAGCCTTAGGGCAGGAATATGTGCAAGAAATAAAGAGAATTTTAATGGTGTTAGGGAAAAGAAAACAAGCAGTGGTCTCCTGATGTGTTTTTTGGAAAGTTTAGGCCTTCTTAGCCTACTGAACGCTCCCCCCGATTAATATCTGGAGACCCGGTTTATGCGAATAACAAAAGCTCCCTGTTTCTCACATTTATAGGTTTTTTTTTCATATATTATTAAATATTATATGGGCATGTGTTCGGCGCGCTACTTCCGGCATTGCACTGCCCTTTTCTATCACGAGAGCACGTGCCAACCGGAGAGCCCGGCTCGTACCAGGTGCCATGGCCCGCACTAGGCTCCAGGGACCACAGCAACCCATTCTCCCTCCAGATATGACAATAATCTGATAGTAATTCAAGTACGATGGCATAATAACTCTTCTTTTAGGCCCTAAAGTTTCAGCCCAGTGACAGTGCATTCCGCTTATTGAAAACAAAAGAGGCATTATCCTGCATTGAATTAAGCAGGTGGAAATATACATTATTTATATTTTATTCCTGGGTTTTCGACGGAATACCTTCGGCTATGGCGACTTCTGAGTAAACCAAATGTTCCTGTGTTTTCTCAATGTGTCCAACATGCTAGTACTCACAGTGGGTTAACGACTACAAATACTGCCGCTACAGGGATTGCATGCAAAGTTTTCTTAGGCTGTATAACTGCTTTACTATGCGTCATACTCATAGTCATCATTCTTGGGATGAAGGGTCTGGCGCACCAACCTAGGTGGGCGTAAACCATCGAACACATGCCGGTACTTGTCCCGGGTAAACAAGTGTTCGGAGATCTGGTCGAGGTTACGCCGGCTCACCCAAGCACTCGCTTTGTGCCATATATCTTACAAGCCCCTGGCCGAATACGCCCTCCACTCCGCTCCCCCCAAACTAAACTAAACTAGACCATCCGCGCCGGTCTTTCTATTTTTTGCAAATACTTCATGCCTGGGACAAGCACCCCCATATCCATAGGTTTCTCATGCCCTGTCTTTTATCTCATGAACCGTACCATTTAATAACAAGCGAACAAGAAGATCCTGCTAGATAACTGTATTCAGATATGCCTCTCGGGATATTGAAAAATTTCATCACAATTTATTTCCTCTAATTATAGGAGGGGGCGGGGGTAGCAACCCATTTCCAAGGGGCGGGTGTACTCGGGAGGGTACCGAACTTTACGAACGCGGCTGTCCGGATACAGTATCATACTCCTACATGCGCGCAAGGCGCCCTAAGGTCAGGGGTGTTACGAGCGTTTCCCATATTGCTGCCGGCACCAGCCAGAATACGAGCATGGTACTCGAGAACATTACACACGTAAAGGTCGGAAGGGGAGGCTTGAAGAAGAATTGCATTCAACGGGTAAAAAATATTTTGCATAATGGCCACAGGAACGTAGAATTTTACCGCTCGGGTGGTTCAGCTTCGTCAAGGAGCGGGCGCGCTTCTTGCCTGAGAGGAAGGTAACACAGACGATGACCGGCAGAACCCGAAACCATGTTTAAGTTCACTAAACAAAAGACTCTTGCCTACGAGAATTACCCCACATTTTCGCTAGAGTAAGCATTTATGGTGTGGCCGTCTATCAGTTGCAGCACTGGTGTTTCAAAAATTAATTTAATGCATTATGCAATCAAGGTTCGTGGTATTTCATAACATCACTGAGTTTTAGAGGCTAGACATTCAGGTCAAATTATGGGTCCGGAAGTATGTTTTTAAAAGAATATATAAACCTCCAGTATACAATAGAAATGACAAAGAACTGAATCTATAATCCGGATTCAATTTCAAACCTCCAAAGTTCAGGAACGTTATGGATTAAAGTTACCCCTAACCCTCCCTGTGCGACACACATTTAATTTGGGACGCTACTTATAGTAGTCTGCCTTGTCCCACAGGCAGCTGAGGCAATCCCGTTAGTTTTAGAATTTGGAATACTAACCTATTTTAATCATCGTGGTAGTACGGACCTTGTTGTTCACGGAAGGTGGAGTACCGGTACTTTGAACACCGCAAAACCTATACCGTCAAGTATGGCAATGGTCGGAACGAGAAACCATGCGTGGATTGTACTAGTACTCCCAATCATCAAGATAATATGCAAGTATTCCAAATTCTAAAATCAGACGGACTGTCTCGGCAACTTGTGGGATAGATGGCCGCCACCACACCAGCATCGATTTTCGATGACTCCAAATGCGGTGGCCAGACCCGCACATCCGGAACCACGAAAACTGCCGGAACGCCCTGTACCCACTCCCTTTTCTGATCTTAACCTAGGCACCTGGAATAATCAGGGTGCTAACGTGGTGATGAATTTAAAGTAAAGAGTAACGGGCGCAGGTGGGGGATCATTCCAGTAAGATGGTGGAAATTCAAGACCCCTAAGTACACGGCTTGAAGTGCTGGTATGCATGGGGCATCCAGCAGTTGCTGCTACCACACCCCAAGACAAACTGACTGGACTGCGCTTGTCTTCACTGGTATTCATATTATGCCCCATAATGACGAAGAGTGGGGGTTTTGCTTTTTGTAAGCTGGCACAATGCCTAGACACTTGTGGTATCTGGAGGGGGTACTTTAAGGTTTATGGGTGGTGCGGTTGGAGCTACCAAGTGCATGTTTCCGGATCGTGTATGACTGCAGGAACCGGGGACACTACCTCAGCTGCTGTGCCTCTTTCAATTTGAAACCGAAGTAGATTATTGTTGGACACGTAAAGCCTAGGTGGGCCCACTCGAACATCCCCTTACCCTCTGTATTCTTTTCCCTTACGGTAATCCCTGTGATTACCTTACGGAGATTTCTAAAAACGCCTTACTGCTAACCAGCATACGCGGGCAAAGTTACTACCTGCTTTAGAATTCAGTACTTGACTGCTAAGCCCCTGGAAGGAGCCTCAGATATTTTCGACACGTGGAGGGGACATAGGAATGAGCATCATTATATCGGGCTTGAGCTACTAGTAGATCTGCCGGTGAGACCATAATCGAAGCTGCTAAATGGGTTGTCAAACCCGCGAGGGGAATGCGGCTCTGCAGTCCTTGTACTCGGATGAAAGGGTATTTCGATACAGGGCCAGACTTTTCGTGGCCACCAAAAATCCTCATGAGTTATCACTCAAACCTCCTAATCTGGTTTAGTTTACATGTAAAGCTAATGGTGGTGGGCCGGACATAAGTCAACCCCCTAGTGGTATATTAGTAGAATGCTTCCGAAGCCGAAGCTGCAGATATGTTTTAGCGCTTGCTAAGGATCAACAACTAGGAAAGAAGACGAAATACCTCTCAACTCTCTCAATCATAGATAGAGGGGGAGGCAGAATCCGCGGTTGCTGTGGTGGAGATACGAAGAAAAAAAACGGCATCTTGTATACGTAGTAAGATAGCTATTAACGTTTCTTGGAAGCTATTTGCCTGATATATGAAATTTCAATGAGTGGGGGAGCTTCCGAGTGGCGAATTAATCCAAGTTTCGACTTGTACTGATCCTTTACATGTTGGTCCGAATGAGTGATATGCTATGGTGGCGATAGTTAGGTCGAATAGCTACTTGTATTATCTTATTCAACACTACAATCCTTTAATTGCGCTGCCGCAAAGTGGATATTTCTTCACTTTCGATGCGCGATAGCTCCCCCAGGGCATCAGAAAATAGCGCTTGTTCTTTCTATGGGATCCGAATACACCCTAGACTCGCTACATTACCTGCCAGGAATCTGAATGAGGGGGTGTTTGGCTGCCGTGTTGATAATAATTTTTGTGATTCTGAAATCCAAATCATGCGGTGTTTGGCTGACATTTGACCTCAAAATCATGATTTGCATCTTTCGTGATTTTAAGGTTTAACATGTGATTTTAAAGATCACGGCAGCCAAACACCCCCTAAGTGCCATACCGCCGGCTCCTGGAGATTGCGCCCGAACCAGTGGTACCTTACCGTCCACGGGTACACCCTAGTCCGAACTAGCCACCATATCATTCTCGCAAACGAGACTTCCCCCCACCGCCCAATTTTTGTGATAAACTTCAGTCGATTATGTACTTTTCCGAATGCCCGGTGGTAAGTTTCCCTGAAGCCAAACTACGCCAGTTTGTGCACCAGTTATTTCTTCACTCGGGGGAATCAATAAAGTGCATAAACCGGCGCCATTGGCTCCCTCCTAACTGTGCGGACGACGTATAAGACCCAGTATCTAGTATCGAAAATGTATACGGAAATTTTCTTTACCCATCAGCGCTCTTATCGGTAGGGATTCCCCTCTTATTATCCCAGGCGGTTAGTCTCCAGCCACACTGTGACAGTTTTCCGGCAATTTATCGTTGCAAAAGCTTGGATTTACAGTACTCGAGTAGTGGGGTCTCTCCCGGGGTATCCCTGCTAAGCAAAGACGCCAAGACCTAGCGCAGGCCTTTGTCATCCAGTATCACCTGGTCACTGCTTAACAAACTTTACTGCAAAGTTCCGGTCCGCTAGCGCCCGGGTTCTTGGAATTGATACTCTCCAGCCAATCCCATAATATCAGAAACTAACATCCAATGAGAACCCGCAATTGTGATTTTTTATTTTTTTTTCAAAAAAAAACCTCCCAATGACCCCAGGCTTGAAGATCCGCCGCAGTACTAACTTTATATTGGGAAATAGCTTCATATCAATACTCAATCCTTCGATCCGTTGACATCGCTCGCTCGGCCATGAGCTCTCCGCATCTGACGAACTGAATGCGATAGTCCGGACTGATACAAACCGGGGGATGAATACAGGGAAATTTCGGATTGATCTGGAAATGATCACTCTGGATATCACCATATCTGGAGGCAGCAAGGGTTTCTGGGATGCTGACTAAACAACTGTGACTTAGATCAAGCCACACTTCCAAGGTTAGGATCCTTGTATGGAGTGGATCTGGTAGGGAGGGGACTGTGCGAATATGGAATACTTGCCGGGTGCAGAAGTGCCCGGACAACCCCCCATAGACCCCTAAACCCATGTCATTTATAAATTTGTACATGGTCTTGGTGCCTTCACATTCGAGGTATTTGCCTAATTTTAGATCCGACGAGAGATCTTGGCAAGTTGCTTAGGGTCTGCTTGGACACAGCGGTTCCGTTTTGGGACCGTTCCTACCGTAAAAAGGATCGTCAAACGGGAGACAATGTCACCTTGTATGGGGTAACTGACCGGAACCATTGTATCCGAACAGACTCACTGGGTAAGCCCTCGATGCCGAGATATTGTAGCGCACGTGAACAGTACAGCAAATACATCAGCGTTCAAGCTTTTTCGAGGTATCAAGCCGAGACACCAATCAACTCACGGCGGGCGCGTTAGATATGCTACGATACCAGCCCGGTAACTTGAGTTGTAATTACACATCACTACTTCAATCACGATTGCTGATCATTATGGAATTTTGAGATAATGAACGCCATGAACTGTAGTAATTCCAGAGGAAGATTTTTGTTTAACCGGTGCCAGTGTGCTCCTCTTGGGGATCATCAAGACTCGCCTGAGCATTTGCTTCGTGCGACACATTTGTACGGTCATAGAGATTCTTTAATCATGATTATCATAATAAAGCGTAATTGTTTCAGCAAACCCTATATAGAAGTTGAGGAGAAATAGTGCCCGGCAAGCCATCTGGTCGGCCAGGTCCTCATCCATGGAGCGGCCTCAGGACACCTTTTTTTCTCTTGAATACCCGCTTTGAAACATTACCCCGACCGGAGTCTGCGCGCTATGCTCTTCCACCTCGCCGAAACGGAGTCTCATTCCCTCGCTCAGCATCCCTTCTAGTTCTCCCACTTCCTCCACTATGGTCGCAGATCCTCCACCGGCCCTTTCACCACCATCGCTACCTTCTTTTCCTAAACCCACAAAGCCTATTTTCTTCTTCCCAGCACCCCTAACCCAGATCTTCGTAGAAGCACTCTGCGCACATGTTTCCGGATATAAGAGGTTCGTGACGGACCTTCCAGTGCTTGTATGATTTATCAACTTCTGGACAGCCGCCAGAGAAACCCTCGATGCGACAAGCATTAACAAGGCAAGGAATAGCGATGTAACCCACACCACCAATATAGTGAGGGCCGGTATCGCGAATACGGGGCGGTAAGTAATTCTTTTACCGTACGTGTCCACGCTTAGCGTACCGGCCGAGGGCTGTTCGTCCCGTTCGGTGACGCCGTATGCGGAGGGCACGCTCTTGGTACCGACGAGATTATTCGCCACGATGTCAGTCCAAATCAGGTTCGGTATCAAGGCAACAGAGTTCTGCGTTTCGCTGAGCTTCCGCCACTTACTTAGGAGGGCAAAATTGCGTTTGCCGGAGTAGTCATCATTAGTGCGAATCATTCCGAGTGCTTGGCCAGGGACCGTCAAGAGGCTGAGCGAGTCTGAGGGTTGTATTCTTGCTAAAGCAGCCGTTCTGTAGACCGAGGGCAACCACAAGTGCTCTCGTTGAATAGTCCAGAGTTGTGGCGCATCTTTATATTTTTGATCCACGATGCCCCAGAAGGGGTATGAATCATTCATGTCCATACCTGAGTTTTCAATTGCCCAAACTGGCATTACCGATACTGAGGAATAGTTCTTAGGCACAACTTTGTCCACCCGTAGGTTTTCGAGGATGTGAGTGCCGTTCATGGAGAATGTTACCACCTTGACCGAGGCTTTTATCGCAGTCGCACAGGTGTAGATTGGCCTGGACCAGTTGGACCCGACGTCGTGCATTCTGCCCGTGTCACCACCATCGGTTCGCTTTGCGGTGCCGAAAATTGTGCTGCACTTTATACCGATTTTAGTGATGTTTGGCATCCTGGTTCCCCCGTCGCTTACGCATTGGCTATCTGTCGCTCAGGTCAGAAGAGTATAGGTAATTGGGTCACGGGGCTGATTACTTGCGTCGGTCAAGTTCCTTGGTCCTAGATCAATTTTTGGGAGATCAGCTCTGATCCAGTCCGCATTTATATCCCCGACCGTGATTCGTGTAGTCTCATAACCAGTCCGATTGCCATAGCTCCCTGGCAATCGACGGTAGCTCTTCCCCATGTTTGTCATGTTCCTCGTGACGTTGAGAAAACTGGCCACTATCGAGTTCGTCGTCCAAGCTCCTCCATATATGCGCTGCCACAGCTGCGGGTCCAGTTGGGAGTCTGCGTAATTAGAATCCGTGTGATCAGGAGCAAGGTTGACCCATCCTCCGCGATCCGTCAAGCGCTTGTCACCAATATCCGAATCTGAAAGAATGGTGAAGTCGATGGTGAGGTTGCTGTCAAGACATTGGGACACGGGCTCGAGCCAGAGAAGACTCTCCTCCCATGTTCCGCCGTATGGAAGATTCAGAGGGGCGGAGTGATTCCGGAAACCCACCCCCCCATTCTTTGCATCCACAATCAATCCTTCCACTAGCACAAAGCCGTCATCCAGGATCACACTCCGGATTGTCGCAGCGACCCCTGTGGTGTAGAAATTATCCTGGCTCCTTGAAGTGTGGTTGCTGGCCTTTGCGGTATCCGGATGCTTTGAGTTGCTGAAAACTCTGTGCTGGACATCAAGTGGGCCACTCATTAGATTGCCACGCCCACTGGTGGCGCTGGTAAATATCTCGGCCACGTCCACAGGAATATTTGTGCCGATAGATGCATTCTTCGGTTCGTATGGTCTAGAGGTATTGGCGAAGTAAGCATCCGAATGGAACACCCCCCGACAAACTCCAAACTGCCGAAACCCACAACGGGAAAACACATATCCGGAACGACTTTGAGTGCCTTGGCCAAAGGTCGAGGTGTCCTTCAGATACTGGAAAACAGCTGGCTTAGTGAAACTAGGAACTATCTCCTCACTCAAACCCAGAGGTGTGACAACTCCGGCGATGGCTAGAATCATCAGAGCTATTGTGGAGAGGGTTGTGATAAAAAAGACGCGCTTGCGGACCCCACGCGTGGCGGCTGAATCGGCGGACAGGATCGAAGGCCACATTGAGGCCTGGAGAGTCCTTCCAACAACAGACCTACGATGTAACAGTGAGTAGGACATCAAATGCCAAGTGAAACGGAAATATCAAAAGCATCAAATACCATGTTACGGCACTATTTTCATTTTCCAGAAATGCAACCAGTATCAGAACGAATGCGGGGGGAAGTGTATGTTGTACTGAATTATTTGGTCAATCCTAAAGATTCGGAGCCTCTTGGATGTCACCTACCTATTATAACCCAAAGATTGATGATACCAGATACTTGACCAACTGTAAAATCACCCATTTCGACCATAATCGCAACTGTTAATCTTAGGGCATGAACATGTGCAAGAAATAACGAGGATGAGAATGGCGTCAGGGAGGGGAAATAAAGCTGCGGTCTCAGGATATATTTTTTTAAAAAGTTTAAATCTTCCAAGCGAGCCTAGCCCTCTTAGCGGTCATATTTATGCCCTGTCTAGCGCGCGGAAAAAAATTCCATTTTTGCCACTTTTATAGTCCTATATTTTGAAATATATTGGCATGTGTGTGGTGCTCCAATTAAATTGGTGATTTCCCGTTTTGTATATCTATCCGCTTCTTACCCAAGATCCTGGGCTGAATTACCCGCGGTGGTTTAGAGTAACTGGTTTTTTCCCCCCAGATCTGGTATTCTACTCGGGCATGGACCTGGGTGGCCGGACAGCCAGGAGGTCTAGAGCCCTGACCGCCCTACCTTGATTGGAAATAAAAAGATAGACCTGGAAGATAAATTTCTAAGAGAAGCAAGAAGCTTGGACTGCTCTAATCCCTGGCTGTCAGGTTACCCCCATCTCTATATCGGGGTGGTGCGGTGCGAGGTGTAAAAAGCGTATATAATACTTGTAATGGGCAAGGAATTTCAGAAAACGGCCGGCATGTTATACCTCTGCTAGGGCTGGGGGTGGAGACAATGTATGATAAGGCAAGTGGAAACATGGGTGGCAACCTGCTAGCATGTGTCGGTACTGGGGTTATCCTGATGAGAGTTAGCGCTTGGGAGAAGCAATGGGCAAGGGTTCGCTGTTGTGTATCACACCTGATAGATGGGACCATGGGCCGGCCTACACAGCGGCCGGTGTTCCCTTCCTCTCCCCCACACGCTCTCGCACATGGCTACACTTACACACCGGCCACCTTAGACCCTGATTCTTGATTATGGAATTATGAAAAGCATTGTGAATTTGATAATTGTAAATTTTATAGGCAATACAGATATAAAAAAAAACCAGCTTTAGAACAATATAAAAAGTAAATTTTGATTGCTAAAATCTATTTACAATAATGTTCCACTTTCGGTGATCATGGCTTCCATAATTGACTAACAAATCATTAAATTTCAAAATTCCCTGTCACTATATTTTTCCTAAATTGTTTTTTCTTTTATTCAAGGCTGATAATCTGCAAAACAACCTGAATTGGATGAGGTTCATCAGTGGAAGAAGCTGGGTATATCTTAGGCATTTCATATATGGCCTAAAATAAGTCTATTTATATCAGTATATTTGAGAATTTCCTACTGATTTGCAGATAGTAATAAGATAGGAGGAGACCCAATAACCCACATGGGATAATCTTAGATGTGAGGGAAAGATAGAGTGAGTGCTCAACTTGTAGTAGATTTAGATGAGTATTTCTATTGTTGTCGCTACCCATACTATAGCAATAAAACAAGGTTACACGATTTCAAGTGGGGGATCTCCTTGGTTCAGATTTGTACAAACATTCATAAATGACAGGAGGTACCGGAAGCTCATAGAATATAGATCAACATGCCAGAAACTGTGGGAGTTAAAGGACTATTAGTATAGGAATTTTTCTTTGTCATATAACAGGGTATGCTGCTTTATCATTCATGATCTTCATGTAGCCTAGTACTTTCTAATCCTTACCTGTATGGTTCTGGAAGACTGATATATACTATATGCTAAGTTCAACTTTCAGTTCAAAAGAGTGATACTTTAGACTGTAACAATAATTGTAATAACTCTCCATATTTGTACCCTTGCTTCTTGATAATTAAATCTTAACTTTTAAATCCTGTAACTATGTTATTTTATTTCCAGGAGTATATTCTTCCAACAAATATTCTTTTCTTGATTAATTTATTGTTTCTCTGATATTTGTTTCCTATTTTTATCCCCATTTCATATTCCCGTTCCTATCTTGTAGCAACTTTTTCCAAAATCAAGTTTGTCATTATTAACTTTAAGTATTTTGTAGTAAAATCTAAAATAATTCAAACTCAGAATGGAGAATTAAAGTGTAGAATATTCCCATTGAGAAGAACAAAGGTGTATAACCATGAGAGAGGAGGAACAAGAATTCCAGGCAGTGCAGATTTCCAGTTGTACTCTAGGAAGGTTCAAGTTATCATGGATCTTAAGTCAAGAGAGATCACAGTGGAGTTATTGGAAGAAGAAAGAACTTGCGACAAAAAATAGAATCCATGTATCTGATAATTTATCATGGTTCCACAAAAATAATAACATATTTCCAAGATTTGCAAATTAGGGTTTAATTATCTGGGAGTGCGAGCACAAATATGGAGGAGTGTCACGGTTGTTCTGGTAGTCCAAATTGTCCCACTTTTGGACTGAAAGTTAGCATAGAGTTTATCATAGTTTTCTGGAACCATGGTAGATTAATAGTAGTGATAATATGAGTTAATGCTGCCAATGTGCAATCTCAAATCATTATTTCGAAACCAAATTGTGCAGTCAAATACCTCCTCAGAAGTCCTGCTCCACATATTCCAGTCAACCTAATCCATGTTTTTCCTACCTGAGATCATCTTAGAAATATTGATGTAAACAGAATTAAATAACTTGACATTCATTCATATGAACTCAGATGCTTTCCCAACCCTACTACTTTTGGAAATCAGACATAACCGGAGATGCTGCTTGGCATTCTCACAACTAACCCAATGTGCTCAGAACCTCTCAGGCATGTATAGAACATGCGCGGCGTGCTCGCATCCCTAGTGCACTCTTACCGCCTGTTCATTCTCATATCCGGCCGTTTAGCCCTTCATTCCCGTATTTGGCCCTTAATTCGTTACTTTGTTCGCCGTACGCTTCCTTGCTGTTCGCCTGTATGTTGTCCGCCCGTATATCGTTCTTAGTTCGTTGTTGTCCGTCATTCGCGGTTCGCTACTCGTGATCGATCGTTCGCGGTTCGTTCGTGATTGTTGGTTTGCTGGTGCAGAACGTCTGCCGGAGATGGGAGCGATCGTGCTGGTGGGAGCAGAAACTGAAACGACAGCGGGAGTCTTTTTAGAGCCTGTATTTCTTCTGTAAGCGGGGGAGCGGGCATAAGGAATAGGGACTTGAGTGGAGGAACAGGGAAGGCGATAGATGAGTGCGGAAGGCGGTGGTGCGAGTGGGGAATTTCTTTTGAACGCCAATTTATACCCCTGTTCTTTCCACCTATGCTAAGTTATTGAGCAAGAGAAAGCGAGTTGACAAGAGAGAGAGTGTTTTTATGAGGAGTGAACATGTTGTGAAAGTTGTTTCTTACCCCGCATTTTTTGCTGCTTAGCGTTTCGTTTCCGCCAAGTGACCGCCTGTGACGGCGGTGCCATTGTCATGATTTCAGCTCGGGAAAGCCAATTATTTACGAATTACCACCCTATTCAATGTTATATACTTGTATTAGGATTCATAAATAGTTATTGACTAGGGAACGTATTTAATCGAGTAGTGTTGGCGAATTCTTCGACGGGTAAGGTCAGAACGCAGATCAACTATTGCGCACATAGAATTGATAACTTTCTGAACAGCACAGCAGATACATCACCGTTCAGACGTTTTTGTGATATTATGTTGATCCAGCAATAAGCTCACTTCAAGTGCGTCAGATACGACACTGGCGCGGTAGCTTATGTCATGTGTACATATCACTATCTTGATCACAATCACCAATAGCTGTGGGATTCTGATATAATGAACGTCATGAATTATAATAATCCTAGAAGAATATTTTTGTAGGCCTGCGGGTGCACACTCCTGCTAATGATCATCAAGACTCACTCGAGAAGCATCACGCTACCCTTCCGCAATGTCCTCTTTGAAACATTATCCCAACCCGAGTCTGCTCACTATCCTCCTCCACTTCGCCGAAACGGTGTCCCCTTCCCTTCCTCAACATCCCTTCCACTTCTCCCACTTCTTCCGCTATGATCCCAGCATCTTCTTTTCCGAAACTCACAATGCCTATTTTCTTCTTTCCAGCACCTCTAACCCAGATCTTGGTGGAAGTACTCTGCTCACATGTTTCCGGGTATAAGAAGTTCGTGACAGACCTTCCAGTGCTAGTATGATTAATCAACTCCTGGACAACCGCTAGCGAAACCCTCGATGTGAACAGCATCAGCAAGGCAAGGAATAGCATGGCAACCCACATCACCAGTATCGTGAGGGCGGGTATCGCAAATACAAGATCGTAGGTAATTCTTTTACCGTAGGTGTCCACTCTTAGCATACCGGCCGAGGGCTGTTCGTCCCCTTCTGCAACGCCGGATGACGAGGGCACGCTCTTGGTACCGACGAGATTATTCGCAACGATGTCAGTCCAAATCAGGTTCGGTATCAAGGCAGCTGAGTTCTGCGTCCCGCTGAGCTTTCGCCACTTACTCAGGAGATCAAAGTTAGTAACGCCCGAGTAGTCATAATCAGAGCCCATAGATCTGAGGGCTCTGCCTGGAACGGTCAAGAGGCTTAACGAGTCCCCCTGTTGCATTCTTTCTAAAGCACCCATTCTGTAGACAGATGGCAACCACAAGTGCTCTCGCTGAATGGTCCAGAGGTATGGGTCGTCTCTATATTTTTGGTCCACAATACCCCAGAAGGGGTGTACATTGTTCATATTCGGACCTAAGTGTTCAATGGCCCAAACTGGCATTTCTAATTTCGAGGAATAGTTCTTTGGCAAAACTTTATCCACGCGGAGGTTCCCGAGGATGTCGGTGCCGTTCATGGTCAAGGTTACGACCTTCACAGAGGCCTTTATCGCAGTTGCGCAGGTGTAAATTGGCATGGACCAGTTGGACCCGAGGTCGTGCATTCTGCCCGTGTCGCCACCATCCGTACGCTTTGCGGTGCCAAAAATTGTGCTGCACTTGATACCGATTTTAGTGATGTTTGGCATCCGGTTTCCCCCGTCGCTTATGCATTGGCTAACTGCCGCTCGGGTCAGAAGAGCATTGGTAACTCGGTGACGGAGGGGATTACCTGGCTCAATAGATTTGCTTGGTCCAAGACCTGACATTGTGAGACCACTGGTCCTCCGGTTCGTATCTATATCTTCGATATGGATTCCTGTAGTCCCATAACTAATCCGCAAGTAGTTGTATTCCATGGTGTAGCTGTTCCCTAAGCTCATCATGTCCCTCGTTGCGTTGAGGCGATCAGCCGTAATCGAGTTGGTCGCCCAAGCCTCTCCAGATATGCGCTGCCAGAGTTGTGGATCCAGTTGGGAGTCAATCAAAGTGAAATTTGGCTGATGAGGAGGAAGGTTGACCCATCCTCCACGATCGGTCACGCGTGGAACTCCTCTCTCTGTCTCCGAAAGAATAATATAGAAGTCGATAGTGAGGTTGTTGTCAACACATTGGGACACAGGCTCGAGCCAGAGGAGACTCTCCTCCCATGTTCCGCCGTATCGCAGATTCATAGGAGCAGAGTGGTTCCGGAAGCCAACCCCCCCATTCTTCGCATCCACGATTAATCCTTCCACTAGCACAAAATCGTCGTCCAGGATCACACTCCGTAGTGTCGCGGCGACACCTGAGGTGTATACATTAGGCTGGTTCCTTGAAGTCCCGTTACTGGCCTTTGTGGTATCCGGATGCTTTGGGTTGCTGAAAACTCTGTGCTGGACATCAAAGGGGCCGCTTATCAAGTTTCCACTGCCGCTGGTAGCGCTTGTAAATATCTTAGTTATGTTCTGAAGAATATTTGTGCCAATAGATGCATCGCTATCTTGGTACAGTCCAGACGTATTGGAGAAGAAAGAATCTCCAGCGAGCACTCTGCCACAAACACCAAGCCGGCGGAATGCACAGCGGGAAAATACATATCCGGAACGACTTTGAGTGCCTTGGCCAAAGGTCGAGGTGTCCTTCAGGTACTGGAAGACAGCTGGCTTAGAGAAACTAGGAGCTACCTCCTCACTCAACCCTAGGGGCGTCACAACTGCGGCAATGGCGAGAATTATTACGGCTATTGTGGAAATGGTTGTGATAAAGATGACACGCTTGCGGACCCCGCGGTTGGCCGCCCAATCTGTAGAGAGGATCGAAGGCCACATGGAAGCCTGGAGCACCCTTGCAACAACAGACCTATGGTTCAACAGTGAGTAGGATCCCAAATGCCGAGTGGGATGCAAATATGAAAAGCATCGAATACCATGTCACCGCACTATTTTCATTTTCCAGAAATGCAACCAGTATCAGTACGGATAGGAGAGGTAAGGTAAGTTGTACTGAATTGTTTGGTCAATCCCATAGATTCCAAGCCTCGTGGATTTCACCTACCTATTGTGACACAAAGATTGATCATACCAGACACTTGACCAACTGTCAGATCATCCATTATGACAATAATAAAGGCAATTGTTAATCTTAGGGCAGGAAGGTGTGCAAGAAATAGGGAGCATGTAAATGCGGTCAGGAAAGAAGAAAAAAGAACAAGCGGCGATCTCAAGATATATTTTTTGAAAAAGTTTAGACCCTCCTAGAGAATTTAGTGTTCCCAGCGATGACATTGAAGTCCGGTTCGCGGCGCGGGAAAATGTCATTTTTCCGCTGTTTATGACATTATTTCCTTTTTGTGTTTCTAAATATATTAACAAGTGTTTGGTGCGACAACTAAACCAATATTCTTTCGATTTGGAGATCTATCCGCGCCATATTCTAGACCCCAGTCCCTAATATGCGCCGCGGTTTAGAGTAACTGGTTCATTTTCTAGATCTGGTGTTCAGGTATGGTGTGAGTTGTCTAAAGCATGTATCATACTTGTAATAGGAAAGAAGTATCAGAAGTCAGGGGTGTGTAATGTGCTGTTACTACCGGGAGGTAGAGACAAGGTATCGCTTGGAGAGGCGAAACAACGAAATTCAGTGCCGCCAAGAATAGCGCAATGCGCAGTCACTTTGCCACAGGATCGGCAAGTGGCCGAGCAACCGAGCCACAGGCCAAGAAACTGGCAAAGTGACTGCGCATTGCGCAATTCTTGGCGGCACTGAATTTCGTTGTTTTAGCTCTCCAAGGGATAGCGCGTGGGAACATGGGCAACCTATCACAATACCATCTACAGTAAAGGTACTGGGGTTATCCCTATGAGAGTTAGACCAGTAGAGGGGTCAACGAACACGGGGGTTCAACGAACAATACACTGACAATTGTCTTGGCAAATAGTTATTTTGTTTGGCCTGTTCGTTGAACCCCCCTGTTCGTTGACCCCTCCTATTTTAAGGCTTGGGAGAAATCAATGGGCAAGAATTGGCGGTTATGTACTGTACTGGGGGTTGTGTGAAAGTCTGTCGAACTCTTTGCAGGGTTTACTATGATATGTGATTTGGCGCCAAGAGTTCGACAGACCTTTTTCCAACCCTTAGTACTAGGGGGTTGACCTAAGTCCGGCGCACCACCATTAGGTTTATATGTAAACTAAACCAGATTAGGAAATTTGAGCTAACTCATCAGGATTTTTGGTATGATAGCCGCAAAAGGTGAGGCGCTGTATCACAGCGCCCGAAATGACCTTACACCCGAGTATCATACTTGTCCAGGGCAAGAGGTACCCGCAGACAGGGGGGTCGATTTTGTATGATCGCTCGGACACGCACGGGTGTTTAGCCATATATTTTGCGAATCCCTGCCTGCTAGTACTTCTTGCCTGGGACAAGTACCTACCTCATAGGTGGCGTCGTAGCTGGGAGACTCAACAACCAACTTTCTCTTCCTCTCTTCCACACGCTCTATCACTCACACATGACCACACTTATACGATGGTCACCTGAGATCCTGATTCTTGGCTAGAGCGTTATGAAAAACATTGTAGACAGAATAATCTCAAATTTCATAGGCAAAATGTATATAAAAAAAGTGGTAGTAATCAAACAATATAAACAGTAAATTTCGATTAATAGCTGTTTGTGGTACTGTATGTTTCCGTTTCCGGTAATCGTGGCCTCCGTCGTTGGTTCCGTCAGATTGGTAGTTCCAAAGTGTCTTGTGGCAGTCTTCTTTTTTCTTTTTTCAATTTTGTTTTTCAACACCTATACTCTGCCAAACATCTTGTATTGGACCAGGGTCATCGGAGGAAGAAGGCTGGTCTATCTTGGACAATTCATAATCAGGCCACAATTCCTCTATGCATACCACCCCATTCTCTGAGGTCCTGAACTCAATCATCTTCCTCTTCTGCCCGGCTCTATCCAAATAGCGGTTTTTCGGAGGGCCTAGGTGATATGAGTAGTAATATGAGTCACATAACTACTTGCAAATATATCCCCTCACTTGTTCTTCGGCCATTGAATTAGAGAGGCGCTTTCACTCTCTAAAATGCCTCCTCAAAACCAGAGCTTCTCCAATTCATTTATTTTTCTTCATGAATAGTATAAAGCCAGATATGAGTTTTCCAATAGGACGTAATGTTTTGTGGTTTACTCCAGGGGAAAGGGGAAATTGAGAAAAGGCCCCCACGATATTCATTTCCCATGTGCCCCTAGTTGCAATTCCCGCAGTCCAAAGTGCATAGATTTGAGGACTTGCTGTAGATACATGGACAGAGCCACGGTGCCCACTGTAGGATTTGCAACCATAGGACCTTAAGATGTCTCAGACTCCCTGCTATATTTGTCGTGAGTCTTAATAAGTGCTGTGCCACCTGTTCCGGAAGACTGCACCCACATGAGTCGCACGATCTAGCAAACCGGTATACCGCAGTCGAAACCAACAACCAAATTATTCTCTGAAGCAATTCTTCCTCCTACCACCGAACCTCTATGATAAACTTCGGTCGATTATGTACTTGTTCGAGTGCCCAGTGCTAGGTTTCCCAAAAACCAAACTACACTTTGTTGGTGCACCAATTCTTTCTTCACTTGGCGGAATTAATACAGCATATGGGCTGAGGACACAGACCCTTTCCTGAATGTACAGACAGCTTATGAGACCGAAGAGTTGATATCGGGGATGTGTACAGAAGTTCTCTTTACCCCTTGGCGCTCGCCCAGGTGTAGGTGCCCCTCTCATTATTCCAAGAGGTAAGTCTCCGGCCGCGCTACGGTGGTTTTCCGGGACCTTACGGTTACATAAGGTTGGACGAGGCAGTGCCCGTACTGGGACTTTCCTGCCGGCCGGCTCAGCCAGGTCACCACGAACTAGCACAAACCTTTATCAAGCATGACCCGGCTCCTGCTTAATGAACTGTGATGAGTGGTTCCGGTCCGCTGGTATCCGGGTTCTTGGAATTCATGCCCTCTGGTACCTTCATGCCTCTGTAACCAACCCCATTATACCGGAAACTAACATCCAATGAGGACCCGGAAACTCTTCCCTCTTTTCCAAACAAACCTTCTCATGCCCCCTACCCCGCCCTGAAGATCCGGCCGAGTATCATATTGTGAAATAGCTTCATTCTAATACCTAATCCTTCAATCACATGCAAGCACTCACTTTCTCCTGCACCCTCTGAATCTGACAAACAGAATGCCATATTCCTGACCGATACCGACCAAAGAACAATACAGAAAAATTTGAAATTTATCAACAAATAGTGTGTCCGGATATCGCCATCTTAGGGGAGAGGCAGCGGTTCGTAGCTGGTGGTTAAACCCCTTTGCCTTCAATCAAGCCACACTTCCAATTCCAGTCTCCTTGCACTCCATGAATTTGGTAGGGAGGGAACTGTGCAATATTGAATCCTTGCTGGATGCCAAAGTGTCCGGACCACCAATGGACCCCTAAATCTAGGTGATGTATAAGTTTGCAGGAGGCCTCAGCGCCCTGGCATTCGAGGTGTCCGGCTACTTTTGAATTCGGCAAGTGATCTTGGGGAATTGCTTAGGGTCTGTTTGGACACACCAGTTCCGTTTTGCGACAGTTTCTACGGGTAAAAAAAACGATCGCCACACGGAAGAAAATGTCACTTCCTATGGGGCAATGAAGCGGAACCGTTGCATCCAAACAGACTCTTACTGGGTGAGTCCTCGATGCCGGGCTATTTCAGCGGATGTGAACAGTACAGGAAATACATCAGCGTTCAGGCCTTTTTGAGGTATCAAGGTGGGACAAAAATCAACCCACATCGGGGGAGCCAGATATGCTATGATTCCAGAGCCGCAACCTAAATTGTATATACATATGACTATTTCAATCGCAATCACTGATAATTATGAGATTTTGACATAATGAAATCTATGAATTGTAGCTATGGCAGAAGGGGATTTTTGTTCAACAGGTGCCACTGTGCTCCGGTGGCGGATTTATTGTGAATCACCGGTGCTTCATAGATTGACATGACCCGGCTTCCTCAGGAATCAGCAACTCATATCATGGAGAAGAGAAGAGAATGCATGGAAGGGAAAGGAGGAGAAGAGGACAGGAGAGAAGCGAAGGAGTTAGGGGAGGTGAGATGAGATGAGAAGAAGCGCGATCACTGTTATCAGAGGGGAAACGTAGATGAGGCTGAAAGAAGGAGGAATACAAGAGATTTCAGATTCATGTATTTAAAGGTGTCTGTTTTACCCGTAGCTAGAAAAGTAGGCGAATCAAGACAAGAGTCTCCATACCTCCACTTCTGACCGAAGAGCTTCCAGTCTGTGTGAAGAGTCAACGAACGATCTCAGTTTACATTGGGATTATGAAGACTCAACCGAGAACCGGCTTCCTGGGGCACATTGGTATGGTTATAGAGATTCTTTAATCACCACTATGATAATAAAACTTAATCGTTTCGGCAAACCCTATAGAAGGTGAGGAGAAATAGTGCCCCGTGGCCTGGTTGTTTGTCTAGTTCCACATCGGTGCAGCAGCATCACGCCATCTTTTCCAAATACCCGCTTTGAAACATTATCCCAACCCGGGTCCGCGTGCTATCCTCCTCCACCTCACCAAAACGGAGTCCAGGTCTCTCGCTCAACATCCCCTCCACTTCTCCTGCATCTTCCGCTATGGTCGCAGCTTCTCCACCGACCCTTTCTCCACCATTGCTACCTTCTTTTCCGAAACTCACAAAGCCGATTTTCTTCTTTCCAGCACCTCTAACCCAGATCTTCGTAGAAGCACTCTGCGCACATATTTCCGGGTATAAGAAGTTCGTGACGGACCTCCCGGTACTTGTATGATTTATCAACTCCCGGACAGCGGCTAATGAAACCCGCGATGTAAACAACATCAGCAAGGCAAGGAATAGCATTGCAACCCACATCACCAGTATCGTGAGGGCCGGTATCGCGAATGCAAGGTCGTAAGTAATTTTTTTACCGTACGTGTCCACGATTAGCATACTAGCCGAGGGCTGTTCGTCCCCTTCGGTGACACCATATGCGGAGGGCACGCTCTTGGTACCGACGAGATTATTCGCAACTATGTCAGTCCAAATTAGGTTCAGTATCAAGGCAGCTGAATTCTGCGTCCCGCTGAGCTTCCGCCACCTGCTCCGGAGGTCAAAGTTGGTATCGCCGAAGTAGTCATAATTGGAGCCAATAGATCTGAGGGCTCTGCCAGGGACGGTCAAGAGGCTTAACGAGTCCCCCTGTTGCATTTCTTCTAAAGTGCCCATTCTGTAGACCGAGGGCAACCACAAGTGCTCTCGTTGAATGGTCCAGAGGTATGGGTAATCTCTATATTTTTGGTCCACGATACCCCAGAAGGGGTTTACATCATCCAAGTTCTCGCCTAAGTTTTCAACGGCCCAAACCGGCATTTCTAATTTCGAAGAATAGTTCTTAGGCACCACTTTATCCACGCGGAGGTTCTCGAGGATGTGGGTGCCGTTCATGGTCAAGGTTACGACCTTGACAGAGGCTTTTATCGCAGTTGCGCAGGTATAGATCGGCATGGACCAGTTGGACCCAACGTCGTGCATTCTGCCCGTGTCGCCACCATCGGTGCGCTTTGCGGCGCCGAAAATTGTGCTGCACAATATAGCGGTTTTGGTGGTGTTCAGCATCATGTTTCCCCCGTCGCTTATGCATTGGCTAACTGCCACTCGGGTCAGAAGAGCATTGGTAATCCGGCGACGGAGGGAATTACTTAACTCAGTAGAGTTCCTTCGTCCAAGACCAAACCTTGTGAGACCACTGCTCATCATGTCCGCATTTATATCTTGGATCTCAATTTGGGTAGTCACGTAACTACTCCCAAACTGATAGATGTCCTTAACGGGGTAGCTCTTCCCCATGCTCGTTATGTTCCTGGTGGCGTTGAGGATACCGGCCGCTATCGAGTTCGTATCCCAAGCTTCCTCATATATGAGCTGCCAGAGCTGCGGATCCAGTTGGGAGTCAGTCGGATTGAAGTTTGGCTGGTCGGGAGCAAGGTTGACCCATCCTCCACGATCGGTGAAGCGCAGATCGCTTATCGCGCTCTCCGACAAAATAGAGAAGTCGATAGTGAGGTTGTTGTCAACACATTGGGACACTGGCTCCACCCAGAGAAGACTCTCCTCCCATGTTCCGCCATATAGCAGATTCAGAGGGGCAGAGTGGTTCCGGAAACCAACTCCCCCGTTCTTTGCATCTACAATCAAGCCTTCCACGAGCACGAAGCCGTCATCGAGGATCACAGGACGGAATGACGCCTTGACCCCTGTGGTGTAGGAAATATCCCGCTTCCGTAAAGCCCCATCACTAGCATTAGTAGTATCCAAATCCTGTGAGTTGCTAAAAACTCTGTGCTGGACATCAAACGGGCCGCTTATTAGATTGCCACTCCCGCTGGTAGCACTTGTAAATATCTCGTTTATGTTCTGAAGAATATTTGCGTCAATAGATGCATCGCTAGGTTGGTACAGCCCAGACGTATTTGAGAAGAAAGAATCTCCAGTGAAAACCTTGCCGCAGGTGTCAATCCGCCGGAATGCACAGCGGGAAAATACATATCCGGAACGACTTTGAGTGCCTTGGCCAAAGGTCGAGGTGTCCTTCAGGTACTGGAAGACAGCCAGCTTAGAAAACTAGGAGCTACCTCCTCACGCAGACCCAGGGGCGTCACAACTGCGGAGATGGCGAGAATTATCACGGCGGTTGTGGAGAGGGTTGTAATAAAGATAACGCGTTTGCGGACCCCGCGGCTGGCCGCCGAATCTGTAGAGAGGATCGAAGGCCACATTGAGGCCTGGAGCGCCCTTCCAACAACAGACCTATGGTTCAACAGTGAGTAGGATCCCAAATGCCGAGTGGAATAAAAATATGAAAAGCATCAAATACCATGTTACGGCACTATTTTCATTTTCCAGAAATGCAACCAGTATCAGTACGGATAGGAGAGGTAAGGTAAGTTGTACTGAATCGTTATGTCAATCCCATAGATTCCGGGCCTCGTAGATTTCACCTACCTATTGTGACACAAAGATTGATTATACCCGACACTTGACCAACTGTAAGATCGCCCATTTTGACAATAATAAAGGCAATTATTAATCTTAAGGCAGGAAGGCATGCAAGAAATAACGCGTATGAGAATGGCGTTATGGAAGGGAAAACAAGCGACAGCCTCAAGATATTGTTTTAAAAAGTTTACACCTTAGCGAACACAGCCCTCCCAGCTATCATATTTAAAACCCGTTTAGCGCCCGGGAAAAATGCCATTTTTCCCACCTTCATGACGTTGTTTCTTCCGCGATTTTTAAATATATGTGCATGTGATTGGGGGGCCGCTTGAACCGGTATTCTTTTACAATTTGTATATCTATCTTGATTTTTTGTTATTTGAGACTCTGGGCGAAATCATGCACCCGGGTTTCGTGTAACTTATTCTCTTTCCAAATCTGGTATCTAAGTATGGTGTGAGGTGTCTCAAGCCTATATAATATTTATACTAGGCATGAAGTCTCAGAAAGCAGGGGGCGTGTACAGCAATGCTAGTACCTGCAGGTAGAAACAAGGTATAATAAGTGGGAACATGGGAGGCCACCTGCTAGCATGTACCGGTACTGGGGTTATCCCTATGAGATTTAAGGCTTGATTTAAGGCTTGGGAGAAGCAATGGGCAAGGATTAGCTGTTCTGTTCTTTACGTACCTCATAGATGGGCGTAGCTGGGAAACACAACCAACTTTCGCTTCCGCTATTCCCTACGCTCTCGCACTCACACATGTCCACGCTTACACAACGGTCACCTGAGATCCTCACTCTTGGCTAGAGAGTTATGAAAAACATTGTGGACTTAATAATTGTAAATTTCCTCGGCAAAATGTATATAACAAAACGGCAGTAATCAAACAATATGAACAGTAAATCTTTCTCAATAACTATTTACAATACTCCATGTTCCAATGTCCAGTAATCATGGCCTCCAGCATTGATTCCATTAACTTAATAAACTCCAAAATCTCTTGTGACATTCTTCCCGATTTTCGTTTCAACACCTATCTCTGACAAATACCTTTATGGGATCAGGGTCAGCGGAGGAGGAAGCCCAGTCTATTTTGGACATTTCATACACAGGCCAAAATTCCTCTATGCATACCACTTGATTCGCTAAGGCCCTGAACTCGATCATCTGCGTATTTCGCCCTGCTCTCTCTAGATCGTGGATTATCGGACTGCCTAGAGGATGTGTGTAGGAATACGAGTAACATAACTACGTGCAAATATATCCCCTCACTTGTCCTTCTGCCATTAAATCAGAGAAGCCCTTTCACTCTGCAAAATGCCTCTTCAAAACCAGAACTTCTTCATCTTATTTACTTTCCTTCATGAATAGTATAAAACCGGAAATGAGTTTCCCAGTAGGACGTAATCTTTGGTGGGTTACTCTGAGAGAAAACGGAAATTGAGGAAATTCCTCCGCGATGTTCATTTCCCATGTTCCCCTGGGTGTAATTCCCGCAGGCCAAAGTGCAGAGAGTTCAAGACTTGCTGTAAGTGCACGGACAGAGCCACGGTGCCCACTGTAGGATTTGTAACCATAGGGCCTTAAGATGTCCCAGACTCCCTACTATATTGCCGTGAGTCTGAGGAGTGCTGTGCTACCCATTCCGCAAGATTACACCCATATGAGTCGCACCATCTAGCAAACCGGTATACCATAGTCCGAACCAACGACCATATCATTCTCTCAAAGGATTCTTCCTCCTACCACCGAACTTCTATGACAAACTTCGGTCGATTATGTACTTGTTCGAGTGCCAAGTGCTAGGTATCACAAAACCAAAACTACACTCAGTTGGTGCACCAATTCTTTCTTCACTTGGCGGAATTAATACAGCGTATGAACGAATGCCACAGACCCTTTCCAAAGTGTGCAGACAACTTATGAGACAGAATAGTTGATAGCAGAGGTATGTAAGGGACTTCTCTTTGCCCGTTGGTGCTCGCCTGGGCGGAGGTGTCCCTCTCGTTATTCCAGGAGGTTAGTCTCCGGCCGCACTGTGGTGGTTCTCCGGGACCTTGCACTTACATGAGCTTGGACGATGCAGTGTCCGCCCTGAAATTTTGCTGCAGGCCGGCTCAACCAGGGCACCACGAACTAGCGCAAACCTTCATCAAGTATGGCCCGGTTCCTGCTTAATGAACTGTGGAGGGTGGTTGCGGTCCGCTGGGATCCGGGTTCTTGGAATTGATGCCCTCTGGTAGCTTCATGCCTCGGTACCCAACCATATATTATCAGAAACCAACATCCAATGAGAACCCGGAAAATCTTCCCTCTCCATCAAACAAACCTTGTCATGCCCCTGCCCCACCCTGAAGACCTGCCCGAGCACCATAATTATTATGAAATAGCTTCATTCGAATACCTAATCCTTCGATCACATGCAAGGACTCACTTTCTCCTGCACCCTCTGAATCTGACGAACAGAATGCAATATTTTTGACTGATACCGACCAAAGAGCGATACAGAAAAATTTCAAATTTATCAAGAAATAGTATCTCCGGATATCACCATATTACGAGAGAGGCAGGACTTCGTACCTGGTGGTTAAGCCCCTTTGCCTTCAATCAAGCCACACTTCCAATTTCAGTCTCCGTGCACGGAATCGATTTGGTAGGGAGGGAACTGCGCAATATGGAATACCTGCTGGATGCCATGGTGTCCGGACCACCGATAGACCCCTGAATCTATGTCATGTATAAATTTGCTTGAGGCCTTGGCGCCGTGACATTTGGGGCATCCGGCTACTTCTGGATTCGGCAGGTGATCTTGGGAATTACTTAGGGTCTGTTTTGATACAGCGGTTCTGTTTTTCGACAGTTTCTACAGGAAAAAAACGCTCGTCACGCGGAAGAAAACCTCACTTGATATGGGGCAATGGAGCCGAACCGTTGTATCAAAACAGACTCTTACCGGGTAGGTCCTCGATGCTGGACTATTTTAGCGCATGTGAACAGTACAGCAAATACATCAACGTGCGCCCTTGTTGAACTATCAAATTGACACCAATCAACCCACATCGAGGGAGCCAGATATGATATGATACAGCGCTGTAACTTGAATTATATATACATATGACTATTTCAATCACAATCCCTGATAATTACGGGATTTTTGCGTAATGAACGCTATGAATTGTAGAAATTGCAGAAGACGATCTTTGTCTAACAGGCGCCACTGTGTTCCTGCTGGGGATTATGAAGACTCAACCGAGAACCAGCTTCCTGCGACACATTGGTATGGTTATAGAGATTCTTTAATTATTATCATGATGATAAAACTTAATTGTTTCGGTAAATCCTACAGGAGGTGAGGAGAAATAGTGCCATGCGACCTGTCTCTTTGGCTAGTTCCACGTGGGTGGAGCAGCATCACGCCACCTTTTTCAAATACCCTCTTTGAAACATTATCCCAACTGGAGTCTGCGTGCTATCCTCCTCCACCTCACCAAAACGGAATCCCCTTCTCTTCCTCAACATCCCATCAACTTCTCCCAATTCTTCCGCTATGATCTCAGCCTCCTCTTTTCTGAAACTGACAAAGCCTATCTTCTTCTTTCCAACACCCCTAACCCAGATCTTCGTAGAAGGACTGGGCGCACATGTTTCTGGGTATAAGAGGTTTGTGACGGACCTTCCGGTACTAGTATGATTTATCAACCTCTGGACAGCTGCTAGCGAAACCCTCGATGTGAACAACATCAGTAAGGCAAGGAATATTGATGCAACCCACATCACCAGTATCGTGAGAGCCGGTATCGCGAAGACGAGGTCGTAAGTAATTTTTTTGCCATACGTGTCCACTATTAGCATACTACCGGAGCGCTGTTCATCCCCTTCGGTAACGCCATATGCGGAGGGTACGCTCTTGGTACCGACAAGGTTATTCGCGACGATGTCAGTCCAAATGAGGTTCGGTATCAAGGCAGCTGAGTTCTGCGTCTCGCTGAGCTTACGCCACTTGCTTAGGAGGGCAAAGTTGTGTATACCAGAGTAGTCATCATTAGTGGTAGATATTCCGAGGGCTTGGCTAGGGAAGGTCAAGAGACTTAGCGAGTCCGAGGATCGCAATATTGCTAAATTATCGCTTCTGGAGACTGAGGGCAACCACAAGTGTTCTCGCTGAATGGTCCATAGGTGTGGCGCATCTTTATACTTTTGACCCACGATGCCCCAGAAGGGGTACGAAACACTCATGTTCGTCCGCCAGTTTTCAATGGCCCAAACTGGCATTTCCAGTTTTGAGGAATAGTTCCTTGGCGCAACCTTATCTACCCGGAGGTTCTCGAGGTTGTGGGTGCCGTTCATGGTCAAGGTCACAACCTTAACAGAGGCTTTTATGGCAGTTGCGCAGGTGTAGATTGGCCTGGACCACTGGGACCCGACGTCGTGCATCCTGCCCCCGTCACCACCGTCGGTGCGTTTTGCGGTGCCGAAAATTGTGCTGCACCTTATGGCGACATTAGTAATGTTTGGAATCCTGTTTCCCCCGTCGCTTATGCATTGGATATCTGCCGCTCAGGTCAGAACCGCATTGGTAATTCGGTGATGGGGGGAATCACTTGCTTTGGTAAAGTTCCCTGGTCCCAAGAAAGGCCTGGGTTGACTACTGATCCAAGCCGCATTCATATCACCGAACGAGATTCCCGTAGTGTCACAACGATCCCCGTAGTCACGTTCCGCTTTAATGACAGGATAGCTCTTCCCCATGCTCGTCCTATTCCTCGTAATGTTGAAGAAACGGGCCGCTATCGAGTTCGTCTCCCAAGCTCCACTGTATGTGCGCTGCCACAACTGCGGATCCAGTTGGGAGTCTGTATGGCTATGGTGCGTGAGGTCAGGAGCAAGGTTGACCCATCCTCCGCGATCCGTCAAGCGCTTGTCACCTTTACCTGATTCTGAAATAACTGTGAAGTCGATGGTGAAGTTGTTGTCAACACATTGGGACACGGGCTCAAGCCACAGAAGGTTCTCCTCCCATGTTCCGCCGTATGGCAGATCCACAGGGGCGGAGTGGTTCCGGAAGCCCACTCCCCCATTCTTCGCATCCACAATCAATCCCTCCACTAGCACAAAGCCGTCATCCAGGATCACATTCTGGAGTGTCGCGGTGACCCCCGTGGTGTAGAAATTACCCTGGTTCCTTGAAGTCCCATTACTGGCTTTTGTAGTATCCGAATCGTTTGAGTTGCCGAAAACTCTATACTGGACATCAAACGGGCCACTTATTAGATTGCCATGCCCACTGGTGGCGCTTGTAAATATTTCGGTTATCTCCCGAGAAATATTTGCACCAATAGATGTTCTGCTAGGCCGGTAAAGGCCTGACGTATTGGAGACGGGATCTCCAGTGGGCATCCCACGAGAAACACTCAATTCCCGGAATCCACAACGGGAAAACGCATATCCAGAACGACTTTGAGTTCCTTGGCCAAGGGGCGAGGTGTCATTCAGATAGCGGAAGACAGCCGGCTTATAGAAACCAGGAACAACCTTCTCACTCAAACCCAGAGGTGTCACAACTCCAGCAATGGCGAGAATTATCAAAGCTATTGTTGAGAGGGTTGTGATGAATATAACGCGCTTGCGGACCCCGCGACTGGTAGCCGAATCTGTAGAGAAAATCGAAGGCCACATTGAGGCCTGGAGCATTCTTCCAACCACGGACCTGGATATGATAGTTAGTACGACCTCAAATGCCAAGTGGAACTAAAGTATCAAAAGCATCAAATACCATGTTACAGCACTATTCTCATTTTCCAGAAATGCAACCAGTATTAGAACGAATGCCAGCGGAAGGGTAAGTTGTACTGAATCGTTTGGTCAATCCCATAGATTCGACGCCTTCTGGATGTCACCTACCTATTATAACCCAAAGATTGATTATACCAGACACTTGACCAACTGTAAGATGACCTATTTCGACAATCATTCTAATTGATAATCTTGTGGCTCGAAGGTGTGCAAGAAATAAAGCGGATGAAAATGGCTTTAGGGAAGGGAAAAGAAGCGACTATCTCAAGATATATTTTTTCAAAAGGTTTACACCTTCCTAGCGAACACAGCCTTCCTAGCTGTCATATTTGTACCCGCTTTAGCGCCAGGGAAAAATACAATTTTTCCCGCTTTCATGACATCATTTCTTCTTGTATCTCTAAGAATACCGGCATGTGTTTGACGCGCCGATTGAACCGGTATGTTTTACAATTTGTATATCTCTCCCTTTTTTTATTTTATTTGGGACATTATGCCGAATCATGCACATGGGGTTAGAGTAACTTATTCCTTTTCCAAATCTGATATTCAAGTATGGTGTGAGGTGTCTCGAGCCTATATAATATTTATAACAGGCATAAAGTATCAGAGATCAGGGGGCGCGTGAAGCAATGCTGGTACCTGCAGGTAAAAACAAGGTATAGCAAGTGGGAACATGGGGGGCCACCTGCTAGCATGTACCGGTACTGGGGTTATCCCTATGAGATTTAAGGCTTGGGAGAAGCAATGAGCAAAGATTAGCTGTTCTGTACTGTACCTACCTCATAGATGGGCGTACCTGGGAAACACAACAACTAACCTTCGCTTCCTCTATTCCTTACGCTCTTGCACTCACACATGACCACACTTACACGACGGTCACCTGAGATCCCCACTTTTGGCCAGAGAGTTATGAAAAACATTGTGGACTTAATAATTGTAAATTTCATCGGCAAAATGTATATAACAAAACGGCAGTAATCAAACAATATGAACAGTGAATTTTTCTCAATAACTATTTACAATACTCCATGTTTTAATGTCCAGTAATCATGGCCTCCATCATTGATTCCATTAACTTGATAAACTCCAAAATGTCTTGTGACATTCTTCCCGATTTTCTTTTCAACACCTAACTCTGACAAATACCTTTATGGGATCAGGGTCAGCGGAGGAGGAAGGCCAGTCTATTTTGGACATTTCATACACAGGCCAAAATTCCTCTATGCATACCACTTGATTCGCTAAGGCCCTGAACTCGATCATCTGCGTATTTCGCCCTGCTCTCTCTAGATCGTGGATTATCGGATTGTCTAGAGGATATGTGTAGGAATACGAGTAACATAATTACGTGCAAATATATCCCCTCACTTGTCCTTCTGCCATTAAATTAGAGAATCCCTTTCACTCTGCAAAATGCCTCTTCAAAACCAGAGCTTCTTCATTTCATTTACTTTCCTTCTTGAATAGTATAAAACCGGATATGAGTTTTCCAGTAGGACATAATCTTTGGTCGTTTACTCCTAGAGAAAGTGGAAATTGAGGAAATTCCTCCGCGATGTTTATTTCCCATGTGCCCCTGGTTGTAATCCCCGCAGGCCCAAGTGCAGAGATTTCAAGACTTGCTGTAAGTGCATGGACAGCCACGGTGCCCACTGTAGGATTTGTAACCATGGGACCTTAAGATGTCCCAGACTCCCTACTATATTGCCGTGAGTCTTAGAAATTGCTGTACCACCCATTCCGCAAGATTACACCCACATGAGTCGCACCATCTAGCAAACCGGTATACCACAGTCCAAACCAACAATCATATTATTCTCTCAAATGATGCTTCCTCCTACCACCGAACCTCTATCAGAAACTTCGGTCGATTATGTACTTGTTCAAGTGCCCAGTGCTAGGTTTCCCAAAAACCAAACCATAGTGAGTTTTTGCACCGATTTTTTCTTCACTTGGCGGAATTAATACAGCATATGAACGAATGCCGCAGACGCTTTCCGGGGTGTGTGGACACCTCATGAGACCGGATAGTAGATATCAGGGGTGTGTACGGGACTTCTCCTTGCCCACTAGCCGACACTCGGGCCGCGGTGCCCCCCCCCGTTAACCCAGGAGGTTAGTCTCAGGCCGCACTGCAGTGGGTCTCCGGGACATTACTGTTTTATAAGCCTGGACATTGCAGTATCCGCCCTGCAATTTTCCTGCCCGCCGGCTCAACCAGGACAGCATGAACTAACGCAAACCTTTATCAAGTATGACCCGGTTCTTGCTTAATGAACTGTGCTGCGTGGTTCCGGTCCGCTGGGATCCAAGTTCTTGGAATTGATGCCCTCTGGTACCTTCATGCGCCTGTCACCCACCCTATAATACCAAAATGTAACATCCAATGGGACCCCGGAAACTCTTCCCTCTCTTCCAAACAAACCCTCTCATGCCCCCCGCCCCACCCTGAACATCCGCCCGAGCACCATATTGTGAAATAACTTCATTCGAATACCTAATCATTCGATCACATGCAAGGACTCACTTTCTCCTGCACCCTCTGAATCTGACAAACAGAATGCAATATTCCTAACTGATACCGACCAAAGAATAATACAGAAATATTTGAAATTTATCAAGAAATAGTGTCACCGGATATCGACATATTCAGGGAGAGGCAGGACTTCGTACCTGGTCGTTAAACCTCTTTGCCTTCAATCAAGCCACACTTCCAATTCTCCTCTCCTTGCACGGAATGCATTTGGTAGGGAGGGAACTGGGCAATATGGAATACTCGCTGGATGCCCAAGTGTCCGGACCACCGATGGACCCCTAAACCTAAAAGACAGCTAGGATTCCGGAGCAATATCCACCACGATCACCGTACTCACAGCTTATCACCCGGCGGAAACAAAACGCCAAGACACTAGGCTGCCAAAAGCGGGGTATGAAAATTTTCTCCGCTCGCGCATTCTCTCACTCAAACACACTCTTGGTCAATCTCTTTTTCTCAGCAACTCGCTCTGTTTTTTATCGCACTTGCACACCTAACTAAAACTGACGAACAGGAAAAATACAGCAGTATAAACAACAATGAAAACAGATCCCCTACTCGCTCCACCACCCTTCCTGGCACTTTACCGGCCACCACACATACCTAGGCAAGCTCCCATTCCTCCACGCATTTCCATGCTAACAAAAGAGAAAAACAGGACAAACATGACGACTCCCACACCCATAGACCTCCCACTCCATACCTGTATCTGCCCCCCTCCATAAATATCATTCCCGTACCCATATCAACGATAGCGACAAACACCGGATGAGAGAGCGCCGGTCAAAAGGACCACGAACGGCAGGCGACGAACAGCAGACGACGAACAGCAAACGACGAATGGCAAAACAGCGGACGACGACAAATAACGCCAAGCAGTCGAACGAAGGTCGAACACAGAAAATGCCTGTGTGAATATCTGGACGGGCGAGAAGAGCAATGGACGGGTGGTGGAAGGAATGGGAAACCATGCCGAGCATGCTTGGAGCATATCGTGCATGTAGCAAACATGCTCGATAGGTTCTAAGCGTGTTGGGTATTGTTTGAGCATGCCGAGCAGTACCCGGGGGTTCCATCCATTTCCAACAAAATCTAGGTGATGTATAAATTCCCATGAGGCCTTGGCGCCCTGTCATTCGAGGCATCCGGCTACGTCTGGATTCGGCAAGTGATCTGGGAGAATTACTTCGGGTCTGTTTGGACGCAGCGGTTCCTTTTCAAACCAGTTTCCACAGGAAACAAAAAATCGCCACAGGGAAGAAAATGCCACTTCATATGGGGCCCCGGATCGGAACCATTGTATCAAAACAGACTCTTACTGGGTAAGTCATGTACGCCGAGCTATTTTAGCGCAGGTGAACAGTACAGTAAATACATCTGCGTGCACCCTTGTTGAGGTATCAAGTTGCGACACCAATCGACCCACATCGGGGGAGCCAGACATGCTATGATACCAGCGCGGTAACTTAAATCATATATATACGACTTTTTCTATCACAATCACTGATGATTACGGGATTTTGGAGTAATGAACGCTATGAATTGTAGAAATTGCAGAAGAGGATTATTGTCTAACAGGTGCCACTGTGCTCCTGTTGGGGATTATAAAGACTCAACCGAGAACCAGCTTCCTGCGACACATTGGTATGGTTATAGAGATTCTTTAATCATTATCATGATGATATGACTTAATTGTTTCGGTAAATCCTACAGAAGGTGAGGAGAAATAGTGCCCTGCGACCTGTCTCTTTGGCTAGTTCCACGTGGGTGGAGCAGCATCACGCCACCTTTTTCAAATACCCTCTTTGAAACATTATCCCAACTGGAGTCTGCGTGCTATCCTCCTCCACCTCACCAAAACGGAGTCCCCTTCTCTTCCTCAACATCCCATCAACTTCTCCCAATTCTTCCGCTATGATCTCAGCCTCCTCTTTTCTGAAACTGACAAAGCCTATTTTTTTCTTTCCAACACCCCTAACCCAGTTCTTCGTAGAAGTACTTGGTGCACATGTTTCTGGGTATAAGAGGTTTGTGACGGACCTTCCGGTTCTAGTATGTTTTATCAACCTCTGGACAGCTGCTAGCGAAACCCTCGATGTGATCAACATCAGTAAGGCAAGGAATATTGATGCAACCCACATCACTAGTATCGTGAGAGCCGGTATCGCGAAGACGAGGTCGTAAGTAATTTTTTTGCCATACGTGTCCACTATTAGCATACTACCGGAGCGCTGTTCATCCCCTTCAGTAACGCCATATGCGGAGGGTACGCTCTTGGTACCGACAAGGTTATTCGCGACGATGTCAGTCCAAATGAGGTTCGGTATCAAGGCAGCTGAGTTCTGCGTCTCGCTGAGCTTACGCCACTTGCTTAGGAGGGCAAAGTTGTGTATACCAGAGTAGTCACCATTAGTGGTAGATATTCCGAGGGCCTGGCTAGGGAAGGTCAAGAGACTAAGCGAGTCCGAGGATCGCATTACTGTTAAACCCTCGCTTCTGAAGACTGAGGGCAACCAGAAGTGCTCTCGTTGAATTGTCCATAGGTGTGGCGCATCTTTATACTTCTGATCCACGATGCCCCAGAAGGGGTATGAATGACTCGTGTTGGTCACCAATTTTTCAATGGCCCAAACGGGCACTTCAAGTCTCGAGGAATAGTTTTTTGGCGCAACCTTATCTACCCGGAGGTTCTCGAGGTTGTGGGTGCCGTTCATGGTCAAGGTCACCACCTTAACAGAGGCTTTTATGGCAGTTGCGCAGGTGTAGATTGGCCTGGACCACTGGGACCCGACGTCGTGCATCCTGCCCCTGTCACCACCATCAGTGCGTTTTGCGCTCCCAAAAATTGTGCTGCACCTTATGGCGATTTTAGTAATGTTTGGCATCCTTTTTCCCACGTCCCTTATGCATTGTCTATCTGCCGCTCAGGTCAGAACCGCATTGGTAATTCGGTGATGGGGGGAATTACTTGCTTTGGTAAAGTTCCCTGGTCCCAAGATAGGCCTGGGTTGACTACTGATCCAAGCCGCATTCATATCACCGAACGAGATTCCCGTAGTGTCACAACGATCCCCGTAGTCACGTTCCGCTTTAATGACAGGGTAGCTCTTCCCCATGCTCGTCCTATTCCTCGAAATGTTGAAGAAACGGGCCGCTATGGAGTTAGTCTCCCAAGCTGCTCCATATATGCGCTGCCACAACTGCGGATCCAGTTGGGAGTCTGTATGATTAGAAAGCGTGAGAGTAGGAGCAAGGCTGGCCCATCCTCCGTGATCCGTCAAGCGCTTGTCACCTGTACCCGATTCTGAAAGAACTGTGAAGTCAATTGTGAGGTTGTTGTCAACACATTGGGAGACGGGCTCAAGCCACAGAAGATTCTCCTTCCATGTTCCGCCGTATGGCAGATCCACAGGGGCGGAGTGGTTCCGGAAGCCCACTCCCCCATTCTTCGCATCCACGATCAATCCCTCCACTAGCACAAAGCCGTCATCCAGGATCACATTCTGGAGTGTCGCGGTGACCCCCGTGGTGTAGAAATTACCCTGGTTCCTTGAAGTCCCATTACTGGCTTTTGTAGTATCCGAATCGTTTGAGTTGCCGAAAACTCTATACTGGACATCAAACGGGCCACTTATTAGATTGCCATGCCCACTGGTGGCGCTTGTAAATATTTCGGTTATCTCCCGAGAAATATTTGCACCAATAGATGTTCTGCTAGGCCGGTAAAGGCCTGACGTATTGGAGACGGGATCTCCAGTGGGCATCCCACGAGAAACACTCAATTCCCGGAATCCACAACGGGAAAACGCATATCCAGAACGACTTTGAGTTCCTTGGCCAAGGGGCGAGGTGTCATTCAGATAGCGGAAGACAGCCGGCTTATAGAAACCAGGAACAACCTTCTCACTCAAACCCAGAGGTGTCACAACTCCAGCAATGGCGAGAATTATCAAAGCTATTGTTGAGAGGGTTGTGATGAATATAACGCGCTTGCGGACCCCGCGACTGGTAGCCGAATCTGTAGAGAAAATCGAAGGCCACATTGAGGCCTGGAGCATTCTTCCAACCACGGACCTGGATATGATAGTTAGTACGACCTCAAATGCCAAGTGGAACTAAAGTATCAAAAGCATCAAATACCATGTTACAGCACTATTCTCATTTTCCAGAAATGCAACCAGTATTAGAACGAATGCCAGCGGAAGGGTAAGTTGTACTGAATCGTTTGGTCAATCCCATAGATTCGACGCCTTCTGGATGTCACCTACCTATTATAACCCAAAGATTGATTATACCAGACACTTGACCAACTGTAAGATGACCCATTTTGACAATAATTGTGATTGTTGATCTTGTGGCTGGAAGGTGTGCAAGAAATAAAGCGGATGAGAATGGGTTTAGGGAAAAGAAAACAAGTAACTGTCTCAAGATATCTTTTTTTAAAAGGTTTACACCTTCCTAGCGAATACAGCCCTCCCAGTTGTCATATTTGTACCCCCTTTAGCGCCCGGGAAAAATACCATTTTCCCGGCCTTCATGAGATTATTTCTTCCTGTATTTTTAAATATATCAGCATGTGTTTAACGCGCCGATTGAACCGGTATTTTTTTACAATTTGTATATCTCTCCCTTTTTTATTCTATTTGGGACATTAGGCCGAATCATGTACCGGGAGTTAGAGTAACTTATTCCAAGTCTGATATTCAAGTATGGTGTGAGGTGTCTCAAGCCTATATTATAATATTTATAATAGGCATGAAGTATCAGAAAGCAGGGGGCGCGTAAAGCAATGCTAGTATGATACCTGCAGGTACAAACAAGGTATAGCATGTGGGAACATGGGACGCAACCTGCTAGCATGTACCGGTACCGGGGTTATCCCTATGAGATTTAAGGCTTGGGAGAAGCAATGGGCAAGGATTAGCTGTTCTGTACTGTACCTACCTCGTAGATGGGCGTACCTGGGAAACACAACAACTAACTTTCGCTTCCTCTATTCCCTACGCTCTCGCACTCACACATGACCACACTTACACAACGGTCACCTGAGATCCTCACTCTTGGCTAGAGAGTTATGAAAAACATTGTGGACTTAATAATTGTGAATTTCATCGGCGGGATGTATATAACAGGGTGGCGGTAGTCAAGCAATCTGGACGGTAAATTTTGCTCAATAACTATTTACAATACTCTATGTTCCAATGTCCAGTAACCATGGCCTCCATCGATTCCATCGAATTGGTGTGCTCCAAAGTGTCCTGTGACAATATTTTCCCCCATTTTCTATTTCTTCTCTTTTTTTTTTTTCAACAGCTATACTCTGCCAAACATCCTGTATTGGATCAGGGTTATCGGAGGAAGGAGGTCGGTCTATCTTAGACATTTGATGAACAGACCAAAATTCATCTATCCATACCACTCCATTCGCAGAAGTCCTGAACTCAATCGCCTACATATTCCGCCTTGATCGCTCAAGATTGCCGGTCATAGGAGGCGCTCGGGGATATGAGTAGAAATATGAGTAACCTAACTATGTGCAAATATATTCCCCCAATTATCCTTCTGCCATTAAGTCGAAGGAGCGCTTTCGAAAAACATGAGCTTATTTACTTTTATTTATTTTTATTCATGAATCGTATAAAACTGTATATGAGCTTCCCAAGGATGCAGGGTTACATATACCATAACACTTGTACCAGAAAAGTGCAGAGATTTCAAGGCTTGATGTAGATACTGGAATAGAACCACGGAGCCCACCACAGGATTGGTAATCCTAGAACCTCAAAGCATCTCAGACTCTCTCCTATATTCACTGTTAGTCTGAATAAGTGTTGGTCCACCCGCTCCAGAAGATTACACCCGTACGGGTGGCACCATCTCCCAAACCGGTATACCGCAGTCCGAAATTGCTACCATATCATTCCGGTAAACCACACTCGCTCCAGCTATCCAATTGCTATGGTAAACTTGGTCAATTACCTACTAGTTCCAGCACCCGATGCCAACCCCCCCCCCCAACCCAACTATACTAATTTATGCACGAATTCTGTCTTCACTTGGAAACAAAACATTGATAAGGTGCATTCACCCACGCCACCAGTCGCTGCCAAAATGTGTAGACAGCTTATAAGGCGTGATAGCCAATACCGACCACGCACCCAAAACCCCATTCTACCCACGGCACTTCCATAATCGGGGGTGCCCCTCTTGTTATCATTGGGGGGTTAGTCACCCGTGGCACGATGGCAGTTTTCCGGCACATTGCCCTTACAGCAGCCTAGACGGGAGAATCTATCTTGCGATATCCCCCCGCCGGAATAGCCAGGAGGCCACTTACTAGCCCGAATCTTTATCACCATCAAGTATCGCCCGATTACCGTTTCAAGAGCGTTAGAGTCCGGTTTCCATCCGTGGGCGTCTGGGTTCCTGCCGATTCGCTTTGATGTCTTTATGCCTCTCTAGACATCTCCATAATATCAAAAGTGGGATATTTAGCTATTGTCAATAACACCCCATGAGGAACCCAACTCTCTTTATTTATCTTTTCGGAAACCCCCCCACGTGCAGATCTCCCCACCCCCGAGGACCCGTTTCCTTACAATATTGAGGAATCGCTTCATATCAATACCCCCCCCTTCATATGCAATCCCCCACTCGCTGCTGTGCCTTGCTTCGTGCGTCTAAACAGCAGAGTGTAATGCACGACTGATACGGACTAAGAGATAAAAATAGAGAAATTTTGAGATCAAACATGAAATAGCGACCCCGGACGCCAGCACACCCGGACGCAGCAGGCACAGGGCTCCCGACGACTTAACCCCCGTGTTAGAGGTCAAGCCACACCTCCTATCCTTGTTCGCTCTCAGGAATGGATTTGTTATGGAGGGAGACGCGAATATAAAATTGGGTTGGGGAATTACTTCCTGAGTATCTTCTAAATGCCAGTCTGATGTACCGTATATGTAGTTGTGGGCACTGTAAAGATCATAAAAGATACAGCGTTGTTTAGACGTTTTAAGGTATTTGAGGCCTGGTTCGGATGGCTATATTTATGCCATAAAAGTGGTTTTTATGTCACGAAAGCCGTTCTTATGGCGGAAATTTGTCTATGGAAAGTTTTGACAAGAGGGGGGGCGTTCTGCATGGCTCGAGAATATGCCGTATTTTCAATGTTTAGGCCAATCAGAATAATTACATATTATTTGAAACCTTCATGATCTTTAAGAATATGTGATCATAAAAATAACCAATTGAACATGTGGTAAATTTAGAGAGCAATGAACTCACATCGGGGCGTCAGATGTGCCACAAGCGGCGTATATTAAGTAGTACATACATATTACTATCTCCATCACAACCAAAAAAACAACTATGGGATTTTAATATAGTGAACGCCATGAATTATAATAGTTCTAGAAGATTCTTGTAGGTATGCTAGTGACAACTGCTGCTCAGGATCATCAAGACACTCGAGCACTCCCTTCGTAAGAGACATAGCGGTATAGTGTATCGAGATACTTTGGTCGAATGACGATAAAACCTAATTTCTTAAAAGAGTCGTGTGGAAATTTGGCGAAAATGGACTCCAGCGTGCAGTCTGGTCTGCTAGCTCTTCAGTCAGTCAACAGCATACCCCACCCTCCCGGAATAACGGCTTTGAAACATTATCCGAACAGGGGCCTAAGCACTATGCTGCTCCGCCTTGTCAAAGCGGAGCCCGGTTCCCTCTCTCTGCATAACTTGCACTTCTCTCGCTTTTCCCACCATGTCCCAATCTATCCACAAACAGTTTCACCACTACCACTACCTTCTTTTCGCAAACCCTTGAATCCAATTCTCCTCTGGCTACCATCTCTAACCCAGATCTTCGTAGGAGCACTTTGAGCGCATGCCTACGGGTACAAGTTGCCGACGGACCCCCCGGCACCCGTGCGGCTAATCGACTCCCGGACCACTGCTAGCCCAATTCTGGATGCGCTCAACATTAGCAATGTAGTGAATAGTGATGGAACCCACATCGCCAGCGCCGTGAACGCTGGCACACTGAACAAAAAGTCATATCTAATCTCTTACGCTACATTTCTACAACGCTCATACCAACCCAGGGGTTCTCATCTCCTTCGGTAGAGGCGCCAAATGGAGAGGGCACCCTCTTAGTGCCGACCACCTTATCCAGGACGGTGCCGGTCTAAATCAAATTCAGTATCAAGGCAGCCGAGTATTGCCTCGCGCTGAGCTTCCGCCACTTACCCAAGAGTGCGCAGTTGCGTTCGCCGGAGTACTCCTCGTAATAAGCAGTGGTAGCCGTTGAGAGTGCTTGGACAGGGGCGGGCAAGAGGCCAAGAGAGCCCGAAAGCTCGAGCGTTACCAACCCGTCACCTCTGTGGATTGTGGGAAAACATAAGTACTCGCGCTGAATGGCCCAGAGGTGTGGAGCGTGTGTTGGATTTGCGGTCAATGATGCCCTAGAAGGGGTATGAATTGTCGATCGTCCTGCCTGGGTTTTCAACTGCCCATACCGGCATTACCGATGTCGAGGAGTAGTTTTGCGGCACAACTTTATCCGCACGTAGGTTCTCGGGTGTTTGCCTGCCATTCATGGCCAGGGTTACGGCCTTCACGGAGGATCTTACCGCAGTTGCGCAGGTTTAGATTGGCATGGACCAAGTGGGCCGGGGGTTGTGAACTCCGCCCGAGTCACCGCCGTCCGCACCCGATGCGCGGCCGAAAATTGTGCTACACCTTACAGCGATGTTAGTGGTATCCGACATGTTACGGCACCTAGAGCCTATGCACTCGTGATCTGCCCCTCGGGTTAGAAGAGCACCGATAGATGGGGGGGTGGTGCAAACCACTTGCGATGGTGAAGTTCTCAGATGCAATATTGTGCGATCACGTCCCATCCAGCTCAGATTTATACCTTCGATACTAATTACTGTACCTTTATAACGGAATGGGGGACCATATTCTGATTTTGGAGGATCGTAGCCCCCGCCCAAGTCTGTCATATTCCCCATGACACCAAGAAACCAGGCAGTGGTCATATTCGTCGTCCAAGCTGCGCCATTTGTACTCTAACCCAGGTGGCCATCGAGTTAGGAGTCTACGCGATTAAAATCCCGCTAATCAGGAGCAAGGTTAGCCCAACCTCCACGATCGGTCAAGCGTAGATCTTTTATCTCTCTCTCCGAAAAATATTAAAGTCCATAGTGAGGTTACCGTCAACGCATTAGGACACGAGCTCCACCTAGAAAAGACTCTCCTCGCACATTCCGCCGTACCCCAGATTCACAGGGGCAGAGTGGTTCCGGAAGCACACTCCTCCGTTCTTTGCACACGATCAATCCTTCCACGAGCACAAAGTCGTCGTTGTGAATCACCCTCCGGAGTGCCGCGCGATCCCCCTTGTGTAGACATTACCATGGCTGCTAGAATGCGCCCGTCGGCGTTTCTAGCATGTGAATCGGTAAAGGACTCTGTTCAGGTCACCAAATGGGCCGCTTATTAGACTGCCGCGCCCACTGGTGCAACTCTTGAATATCTCCATGATATTTCTGGAATTATTTGTGTCTATATACTCGCCATCGGCAAGCAGGGACTCTCCCATCTGATTGTGGATGTAGCGAATCCCGGGTGATGCCCCGGGACTATTCACCCTCAGCTACTGTCAGCAAATGCGGGGCAATAGATATCCGGAACGACTGCGAGTGCCTTGGCCAAAAGCCGAGGTGTCCTTGGAGTACCGTGCTCGGAGACATCCGGCTATCTCCTAGCTCAAACCGAGAGGTGTGACTACTCCGGCCATGGCAAGAATTATCAAGGATATTGTGGGGAGGGCTGTGGTACGGATAACACGCTTGGGGGACCTCGTGGGTAGCGGCTGAATCGGCGGAGAGGATCGAAGGCCACATTGTGGCCTGGAGGGTCCTTCCGACAACCGACCTAGAATTGAATAGTGAGTAGGACCTCAGATGCCAAGGGAAACGAGCATATGAGACCTATGGTTGAAGAGTGAGTAGGACTCCAAATGCCGAGTGCAATGAAAATACTACAAGCACCATCTACCATGTCACTGCACTATTTTCATTTTCCAAAACGAAACCAGTATCACAACGGATGCCAGTAGCAGCATAAGTTGTACTAAATAGTTTGGTTAATCCCATAGATTCCGAGCCTCCCGGATTTCACCTACCTATTATGACTAAGAAATTTATTATTTCAAACACTTCAACAGCCGTAAGATCACTCATTTTGGCAATCAGGGGGCGGCGGGTGTCAGCCTTACAGTAAGAAAACGTACAGGAAAGAGATGAGATGGGAGGGGGATTAAGGTAGAGAAGACAAGCAGTGGTTTCTGGGTAGACTTTGGAAAGTTAACGTAAACACTCCCCCCCCTGTCATATTTAATATTTCTGGCGATATAGATGTTACTAAAAGACGAGGAGGGGTATCGAGTTTTGTTCTGAGCCGAAGTCATTGGCTAGAGCTATACCGTCAGGACTGAATCGGAGGTCTACACTTTGAATGCAACCCAACCCATCGTCTCATACTCGCCATGCGCCGTCGTTGACGAATACTACTAGTACTGCCGACGGGTATTGCATAGCGCCCAGATTTTCCGGACCGTAGAAGTTCGCTTCTAAGCTGTGCACGGTGCGGTACTCGTAGCCGCCGGTCTTTATGGTGGGGGATGGGGCGGGTAGTCGCGCACCCGCCTTTGAGAATACAAGCCATCTAACACACACTCGTACGTGCACGCAAGGGCACCCCACCTCATTCTACCCGGGAACTGGCTATTCTTTGGGGGTCACTATGGCTCGGCCCGAATTGCCTTGTGATGTGGCGCTGGAAGCCGTTGAGAGAAGTGTGAAACCCCCCCCAATTCTATTTTTTTTTTTTAACTGCCCAAAGGCAGTGACCTAGCGTAAAACTAGAACAATTGGCCATCACGCTACCGTAGAATCTCAAATAATCGAAACGTGTGCTACCGTAAGAACTGGAATAATTGGACTCGGTTTCGTGTAGTCCGAAATTCCCTTCTATGGAAAGGAGGCGAAAAACACAGCGAAAACACAGCCTGTTTCCCTCCTCCGAGACGGAAAAAAAAACAAAAGTTTCTTGACCTTACTGAGAGGGGAAAGCCTGACTACATGAGACCGGGTCCAATTATTTCAGTTCTTACGGTATGTCGTTGGAGTTGCCTCTTCTGGTAAGGTCTGGTGTTTTTTATGTCTTTGTCTCCCTCAGAGGGGCTGAACAGCTCTTTTCTCGCAGCATTTTTCACCCCATTTCCAAAGTAGGGAATTCTCGACTACATAGCGCAGGGTTCAATTATTTGAGATTCTACGGTAGGTCGTTGGAGTTACCTCTCCTGGTAAGGCGCAGCGTACATTCCTTTCTTTTCTTTTGTCTGAGCGGAGGGTAGAAAAACAGTCTCTTCCCTGCGCTTTTGCCCGTCTAATCTAAAGGAGGGAATTCTGGACGACTAGCGTGAAGGCCAATTTTTCCAGTTTTAACGGCACAGTATTAACTCTTGCGATTCGCGAGATCCGCCAAATTACTGATCCTAGGATTCCGCAATTCCTATATTAGATTAATGATACCGATCTACTGTAACATCCATTGGGTAACGCTACCAAGGCCAGACCGATCTCGAAATTACCCGACGAAAGATTAACATAACCAAAACAACAATATGGTAGCGAAAAAGTAAAAAAAAAAAAAAAGAAAGAAACCCCCTAAACCGCCTCCTTCAACGCGCTAACCTTTCCGCACGTCGATCAATCCCGAGATCCAGAGACGAAGGTTCTGAAGAAGGATTAGCGTTTTCCTGACACGGTATTTCTCGGGCTATCTGGATGCACCGGATCTCCCCCTCAATTCCATTATCTTGCTGTGCTAAGCCTATCCCGGGCTCGGATCGCGATCTGCAGGGTGTTTGTGGTGTGGCGGGGGTACAGTAGCGAGTCACCAGAGTTGATGCGATAGGTAAAGATCGGGGCTTGGTGTTTAGGACCGTTGTGGATTCGGTAATTTGCACCCAAGGCTCCCCTCGGTTAAGAGTGTTACACACTTTCCCTCTATCGCTTCTGGCGCTTTCTTATCTGTGAAGAACCAGAATGCACGAACAGGGGTCTGAAGGCGCCGTTCGAAGAGAAACTGCTTCAGGAGGTGGACATATTTCACACAATCGCCACAGAAGCGCAGGATTCCATCTTTTTGGCGGTTCTATTCCTCTAAAAACTCTTGCTCTTCTACACACCTCGTTACCCCATGCTGGCGTACCGGGACCCTGGCTCGTCCCCCAGAATCCGGTGACGCACCATGCAAACCCGCAGATCATATTATATAAAACAAACGGTTCCTGCTTAAGAGAACTTCCTCATGTTTAGGAAAAGGAAAACATTTACCAGGACCTCACCATCTCCAACCGACGGTACGCACCCTATCTACTCCTGTTTCTGTTTTCAACCCAGCCGTTAGGAATAATAAAAGCTTTAGCTCGGCAATGAAGTTTCAATAATGGAAATCATTATCGTTTATAGCAAACATTCTTTCGTACAGTCACGCCCCGCTGCCCCGGATCACGGATCCTTGGGATTTCGGACCTCACGCATAGCAAGGTGGGACTATACGGGCATCAAACTGTATTTCCAGCAGTCGCTAGTGGGACAGAACCAATTGGGCATTTTCATTGTCGACTCTAGGGCACCTTTGAAAGATCTTTTGTTTGCCGGTGATACTTAAATTATCTTCTGCTATCGCGATTTTTTTCGTGAAGAAAGGGAGTCGTTTAAGGTTGGGTGGGACCCGGGGTTCTGAGATGGGCTATTTGGACAACCAAATTCCCGGGGGACTAGAAGGAAATTAACAATCAACGTATCCTGTATGGATATCATGATTATGGCAAACTCTTCATAGAATTTTCTAATATCTTCTTCTATTCGTTTTTATCAATTTTACCCTCTTGACGAATTTAGTATTTTTCTCTCTACGGGAAATGACGTTGCAAAAACCGGTGTGGGAGGATTGATGGGCTCGCCGTTAGTTGGGTAGCGTTTCGACCGTGCTGCATCTCGCGGGAATAACTGCCCCATGACCTGACTAATAAACCGATAGATAGGCGAAATGAAATAGGCTTGGCTCCATATGCAAATTAACCCACAGAAGAAGCAAAAGAGATGAATTTAAACCCGGTTGAGATTGTGGATTGGCGTGATCAAGATCGTTCTCGAGTGGGTGTGTTTGAACTTGTCTCGGGAAATTCCCCAGGGTATGTAAAAGCCCAACCATCCACAGAAAATATGCCATGGGCCACACCTCCACCCGACACCTGTGCTGTACTCGGAACTAAACGAGGCTATTCCAGGGTTTTCCCCATAATAGGGCGGATGGATACTGTATGTTACCATCCATCTAACTAATTACTGGTTTAGGACTCGCCAATCATTGACTCATCCCTCTCACACACCACAAAATAAGAACGTTCGCCCTTGTCATACTAACCTCCCCAAATTCTCAACTACTCGTCGTGTCGTGACGTTTATACAGGCGCGTGAATGCACCGCTGGTGCCAGTGCATGTGTCACACATCCGGTGTCATAGGATATGACGGGAGCAGGGTGGGAACTTTGGCAAATGAAGGCTCCAGCTTCAACACCTCTAATTCGATAATTAACATTGGTGCTGCCTATATTACCTAATTCAATGTTTCTAGTCATCATGTGTAATTCTGTGAGTTTTCATTATACTGACCACATGGGATATCATACGTACACCTTTTGTTGGCAGATTAATAGCATGTGGGGGTTACATATTTGCGAAAGGTAGTTTATTTCTTACCGCTTGCGCCATATCCTCAAGGTCTGCTAACTGCATATTCAGGGTAAATTTTCAACTAGCCATGTGAGAGAGATTTCATGCTCAGAAGAAGTAAATTGAGTTATCAGAAACTCTGTTTTACAAAATAACAATGCCCAAGCGGTCCGATCATACCACAACTGTCACCTCCATAATCAGTCCTGCCCCAACTCAGGAAATATATCAATCACCACTTATGCCTCCCGCAGTATGTAAAGTACAAAGTTTAAGCTATATAATAGACTTAGAATACCCAGAACGACAGACTGAGTGGTATGTTGGGAACCACGGAAAGCCGGCGATGCTGATCGGCATGCTTACATCCTTATCGCACCGTTACCGTTCGCTCGATCGCCCATCGCTTCGTTTCCCGGTATACTATCTACCGTCTGTCCGCTGGTTTACTGTTAGATTGTTTTCCTATGAGTCCGCTGTTAGTCGTCCACCACTCACCTGTAAGCCTTTTACCTATCGGCACCCACCTGTCTAGCCGTTTGCTTTTCTTTCCTTGTCGTTCGCCGTTCATCACTGCCGCTTGGTTTGTTAGGGCAGAAGGTCTGCCGGAGATGCGCGCGATCGCGCCGGTGGGAACGGGAACGGGAACGGCAGAGACCTGGGAGTTAAAGAGATGCTGCTCGGCAGCGGGAGTCTTTGTGGGCCTGTATTTCTTTTGTCAGCGGGAGAGCAGGCATAAGGAATGGGGACTTGCGTGGCACAATAGGGAAGCCGATGGACGGGTGTGGAAGGCGGTGGAGCGAGCAGGGAAATTTCTTTTGGCGTTTATTTATACTCCTGTTATTTCCTGTTTGTTAGAGAGTAAGTTTTTGAGCAAGAAAGAAAGAAGAGGTTGGCGATCAAGAGAGTGTGCCTTAGGAGAGTGAAGACGCGAGTGAAAAACCTTTCTACCTTGCATTTATTCTTTATGCTTGGTGTTTGGTTTCACCGAGTGACCAGTTGTGGCGGCGGAGCCATGCCCTGCCGTCCTTACCCACCCTGCCCTGAACGCCCTGGACGGTTGGGAACACCGGTCACGGTGGGGGATGCAGTCATCTATGATGAGCTGTATAGCATCCTCGTAACCGGCCACAAGCGTTGCGATGGCATTACTGACAAATTCTACAGAATCAGACAAAGCCTAGTTAGTGAACTAAATTTTCAAAAATCACAGAGAACTCCAAACAAACCAGTATTGACAGCGGGCACATTCTTGTGGATAAGGTTTAATAAGTCAATGATAAAAGTTGTTTTTCTAGGAAGCGTCTTGTGGATAGGGAGTGTTTTGCCTGAAAGGAAAAATAAGGAGACTGAGTTCCGTGAGGAAGGATGCGGACAAGATGACTATTCGTATGAGATTGCTACATACCACTTCGAAACCCCCTGACGCGTTCGCACATTAGGAAAGTATGTAGTGGTTGAGTAGCATTGATTGCGTGGCTATGTCATCTGGTTCCCGATGGGAGGCACCATTTCCTATGCCGAGCAACTATACACAAGAATCAGCAAATAGGTTAATGTCAAGAGATCGTAGTACTAACTTTGAACATTATTCTGGACCGCAGGGCCACGCGATTCTTTCACCTCCATCATGTGTCCCTCCCGGTTTGACGGAAATTTAAAACCTGGATATCCTGGGTCTGGGCCCGGAGTCCTCAGCTGTTGCTTCGGGTCAGGGAGCATCGTGTCTCCCTTACCAGCTCCCTTGCCCCCTATAAGTTTATCATCTCCTTCCCCCCCTTCTCGATTTTCCTCCCAATGGGATGACCCCACCCGGACGGCCCCCAGACTGCCGAGAGCACCCGGGCCCCGGCTCCGATTGCTACACCGTCCCCACCCCTGGAGAGGATCCCTTAACCGTTTTCAATGACTCTTGAAATTGCCAGAAAGATGGGGGCGGCCTTCGTGGATCTTGGTCGACGAGTGCTAGTGATCCTGAAAGGCGAGCCCGGACCATGGTCCGGACCACGGGTCGGCAGTCCGGTGGAAATTCTGAGCAGCCGCCAATGCCCGGGGGCGCCCATGCAACCTCTAGGTCGAGTCTTGGCGCAACCCAGGTCAAAGCCGGCAGGTGCCTAGGCAAAGCGGCCAGATCCCCAGGTGATCCGAAGATATCTATTGACGGCCTACAGGCTTTCCATTTTTTAATCACTCGAAATAGGATGTTAGGAGCAACACGCCCCTGGTGCTATAGATCTCGCTTAAGACCAATCTATGTCATCTACTGATGAACCGCCACGATACCCAAATATACTGCCCGACCTCAAAACACTCTATACCATTCTTCACACTACTCTCCAATCGCCTCGGGAATATGTATTGACCCCGTGATTTTATAAAAAATTAATCCTGTTGTATAAGAAAATATTTCTTAGCAACAAACACAGGTGATCGCTTGAAACATCGGCCTACAGATGATCCAGGCCGGGCCCGGCTTTGGTTTGGAAAAGCCGCTTTCCCACAGTCCGGCCCGGTCGTCCCCAAAGAAGCCTGGCTCAGTCCGGTCGTACTCAAAGCGGGACTGACTCGCCGCTTGGGATCACTGACGAGTGTTTCCTGCTTAAGGCTCCTATCCCTATGGGGGTAGTTGAGAACGCCGTCTCGGGCTTTCTGTGCTATCGAGGATGCTCCAAGAATTGCGGACTGCGGAACCGCTCTACAACAGGCCTCCTGCTCGCTACTGCTGGGCTGGGATATCACCCCACGCCTCATCGCAAATCACGATCGATCACTCCTCCTTGACCCATTGCGCGGTTACAAAAATGCCGGCAACCTGACTGGTCTGTGCAAAGACATTTCAAACGCCGAGCGAGTTATAGTATAAGCGCTGCCATAATAATTAGCAGCAGGAAGAGGGGGGGTTACGCCATGCATATATAGGAGGTATACCTGGACAACCCTGCGGGGTTATTCGAGGGACAAGCCGTGCAGTAAGTCCATTCTAACGAGTTTTCCGAGGAAACACAGGAAGCGTCACTCACGCCGGTCCGCTTGTACCTTCCGCCCATGTGGAAAATCATTCAGTTCCATTAACCACGGGAATTCCGCGAGAATAGCCGGCACTTTCAATTGGAACTATCAAAATGCGGGGGTCATAGCTCCCAATTCCACCATTCTTCGTAGTAAACGTTCGTTTCGGAGAGTCTCATGTAACGCACATGAAGAATTCCCAAAACATTGTTGATAAAAGAGAGATTCAAAATTGGACCAACGAAGCGCACATTGGTCGTAATAACTTCAAGACATTCTGGCACTCCCTCTGCTCTAAGAAGAGAGAATTGGTTATCAAATGAAGGACTGCGTTGTGCAATCAAAAAAAAAAGAAGGGGCTGGATTGCCGGAACGAATGGTTCGCCCATCTAGGGAAGCTCTTCGAGGAGGAGAACCATATCAAGAATTACACGTTTCTCGAAGACGATGTGTTTGGGGATTCGGAGTGTACAAATGACGACGCCGGCGACGACGACGTAGGCGATATCTAGGAACAGGACGATGATCCGGGCAAGGAGCTGCCCATAATCAAATCCACAGCGCCGCCCGAAGGCGAGAAGGTAGAGAAGCTATAGCCTTTCCAATACACGACTAGACAAGAGGTGAAGGGCAACGAGGAAAAGAAGAGATGGTATTGTGTAGGTTGTGAAGAAAAAGATCTATAAGTGCGGTGACAAAATTGATCGTTGCCGTGCTTGACAACGGGGCTTGCCCGCTCAACATCAACTCCCCATGCAACCAACATCAAATATCCTTAGAGATGTAGAATCTCTTGTAGAATAGATAGAATGAAAGAGATAAACGCAAAATATCAATTTAATATTTAGTAGATCATCCTTTTGCCCTAATAACTGCATTAATCCTCCACGGAATCCCCTCTAGAGGTCTTTCAAATAAAGAGTCTAGCATCAACTCCCAACAATGAATAAGGGCTCTCTGAATGTGGGGCTTTACCCTGTCTGCTGATCTAGTATCTTCAGCCAAGTGAGCATAATGTTCATGGTAAGGTTAGGAAATTTACGTAAATTATGATACTTTACAGTAATTTACGAAATATAATTTACAATTTACATTACATAATTTACAAGGCTAGGGCTTGCAGCTACCCTGATACCTAGACTAGTGGTTGAAAAAGTGAAGAAAAACCTAATATACAGTATATAAGGTTTTCCTATTCTAGATTCAATGGGCATTACTCTGACTAGTGACTACCTCTTGGCTGATTTTGCTTTATAATTATGTATATATTGGATGATCTTCTCGCTTCAATCCATCATACCTTTATCCTCTTCTTACACATTTACAACTTTGTGCAACAAATCTTTCCCAACATCCTTCACACCTTAGCTTTATCCTCTTTTTGCTACAAACTACATTTCCTTAAAAATGGGACGCGACAAAAACGATAAAATTCATGATGCATTTGAAATTCTGCCTGCTGGACCAGACCGTAAGGTAAATCCCCAGTTTCATATTTCTACTTGTGAACAATATTGCTTCTGATGAATATTAATTTAAGATTTCTAATAGGTTGATAAAGTGAAATGTCTTGCATGTACAAAAGTCTTCGCCAAAAATATTACCCACCAACAAGAACACCTGAAAGCTTGCGAGTTGTATAAGAAGTCTCTAAGAGATAATAGTCAACATGGAACCATTCTTGATCCAGCAACAGTTCCAGGACAGAGGGTACTAGATTCCGCTATTCATAAACTAAATCAAGCACAGTATAAAGAGAGTGATAAAAGGATTGCTCTTGCATTTTATATGAACAGCATATCCTTTAATATTATTCAGTCCAGTTATTTCCAATCCTATCACAAAATGATAGCACCTGGATATAAGCTCCCTTCTGTCAAGGTTCTACAAACTACTCTACTGGAAGAGATTTACCATGACGTTAAAAAATCTGTAAATGAGATCCTGAATTCAAGTTATTACTTGAATATCATAACCGATGAGGGTACGAATATCAACAAGGAACGAATTATCAACCTCTGCATCAATGTACCTTGTGGAACCTTTTACCATCTATCACAGGCTGTTGGTACAGAGTTTATGAATGCTGCCAATACCTCAACTTGGATAATGCGGCAGCTTGGTGAAGTCGTTAAAGGTGATTGGAAGAGGATTAACAGCTTTGCAACAGATACATGTGCTACAATGCGAGGTGTGTGGCGGATACTTGGTGCTGATGCAAGACTACAAGAATCGAAGTCTCTTTTTGTTCCATGTGATTCCCATGGATTACAACTATTAATCAAAGATCTTCTCCAAATTCCTTATTATTCTCAAGTATTAGCAAAGATTACTATGATCATCACTACATTTCAGGCCTCTCCAAGACAACTTGCTCTCCTCCGTCAGAAGCAACTCGAGTCTTACGGTAAAACGATCTCCCTTGTTCTCTCTATTATAACAAGATGGGGAACCCAAGCGCAAGGAATTGAGTCAGTATACAACAATAAGGATGCTCTCAAATCCTTACTTCTCACACCTGAAGCAGAGCTAAAGGATTCTGTGGTCTTGAGAATCAGAGATCGATTCTTTTGGGCACAAGTTGAGGAGTTACGGGATCTTATAGGTCCTATCAGTATTTTTCAAAAAGTATCAAAGTCAGAAGCTTCTCATCTAGGACTTGTAGCTGAGAGATGGAAAAAGATTTTACAACACCTCCAAGCAACTGAGACTCAGATACAATCAAAGGCTATACCACTTACATCTATTGCGGAAAAGAGGATGAAACGACAGTTAGATGATATCCACTGGGCAGCATACTATCTGACACCGAAGAACTCTACAGGTACAATCAGTATAGACCACCAGAATTCTATACTTTTATTTATTCGCTGGTCATATCCCGATAATGACAAAGCTGTAGCTGCTATTACTAACTTTTTCTCATACAGAGCACATGAAGGACCCTTCTCAGATACCAATGAAGCCTGGAAGATTGAGAATGCTATCGTATTTTGGCAAGCCTATCATCCTTTCGCTATAGAACTTGGGCAGCTCGCAATCCGGTTATTAAAGACCCCTTCAAACTCTGTACCCAGTGAAAGGTCCTTCAGTTCACAAAACTTTATTCAGTACAAATTTCGCAACCGTCTCCATCAATCTAAAGTTGATAAACTTACCTTTATTTACATGAATCAATGAGTTCTCGATCGGAAACCAGATGATGCACGAAGGTGGGAGGACTTGTCCAATGAAGCTGAAGTTGAATTGGAAAACCAAGCTCTGGATCTAGAGTGTAATGATGATGATGAAGATAATACTATTACAGAATCAGGTATTTTCCTTCATAATCATGACGTTAGACCTTATATTACATGTAATGAATTCTAATTTAGCTTCATTAGGAATTTTGTTAGATCAAGGTGGTGAACATATCAGGGACTTGGAGGGTACTCAGGCCTATCATTACGGAAAGGAACATGAAACCATTGGAGCTTTCAGGGACCAAGGATCAATGCTTCAGCCCATAAGCACCTTAGAAGATAGAGAGGATAGTTCTTTGAGGCCTTATAAGAGGCAATGTGTTGGTAGTTCTTCCTTTTCAAACTAAATTTAAAAAAAATGTCTGGAAACTTTAATCATGTATAAAAGTAGTAAGTTAGCTACTTATATCAAAGCAACAATATATTCTTTGTTCAAGTTATCTTCATAGAATATAAATGTTCTAGTTAAATTAAATTTGCATGAAATAAGAATTTTTTTTTTTTTTTTTTACCTGGTGTAAAATACTTTGGTAAATTATTATACTTTACGGTAAATTTACTGTAATTTACCATAATTTACAAACATGTAAATTACAATTTCCTAACCTTAGTTCATGGTAAAGCTTCTTGAGGTGTACACAAACATGTTCAACAGGATTCAGATCTGGTGCATATGGTGGCCAATCCTCCAAAACCTCTAGTCTTTGTGGTCCTGTCTTTCTTTTGTCAGTTTGGAAGTGGGCATAAGGAAGGGGACTTGTGTGAAATAGGGGAAATGGTGGAGGAGTATGGAGGTACAAGAACGCTATGGACTTACATGAAGAGCACTGGAGTGAGCAGAGGATTTCTTTTTGATCAGTTATTTATACTCCTGTGATTTCCTGTTCATTAGCAAGTTAAGACAGCAAGAATAAAGATAGTAGTTGGCAAGCAATTGTGTGTATTTTAGGAAAAGAGCGAGCAAGAGTGAAAATTTTCCTCCTACCCCTCTTTGCCATTTCTGGGTGTCCCACCCAGCCCGAGTGATATTTGGTGATGGTGAGGTATCGAACCCAGCTCCAGAAACCTTTGGTGTTTATGAAAACAGAGCCAGTTTTCTGGTATCCTTAGTATGCAGATGCAAGTGTTGAAGTGGGTATCCTTAGTCAGCACAATATCTCAGCAAAACTTGTGCCAACCTTCCTCATTCCTACTGCTCTCCAGTGTGTTGACTCTGGCCATTCCTTCCCTCTGGCTCTTTTCCTGTGGTGTTTTTTTTTTTTTGTCATGGTATCAGGCAATACCATGACTGAGGTTGTGGTTGTTGTGGTATGATCGGTTGTATCGTTAATGATGACTTTTGTCCAGGAACTACTCGAGTATGCATGCAGCTCGCCCACTCCTACGCGCCTCTAACGTTTTGCTTTTCGTTTGATCTAGTGCAAGCGGAGTGTGGGGTAGTTTTCGTATCATGGCCCGGATACCGCCGGTCTAAAGGATTCGTGTATGTGGTGCTGCGACGAACGATGCTTAGCATGCTCGGTTGAAGAGAGGCAATAAAGTTGCCTTATGATTACCTCTGTCACTCGGTTTATTCAAATGGGTTCAATGTTTTTATTCGGATATCCTGTTCCTGCGATTGCCATCATTAACATTGTTACCCGCTCCAATCTCTTTCTATACCCTCCCATTTTTCCTCCTTTGCCCTTTTCGCTGTACTCGAGCGGGAGGATAACTCGAAGCGAAGCTTGTTGTACAGTTGGATTTTGTATTCTTTCCTTCTTCTCTGCTTTCTTCCCCTCTTCCACATGAGCGACAGGTCAGAGAGGTCAACACCGTCCCTCTGCTGGAGGATGATATCTCTGCGGTGATCGGCCATCCAACTACGTATGTCGGCAATATCCTTATTGTGTTCTTCTATCTTCTTCTTGAGATCGTTGTGGCAACCTTCGATATCTTTGCCCAACACGTCGATCTCTTTTGGATTCTCCAAGAACTCCTTGCGTAGTTCGGCGTGCTCAGTAGGTATGGTTTTCAAATTGGTTGGCTCTCCTTCTTCAACCGACCGAGTACGCTGCCGGTCACCATGGGGGATGCGCTCATTTATGATTAGCAGTAAAGCAGCCCCGTAAGCGGCCACAAGCGTTGCGATGGCATTATTGTCAAGTTCTACAGAATTAGACAAAGCCTAGTTAGTGAACTGAATCCTCGAAAATCAGTGCGAGTTCCAAACAAACCAATATTGCCAGCGGGCATATTTCTGTGGATAGAGTTCAATAAGTCAATGGTGAAAGTTATTTTCCCGGGAAGCGTGTTGTGGACAAGGGGTGGTTTGCGGGAAAGGAAAAATAGGGAGACTGAGTTCCGTGGGAAAGGATGTGGACAAGATGCTACAGATCACTTCGAAGCCCCCTGACGCGTTCACACGGTAGGAAACTATGTGGTGGATGAGCTGCAATGGCTGCGTCGCTATGTCATCTGGTGCCCGATGGGAGGCACGATTTCCTATGCCGAGGAACAACCACAAGAATTAGTAAATAGGCTGGTGTCAAGAGATCGTGGTACTGACTTTGAACATCATTCTGGGCTGCAGGGCCCAGCGATTCTTTCACCTCCATCATGTGTCCCTCCAGATTTGAAGGGTATTTAAAATCTGGATATCCAGAGTATGGGCCCGGAGTCCTCAGCTGTTGCTTCGAGTGAGGGAGAATCGTGTCTCCCATGCCGGCTCCCTTGCCCTCTATAGGTTTATCATCTCCTCCCTCGGATTTCCTCCCACTCGGATGGCACCACTTGGCCTGCCCCCCTGACTGCCGAGGGTGCCCGTCCCCCGGTTCCGATTACTAGACCGTCCCCACCCCTGGAGAGGATCCCTGGACCGCTTTCAATGACTCTTGAAGTTGCCAGAAAGATTGGGGCGGTCTTCGGGGATCTTGGTCGACGGGAGTTGCCTGCTTAAGCTGCTGCCACTATGAGAATATCGTCTCGAGCTTTCTGTGCTATCGCGGGCGCCCCAAGCATTGCTGACTACAGAAGCGCTCCACAACAGGCCTCCTGCTCACTGCTCCTGGGCTGGCATAGCACCCTTTGCCCCATCAGAAACCACAATCGATCACTCCTCCTTGACCAAGTCCGCGGTTGCGAAAGGCCCGGCAACTTGGCTGGTCTGTGCAAAGACATTTCAAACGCCGAGCGAGTTAGAGTATAAGTACTGCCATGATAATTCGCAGTAGGGAGAGGGGGGGTTACCCATGCATATATAGGAGGTATACCTGGGCAACCCTGTCGGGATATCCGAGGGATCCCCCGTGCAGTAAGGTAATCCTAACAAGTTTTTCCAAGAAATGGAGAAAGAGTCACTGACCCCGGTTTGCTTATACCCTCCGCCGATGTGGAAAATCATTCGGTTCCAAGAACGACGGGAGATTTCACGAGCGTAGCAGGCACTTCCAATTGGAACTATCGAAATGCGGGGTCATAGCTCCCAAGTCGACCAGCCTTTGTGGTAAACCTTTGTTTCGGAGAGTCTCACATCAACGTTGTTAACAAAAGAGAAATTCAAGAATGGATCACCCAAACGCACATTGGCCATAACAACTTCAACACCTTCTGGTACGGCTACTGCTCCAAGGCGGGGAGGAATGGGTTATCATATGAAGGGTTGCGTTGTGCAATCAAGAAAGAAGGGGTTGGATGGCCGGGACGGCTGGTTTGGCCCTCTTGAAGGGCTCTTCGAGGAGGAAAACCATATCAAGGATTCTATATTTCTTGAAGACGATGTGTTTGGGGATTCGGAGTCCACAAAGGACAGCGACAGCGACGACGACGTAGACGATATCTGCTAAGAGGACGATGATCTGAGCGAGGAACTAAAGTTATGAGAAACTGATGATCGTTGACGTACGTGCGCTGGAAGCTTGTATGATGGAGGATGGTATCTTGAGTTTTTTTTTTCGTCGCACCGCACTTGTCTTTAGCTAAAGGGTAAACAGGCACCCTTATATACATGAATAAGAAAATCTCCCGTGTTCCTTCTCTTTCTCATATCTCTTGTGATCACCACTCTCGTGCTCTTTCCCTTATCTTTCATCTTATCTTATCTCTCCTTATCTCTTCCCGACACATCTCCTGGCTTCCCGCTTTTTTCTTCTCCACCCTTCTCATTCCCGTTTTCTTCTTCACAACCTTTCTCAATTCTTCTCATCAACACGTCACCTCTCTCAGCCCTTCACTCTAGCCTGCGCACCTTCCATTCCATCCTGCGTACCTTCCCGGCATCCCTCTATCTTGCTTGATGCTCTAGGGTCGTAAGAGGAAGTGAGCACCGGTGATTTACATTAGGAACGACCAATAATCGGATTCAGGACGCCGCCCGAAGGCGAGAAAGTAGAGAGGTTCCAGCCTTCTCAATGGACAACCACATAAGTGGAGATAAAGTAACCCTATGATTACCGGTCCTGCCCCTCAGAACACGGCTCCGGGTGGAGTTCGCCTCCCAGAGCGTTGAAGTTGAAAGCAAACAAGGGGCGTCGGAGTAAAGGAGCCCAAGAAATGATAAAGGTATTTTCTGGAATCTCTGGTGAGGGTGAGACAGACCGGATCTCCCGGGGGGAGAAAGCCCGGGGCCGCGATGAAGGAAGAAAGCGGGAGGAAAACAAGATCTGTAGTGATCACCCTGGAAAAGTGCTTATCCACGCCTCTGACTATAAGTATAAGCCCCCGCCTCCTTCCCACTCACTGGAAACGGGCTAACCGCGACTCGCTTGACCGTCAGGAAACACATGAATCAGCAACACCGACCGTTCCGCTGTGTATCCCACCCCTCGGGTTGCATTCGAACATTCAGTAGCAAGAACTAGTGGAAGAGCCATTTATACAGCTAACACCTTCAGATCTCCTACTAGCGCTGCAGCGATCCCACGTGCGCTGATAGAAAGCAATCTTTAACTGCAAGGATCTTTTCGGTCACACATCAAGCGCATGCACCCGCTCCCTGCAGGCCCCAAATCCCCTACTGCGGCCTACATGGACGAAACAATCTACCGCTGCCGGGTCTGGTGCAAGAAGCCGCAACAGAATATCAGATACGACTAGCACAAACAGGGGTTTTCGGGGGCCCAGAACTGGGAGCAGAGAATGGAGCATGTCGGTCAACACTAGGAAAAAGGAACAACTCCGGGGGCATCCCTCGCGGCCCTGGGTTCCTAACCACGGCCTTATCGCGTGGTCTTTGGAGCTTTGTATTATCGATGGTAATTATGATGGGGGTTATGCCGTTGTTTCCACGGAGAAAGATGCTATCGCGAAGGCTGTGGTTGGGCAGAAAAAGCTGGCTCGAGGAGGAAATGGGAAGGGCTCTGAGATATGCGGACGAGGGTCTTGATGTTGATGGTTGCAATGATGACCGGGATGCTCAGGGCGATAAGGATTACTGTTCGAGCTAAATACCCATCATTGGTGTCCACTCTTAAATGTCCTTCCAATCACATTTCGAAAAGAAATTTCTGGGAACGCTGTTGTCAGGGTCTTCCAATCTGGCCTTTCGACCTCCTCCTCTTCCTTGCTCCCCCCTCCTTTCACCTTCTTTCTTTGTTTCTTTCTCCTTAGCGCCAGGTTTCAGATTTCTTTTATTTCCTCTTGTTGTTGTCATCCTTCTCCGGTATATATGGTTGCTTGTTTTTAGCCTAACACTTTCTAGGGTTCCTCATTTCGTTTGTTTCACGAAGGAGGGTAGGATTTCTTTAAGTTGGGCTCGGTGGGGTTGAGTCTGCTGTTTGGGTCTGCTATTTCTTCGTTTTTGTCTTCTTTCTCTTCTTCTTTTTTTTCGTCTGTATCTTCACCCTGGCTCCGGGGGGGAAAACAAGGGTCATATGGAGAAAAGCAAGCCAAAGGGTTATTCGATTTTTAAGATCCCTTATTCATCTCCCAGTTTCCATCCAGTTATCCCACCACCCCTCCAGATGGGTTTATATGAATTCAAATCAAATCGGGCAGAAAGTAGTTAAAAATGATTTTAACAAAAGACCTCTTGTCGCAACATGATTTCCTTAGGCCATTCTACTTGTCGTATGGTTCGTGACACTCAAATCGGGACTGGGGCGGCGAACTTGATGTTTCCGCTATAGGATTTTAAGGAATTAAAGACCCCTACTATTATTGCTTGTGATAATACCGGTATTTGCGAATGGAGGCATAATTATACCTAACACCACCGACGTTTTTACCCAAAGCCCTGGTCGGAGTTGTGGCACAGTTATTTGGTGGTTACATGGTCAAACATATCCCTGTCTGTTCCAGTTAATAGGGCCCTTCCCTTGCCCAGTACCGGTACCTCTCTCAGTCTATATATAGGATTTGGCCGCGTAATCCCGGCGATTACCCGTTATTGCAGGTTCGGCTCGTATGCCAGAGTAATATCTTACGATTGATCCACGGTATTAGCATATCCGGAGTGCGTGGGTATGAAGGAGCAGAATAATGGAGATGGACACAATAGCGTTATTACAAGGAAGGAACCCGGCCCGGAAGCCGGATTGGTTGATGAAAAGACAAGGGGAAAGAAAAAGAGAATGGAGACACCCCATCTCACTCGAGATCCCCAATCCCTGCAGATTGGCAGGCCGCGATGTCTGATTCCTTGTAGGTGCACCGCTCTAGATCATCTTCGGCCTTTAAGTCTAGGGTTACAAGGGTTGAGGGACTTATTTGTGCCCTCGGCTCCCGAACCGATCTTGGTGCTGCCGTAGGAACTTGGATGATTGGATGTGGCGCTAGGACGTTAGAGTTGCCTTTCCCAGTAAGAGGCAGTTGTTGTATTTTCTTTTTGCTCTCCTCAACGGAGGGCTCGAAGTCCGGTCTTTTTTTTCCGGGCGATTGCCCCACTTTATCCGAAGTGGGTCCGGGGTGGGGGGTTCCGGTCCTCTTATCGTGAGTTTTCAATTATTCCGGCTTTTATGATACGGGGGTATCCCTTGGCGAGGTTTGTTCCGGGGACTTCTGTTACCACTACGAGTACTCGAGTACCGTATATCGATATCCAACCCTTTCGGGTGATACCATGAATGACGCTCCGAGTGATGCTACGAGTACTGTACATATTGAACTTCATCACCATCCTTTCCACGGTTGGATTACGCCGGGGAAATCACTGTAATAAACCACAATAAACTTAGTTAACATGATGACGAATACCGGTTAGTGGGATGCAGCAAGCAAGCACACCTCGCCCGGGCTATACCACCTGTGGAAAAAAATACCAGTAAGGTATTCTCTCGCGCCGACCCCCTTTTTTTTTTTTTTTTGTCGCTGGTTGCGAGTAGACCAGTCGCCGGGACATACCCGCCAACCCAGCCATAGACCAACCAAGTTTTCCACATACAGCAACTAACCCATTCCGTCCAGCGTCCCTGGGATACCCGTAACCATGACCCCGGACTCGACCTCCCGCCGCATCCGAGATCCCGCAAGACAGAACCCCTGCCAAACACATTCTTGTGTCATATGGTAACCGCGAACCTCCCCTCCTTAAGTACGGTATCGGCGTTAAGAGAATCCCCTCCAGTATAATATCACATAAATTATCGTGCTATAGCAACTGTGTTCTGCCAAATACCGGAGGTCCCGATCGCATGGCTAAAATTTCGCTAATTTACCACGGTAAATAAGCGTCTTACCGAAGGGAAGGATGCGTCTGCAAGCCCGCCCTGTCATGGCCTGCTTCTCGCATCAGAGTTTTGGAGCTAATGAGTTGGGATAAGGGGATCTATTACGGCCGGAGCGAGATCATCATCAGCGCTTGCCGGGAGGGAGCAGGATTACCCGGCCGTGGCAATATTCTTCGGCTGTTGGCTTCACGTCGTTTGTGACTTTACATTTCGACTAGCCATTTTCCCCCAGTGAAATGTCTGGGTATTGTGCGAGTAATCAACATATCAATATCCGGGTGGAATGGTTTCCTTCTTAAATCGGAAACTTTCGAAACAAGTCCCTTTTCAAAGGAGCTGTCATTTAAATTCTAGGTGCGAAAACCCGAATTTCCATGCTCTTCTGCACCATAGGACCCGCTACAGGTGATTCCCACACCCTCTAAGAGGATGGGCGGTAAAGCATGGATTCTAGATTCGCAACCGAGCCTGTAGTTTGGTGGGGATTGATGAGGGCGCTGGTACGGTAGCCACTAACCGCTCATGTTCGTCCCCTCCCCCATCTTTTCGGTGAGAAGGGATCGTTTACAGGGGTATGGTGTGATACAGTTTTAATACAAGAAGTTACCGAAATTATACAGGAAGGGATAAGAATCGTGCACGAGAACTGAAAAAGAAAAAGAAGAAAAAAGCCAAGCGAATGGAACTCACACAACCCGAACCTCCCTCCCAAAGCCACTCCCGACAATAGAAATTATACATGATGTGATATAAATTGTACAGTACAGGCGTATCGAAAAATGCAAAAGAAAAAGCGAAAGAAACTTGGGCAACGCGAATCTCCCTCCCCGCCTTAGCAACCCCCGAGAAACCCGGAACGGGAACTGGCGACCTCCCGAAAAGCCGCGGACGAGAAGCGGCGACCCCGCAAAAACCGGCAAAAGAGAACCGGCAACGACTGTCAAATTAGACGTCCCCCCTCCCCCACGAGCTGCAAACTTAATGAGGCCTCTTGGCTTTGGGTGGGGCTAGAAGGGCGAGACATCAATTTGGCTCGGGGCCATCGAGAGACGGTCAACAGTTTTGGCAATATCGGTGTCGAGTCGAAAAACCGTGGGAAGAGGGAGAGTCGATCCTAATTTTCTGCCCTGCCATTTCGTTTTTCAAGCGCTCGACTTGAGGGCACATTTCCATATCGTGTATCGGGGCTCGGCGGCGTATCATGATACGCCGGTCAATAATCATCAGGAAGGCAGCCAGAATTATCGCTCCGGGGGTGATCCAAACATCCATCTCCTGTGAAATGAGAGCACACCAAGTTGACAAAGAGGACACTTAAGGGCGACAAAACTTTCTTACACAAAGTTCGATGGGAATTATTCTTTTGAAAGATGAGGGCGGGTATAGGCAAAGAAATCTCGAAACTAACAGAACCTTGGAGTAACAGTGATGGCGATAAGGTGTGATTGTTAGAATGAGGGTGATGAGGTTTAGTGAGATGCGGAGGATTCAGGAGCAGAGATGGTGGTTGCGAACAGAGGTACCTTTATCGACATGACATGAAAGCCTTTTCTAGTCATTACGCATCCTCTTGTTGCGAAAACAAAGACAACAAGAAGGTTTACAGTTGTCGCTACCCCTCAAGCTAAGCACACAACCTGCCGCAGAAATCCATATTCGGGGGAAGCTCGGCAAGCCTGATTTGGATTTTAAACAGTAATTTACAGCCATGGTGTATTAGGCAAGGCAATTTCAAATCATGATTTGAATATGTGATTTGATTGGGGGCTTGGTTAGACGATTTCGATGATATGTATTTCGGAAAACACAAGCCCGAGTTTACGGAATGGGAAAACACTATCTGGGGGGGGGGAAAGTGCTCGGGGGTTATATAAATCAGCTTATTTCATGAAACACTCGGCTCCTATGTCAGTAGCCTTGGCCATCCGGAGCTATCACGCTTTCAGATCTTTGCAGAGTCAAATAAATGGTAATGGCTCCACAGCCAACCTTCTTACTCCCGCCTACTAGCACCCAGAAATTGGTCTCTCACATCAGTTCTCAAACCACCAAATTGGAGACCCACAGTTACAAATTTCTTGTCTCTAGTTTTCATACCGGCAGTGCTCTATCAAGTCCAATACCATACGAAACCAAAGCCCGCTTCCGGAAATTCTACACTACGCATCTAACTGATTCTAACTATCATGATACCCCAAACTCCAATTACCCGAGGGTACTCTGATTGAAACGGAATCTATTATTACCATCAAAAGCGCACCCGACTCAGAACTGGAGAGTGAGAAAAATATCTGGCACCACCATCATGGGTATAGATAGGGACTACCGAGGTCCTCTAATTGAGAGAGGGTTATAGTAAATAATATTACACAAGTCCCTAATCCAGAAGGAAATGGCTGTATCAGGACTGAAGGTTCATTCTTGAGGATACCCATGTGTATAAGGTCCATAATAGCGCTTTGTGTCCCTTATCCTAAAAATCCAAGAGCTTATATAATACGCCTTGCTTCACCTCACGGAGAGAGATCACAAAAGTTTAAACAGATGGGGCAAGCCCGTAAATTGGTGCGAAGGCCTCTGCAAGCGGTGGCAGTAGCTTAAGGAGGGTAATTGGGGTATTCCAGAGGTAGATCATATAGGTGAGAATGAGATGAAATTTCCTATTCTTCATTAAACGCCAGTTAACAGCCATATATCTTCCTCAGTTCTCTTTGCTGCGGACCAAACAGCTTCAGCAGGCTAACTGGTGTTATGTTTCGCGTGGCTGGGTTAGGCTGGGCCAAGCTTTCGTTGTGCAGGGGCCCGGCCGGGCCATGCCCCGGCTTCTCCGACCCGCGCCAACCCACCGGGAGGCCAAGATCCACATTCAGTCACTATGGACACTGTTCGCAAGCAGTTAGTCAGGCGTGGGAATTTCCAGGGGCTGGTTTAACGCACCGCCGAGACTTCAATGGTTCCGAGTGATCTTGCATGATCGCCACCATATGGGAATTCTTTAGGGGGTGTGTTTGTGTTGGCGTGGGTTGGGTGCGCTCTGCAGAAAACGACTTCAAGCATTATGAAACGGCGATAGTAGGCCCAAAGTCATGATGTGCTAGTTAAGCCAGTGCGCAAGAAATCAAGAACTGGCATCTCCCGTAGCGTCCTAACATTGAACCCCGGACCCTCACTCCCAGAAACGCGGTCCACAACTTCTCAATTCCTTGTCCACACCAGGGCCCGCTATTACTGAACGTGTATGATAACCTCTTGCATCATACAAGTTAATCGCGATAGATACTAGCAAATTTAAAGAGTAAAGTACCTTAAAGTTCCATTATCCTTTCCCCAATCAACTAGCAACAGCCCCACCTGCAGAGATCGCACAAATAGTCTGATGTATCTACATGCAAACCCGCTCATCAAGATCCTTCATTGTCGGTGGTAATCCTTCTATATTTCTCTCCTGTAGTGATCCTGTCGTGCGACTGGATTTTAATTTAAACATTCGACCATCCAAATAGCCTCGCCAAGTTCTCGGAATGCAAATGATATCCCTCCGCCCTAGTCGCCCCCCCATACAACCCGAAAATCAACCGCTGGTTTATGGAATCTGTGCATGCGGTCATTGTTTTGCTTGTTGGGACAGTGGTTTCAGAGATGCGCGTTGGGTTAACGTCTCCGTGGACGGAAAACACGTGTCTATCGGAAGTAGTAGGGGAGAAGAGTCAAAGTGGCCATGCGGAGTGGAAACACCGCAGGAATATCAAAGGGACAGAGCGGAGGGCACGAACCGCGGGGCTCTTTATAGAGTCTGTCTTTTCTTTGCTGGCATTGGAGTATGCGGAGGAAAAGGAGACTTGCGTGGGCGGCAGTAAATATGTGTGGCGATCGGTGGAAAGATAGGAGCATGCTTATGTGGTAAGTCGTATATACTCATGTCATTACCGCTAAGTTAGTTAGCTGCGTTGAGGGATAGTGCCGAGAGAGAGATGGTGAACGAGTAAACCGCAAAGTCGTGCGCTGGTAAGGAGAGTCATATTCTGTTATCCTATTAATCGTCGCCGTTTCGCTATTTGGTCCATTCACCGTTTCAAAAGCTGTTGCGGTTAAAAACTCGTAACAGGATCTAGCCATGTCTACTCTGCAACCAGGCCATCTGCACTATTCCAAGAGTCAATGATTCATCCTGAGGGAGCGAACCGTTGTGTCGGTCGAGATCGCACCGAACAAAAACCTGCGATGATAAGGAAAATGAAGATTATCGTTAGTAGCCATGTTAGTATTCCCTCGGTCAAAAAGCCAAAGCGGGGCTTGGACTTTGAACGGCAGGACCTCATGGTGTCGTTGTACAGTACTTTACCGATCATGTGGGTTTTCAACGGACCTTTTTTTCTTCTTCGTCATAATACATTTTCCATAACCGGTTTGTCACACCCAAATGAGTCAGCAGGTAGAGTTTCCGAGTATTCCACTTAATGAGCCCCCAGGAGGTTTGGGCAATGCAATATGCTGAACTTCGGTCAAGATTATAATTGTGGCTAGCATCCTTGTGGACGGCTCTCCCTCCATGCCACGTGCCCGCTACGCCGGGGAATACGTTAACCCCAGAGACACGTGTGTAACAATGCCGACAACACTCCAGTCTCGCACAGCCCAGAAACCCCATCTCGAAAAACCCAGCCATCCCTAGTTACCCCCCACCTTCCGAACTGCCGATCCTCGGGCACCGCAGCGCCACACAATATGATACATACACGCAATGGGTCTAATACTGTGTTACCTCTACCACAGCCCTACCTTCCGACCCCTCTCCTCCCCAAACTACAAACTCCTCCAATCCACCCAATCCTCCCAAACTTTTCGACAGATATTTGGGCATAGCCTACGACCAGTACAGAGTAAATCTGAATAAAGCACATCCCGTAACACCAGGCAACCCGTAACCCCCGAGTCTATGCGAGGAGCAAACGGCCAGTGAAGGATTTGGGTAAATTGAGTTCGCCAAAATTGGAGGTTATCTCTTGCATGGATATGGGAGCATTGTAGACGAGAGGAATACACTGATTGGTGGGGTTTGAATTGATAGGGTGCCTACCGATTAGATGAGAAGTTGGTGATGATCGAGTAACACAGGATAGCCGCTCAATGGAACATCACGTGCAGCATTGTCTACCCCGGAACCTGCATAGTCTGAACTGGTCAGACTGTTCGGTTCCTCCCAGTTCCGTGTCTGTGTTGAAAATTACCCATAGCAGTGCCAAGCGGCATATCCAATTCCCCATCAACAAAATATGACTTCCTAGAATTACGATTCGATAGTTGGCTAGAAGGGGGTTGGCACCGACGGTTGAAGCAGCGGTTTGCTGTGCCAAGTCCCGCGATGGTCTGTTAGTTTTGAATACAGGGAAGGTGTTACACAAACAAAACGCTTAGAACAAGAAAGTCTGGCAAATTGCTTTGCGACCCCGCGGCTGAATACTGGTACCCCCACCAAGATGAGTGGTCGGTCATCCGACCGTGACGGTAGGGCATCGGTGAAGGGCCGCCATGCAAGGAAGAAGATTTGGAATACCGTCAGCACGGGTATTGTCAGGGACGCCAGCAGCCGGGATACGTCGCCGGGGGTGTGGCACTGTCATACCTCGATCCGGGGTGGATTGCACCACTTACCAGGGAATTACAGCTCTATCGGGTGAAAAATTGGATGATCTTCTACGCATTGATAGAGAGAAAATAAAAATATCTGAAGATTTTACGGAGATATATATTGGGGTTTAAAAGTAGGTTGAATTGTCGGTCTAAGTGAAGGAATGTCAAGGACATCTTGATTACAATTAATTTCCGTCGCATCAAGGGTTAACAAGTAATTTCTAAGTGCCAAACCTGGATTAATGACATACTTTGCGTGTTGTCCTACTATTGCTATGCCTGGATGAATGTCGGCATCTTCCAGCTACGGAGTTTCCCAACCAGAGGGGCTCTACGAGTACGGCCGAGAGATATATTAGTCAAGTGAGTCTGATAAGAGAATTTTGATAGCAAACCTCGCCAAAGGTCTCTTATCACACTCACGTGACCAATAAATCTGTCGTCAGCGCTCGTATTGTCCTCCGACAGAGTTGGGGAGATCTTCACCAGAGACTGGGAGGCAAATGAATCCGTGTACAAAGAGTTTGCCACCATTTCTGGAGCAGGCGCTGGCAACGAAGCTGGAAGGTTTAGTCGCCATGGCTCCCGGCGCGAGTTGGGGGATGGGCAGGGTGGTTGCACCCACAACGACATTCCTTACTAACAAGCCGACCGACATTCAAGGTGAGAAAACTGCCTTTAAAGGAACGAATCTGACTGCACCCGGCCATTCATACAGTATTCGGATACCTTGGGGCCAATAGGGTATTCCATGTTCAGGTGCTGGTTGGTATAACATGGCGCCAAGGCATCCGAATACTTTATGAATGGTCAAGTAGGTGCAATCTCGTTATCGGTGCAACCACTTTAGCGTTCTCTTCTATCTTAAGGAGCCAAGGCAACTACCGGTATATTTGAATTGCTGGTTGGACACAGGGTGCAAGGAACCCCGCTCAACGACATACTAGTACAGCTAAACGATCTTAGGGCGAGTGAGCCCAGAAAAAGCAAACAGCAGGTGGGAGACTCGAAATGACAAGAAAAAAGAGGGCAAAAAAAAGAAAACCCTCTGCATCGAACAACCACAATTTCAAATCCCACTGATGGAAACACCTCACTCATCTAATGATGCCACGTCATGGATTAAGAAGTGCCTCCACCAACCGCCACCAGTCCTCTGCGACCAACCTACTTGAGCACTCATTTTAACCCCATACCGTGGGAACTGTTGAAGTCCACTCGTGCCTCCTGCATACACACAGAGAAACTGAGTTACGAACAAGGAGCAGCAGCATGTGAGCTCATATTACCATGTTTTAACGAATTCCAATAAAATGCCCAGACAAAGGTATTGGCGATTGGCCACCTTTACAGAGTTATAGTGCCTAATTATTGTATGTTATATTAATCGTGGGTGCTGTGCGAGCCACTAGCATTACATATGAAACTTATGAGCTGTTGCTCCGTACACCAAAAAATGGTATCTTTTGGCCGGCCCCCGATACAAAACCTATGCTGCAAACTCCCCAAAAAACCATTCAAATAAATCATATGTTAATATCGGAATATTATTCTTGAACTGTTTAGGGAGTCTCCAAACACTTTCCCATTTTGCTGTAACTGATCCAAGATTGGAGCATTGCTGTGAGAGGTTGTTGGAGTAATTATTCTAGTAAATAGGTGATAGTGGTAACTTTTAAGCAATGGTACAACTTTATAAGCATGCGGCATCATCAGCCATTAATCAGCTGACTTCAAATTCATCAGAGGATACTATACCTCCCAATCTTGCAGACATCATGAAGCAAAAGAGAAGTAATTTTTGGAATATAAAATTGTTTGCAGAGAAATTCTTTATTCATCTTTACTTTACCTACCTCAACCGGATGAGCCTTTCTAGATATCTTCCCAGATCATAGATTTCCTGATCCAAGTCCCTCAACATCTATTAACTAGCAACAGTTCCATCACCCTCCTAGATCTTAGCAACCTCTTATATCATTGCACATGATGTGACAAAACTTATACTTCATACAATATAACTCTTATGATACACCACAAGCAGTTACATGCAATCAATTAGACAATTGTCTGCAGTTGCTAAGCAATATACCTCCAATTGATCAAAACTCTACAAGCATGTCATCTGTCTAATTCAGACTACATGCATAAGACCCATGCCTCATACTGTAAGTTTTGTGTGAAAATCATAATATCATGTGACTCCCAACCATTGGTTACAAAACTAGGCAACCAATTAAACATAATTGACAACATACAAGTATGAGTCTCAAAAAATCATATGACTCATCTATGGGTTATTGTATATCCATAATAACAACATCCTATAGCAAGAGCCATTTGAAAGTATAACCATGACAGCATATTTCCTTTTCCCTAGAGTAGTCTCTGACTACAATTACTTTTAACCATTTGGCTTTAGAGCCATCCTTCTTTGGTGTAAAAAGATCCAGACTTGAATTCCTTTTCTCTGCTACACATGTTTTGGCTTCATGGATTATATTCAAACGAGCACTGTGGAGAACACCTGTTTCTTCAGCAATCTCTCACAGGGTCATCTTTCATGGGTCTTGTGATGTTGCGTATGCCAATATCAGGCCCCATTTGTTCGTGGAGGTCGCCTTTCCCGATGGTTTAATTACTCACATTTTCAACAAATAAAAAAATTTAATATTAGATTTTCCACAATACTAGTCGTGGGTATGATAGAGGAGGGTGAGGAAACTACAGATAACTGGTGATACTTCCGCCACGAACCGTTCAGGCCACAATTTTCATCTTGATGTGTTGTCCTACGTGTTTCTACTGGCCTACCCTGCCTATGCCGGTGCCTGCAGACCTGGTCGTGTTCACAAAACGTCATGCATTTGTGCATGATTCCTACCATAGAAACTTGCATAATTGAACTGTCTGCCACGTCGTTGCACTTTCCTCACTCAGTGAGATCAAGAAATCTTTGTATTGTTTTTCTTTTTTTTCCTTCGTCCCGGTAGGGGGAATTGGGCCGTGTTTTTGCGGTCTTTATCGCGCCCTTTCCACTGAATGGGATTTTGGACTTCATAGCACACGGTTCAATTATTCAAGGACTTATGGTATTTAAAGACGATGTGCCCAGAAGACCCCTGTGGACAAGGAATGGATAGTAAAATTGAGACTGGAGATCAGAACGACCCATTGGCATATTCTGAGAGCGACGTTGATAATACCACCAAAATGTTCGGGTACTTCTTGCCTAGAGAGAATATCGCGCATGGGACTTCGCATATAACCTTGAGACACCAAGTGACTCAAATCCCCGATTCCGCTAAGCATACTCGCTTCATAAACAGAAAGAGGAACGGCCCCGACTCGACCCTGGATGGCCTGCTAATGCCTACCCAAAATACACCTCGTCACGGCCACCCAAGGAAGCCAAGGGCTGGGGATAGGAACGGCCCCGACTCGACCCTGGATGGCCTGCCAACGCCTACCCAAAATGCACCTCGTCACGGCCACCCGAGGAGGCCAAGGGCTGGGGGTAGGGGAACTAATTGTAGTCCTAGATTTCCAAATTATTCGTTTTACGCTGACGTTTCATTAGAGAGGGCATCACCAAAACTCTCACGGCAACCTATGGATCCTGAATTTGATCGACCACTACGCGGGATGGGGCAGTATGGAGATAGCAAGAGCTTGGATTTCTTTTGTTAGCAGGGAAACATGCGGCGGAACGGGAAACTTGCGTGGTCGAGCGGGGAAGGTGACGGATATGTGTGTAGGGCGGTGGAATAAGTAAATGATGTTTTTTTTGGATTGATCATTTTTACTGTGGCTTTTTCCTATTAGTTATCAAGTTGGAAGAGAGCAAGAAATCAAGCGAGTTGTCGAGAGAGTGTGCATGAGCGCAAAGAGAAAATATTTTCCTACCCTCCTTTTGATCGTTGCCTTGGTGTTTCGTTTCGTGTTGAACTTAGCACTTATCCACCGTACAGAGCTAGTTCTATTCCTATGCAACTGGCTCGTTACATGACATTAATTTCGTTTCTTGCTTTATTTATTATTCCTTTCTCTTCGACATTCCTCTCTTTACCTTAACTCCGTACCTTATTCAACTGAGGTATCTGTTCCTTCATTCCATATTTATTTGCTTCTCCTTATCTTTCATACTATGTTGTTGCTGTTCTGGCTGCCTTGGTCCCGTTTTGGTTTGTGTTCTTTTCTTCCTCCACAACGTTTCTCTCTCTCGAACAGATTGATATTTCGGTCGAGTGATAGCCTGTGAGAGCGGCGTTGTGAGATTTGTCTACTCCAGAAACCCATAGCTGTCTAAAACATACCTCGTCCCAACCAAGGCACTATCAGTGAAGCCGGAATACCTCGAAAGAGACATGCATTGTAGCCCGCCCTCGTGCTGGATTGCTCGTACTGGGTAGTAGGAAATATTTTAGGAATAGTTTGAAGACACCGCCAACACAACCTAGGCCTCTCTCCCACCGCTCAGACTTCACCTACATCTCTAGTATACTTGGGCAGATTGCCAGTTTGTAATTTCACTCAATCTTCGGCCCTCTTTTTTTCTCGGGATTTGCGTGCCTCGGTAGAGGAATATTTACTCTAGATTCCGCACACTTATGTCCATCCCAAACCCCAGCAGTTCCAGGTCCCCGTACAGGTGATACTCTAGGAAGAGACCTGGTACTAGCGCATATCGCCAAGGCTTCACCCCTTACTATCGGGTATCAATCCCGTCCTAATTCAACCTCTATCTCAATCGTTTTGGAACTCTGACCCCTTGGCATAGGAACAACCCTCTTGGTCTCAACGCAACTGTGAAAGGATTATTGAAGGCAGGCATTCTTCGGATTGGATACGCTCCGGTGCCGATTTCCCACCACTTTTGGAGAGTGAGCTGCTACGGTACTTTTCTTGCCATAGATCTGGCCAACAGATCGTCTGCCATTTCTCCGCTTTTCCTGAACCCTGGTTCTGCGCACTCGCGGTAGTGTTTCTAACAATTAATTGGGATTATTACACCAAGGTGTGATCTGTGAGCTGGTCGCCCCATTCCACACACCTGCTGAAAGCTCCGCTTAGGCTCAATCTGCCCGTACCCTCCCGGAATCGGTGGCATGGTCAAGCATTTAGGGAATTGCTTCTCGTCTAAGATCAATGGACTTGGCTGCAGATCGAATAGTCATGTGCCGTCCGCCGGGCTTCACAAGCTTTAGGCAATGACAACCAAGGTTTTAAATAATTCTTCAAGGATGCTTCGATATAATCTTCCTGCTTTTACATGCCATGAGGTGCTTCCGGCAAGAGCTGTACCTACTGGATACGGGTAGCATCTACTCGTGCTTCGGTATTGGGCATTGACGTTCATTGTGCACAGAACGGTTAGCCATATTGAATTCCCCCTGCTCCGGGTTCTGCACTCGATCTTCTAGTTTCTGGTGTCTGTAGAAAGTAGACCTTCACTTAGGAAGGAATTTGGGCAGGCTGCCAATGTGTAGTACCTGAGTTGTCAATAGGAGGAAAGAAAGCATCAGACCAAAGTACAGTAGATATTGGGAGGTGACAATAATAGCGAATTCTATTGTGCTCTACGTACATGGCCAGTCGCCAGTGAATTGCGCGGGCAAAATCAATTTAGGGAAACTAAAATTTAACGCAAAATAGGAGGGGGGAAAGAGCTCTAATATGAACCAACGAAAGGCAGTGTAAGAGCCCCCTTGTAAAAAGGCTGTACGAGTGGGAGTAGGAGTACCCCTGTACAATAGAGGCTGAGAGAGTTCCGAGCTGGGAGTATGTACATAGAAGCCAGATGGGCACAGATACGAAGCAGGTGAACAGGTGGAAGGAGGGAGGAGAAGGTGAAGAAGGAGCATAGTGACCAGCTGGGAGCCGCACCGGATGTAAGTCAAGAATGGTGCCAATCCCATTCATCAAACCGCGCAGATGCCACGACCAGTAGGTCATCAAGATCGGGGGCGGGGGGGGGCAGCTGGACAGCATCAAGCCTCAGCCCTCCTGGATCTTGCTACATTGGTGGCTGGTGGTGTCTGTTCCTGATTGTCAAGAAGACTAGACTTGGACCCGGCCTTCACACAAAATGCGTAATGTAACGACGACCGTAACGAACCTGGTCCTATGATCCCGCGTCCCCGTATCTCCGTTCGGATATAGGGTTTGGCGCTTCACTTGGGATCCATACATCTGTGGGAAGGGAGAAGGTTGGGAGAGTTGGATGCGCAGCGGATATGAACGGTGGGAAGCATGTCTCTCCTTTGTTAGCACTGGAGTACGGAAGGGCAAACGTGAGATTGTCGTCGGGGAGATGGTGAGTCGGGCGGAGCTGAATGGGTGGCAGCCGGTCGCGATCGTGGACCGTAATAAGGGGTCTGCGGTGGAAGGTTGTGAACGGGGGGGGTGGAGCAGTGGACGGGTTCGGGGAGACCAGTGATTCTTTCGGATGGGTCGAAAAGTGATCGGGGATGCGGAACGTCTTGGGTGGAAAAGGTCCGGTGGGAGGAGGTTGGGGCATGCGGGTTCTTGCTGCCGGGTCTGGCACCTAGTTAGTTGAGAGCTGATGGTGGTGTTGTCAACGCAGAGGCAGGCCGATTCGCGGGGTGGCGTGACGTGACGTGATGGTGTTTGCGGATTGCCCACCTGGGTTGCGTATCGTGGACAACATGCTGGGTGAAGTTGATGTGGCAGGAGTTTGGAGTGCCTTTGTCCCTCTCGTGAATCTGTTGGGGGATGTGGTGCACGGGTGGGTCCCCCGGTACTGTCACGAAGTTGGCGATGAGGTAGCCTGGTGCTTAGTCTACAGTCAGAGTACGGTAATCATGTCAATTGGTTACCCGGCCTTGGTGTTCTCTGGTGTTGCTGCCGCTCGACCCGAACCACCACATCCCTCGGTAGCGAATGATACAAAACACCTAAATTTAACTCTACGGACTAGTCTAGTACTCGAGTATATAATTTACGCTTCGCGAGATGATTAGTTCCTCCATACTAGATTATATTAACTTGCACCCCCTCGCCGGTGTCTTTCTCTTTTTAGTCCCCTAAAGTATTCCGGGATTGGGAACCGCGGAGGTACAGCACAGTACGGCGCCTAAGGTTTGTCGGTTCCAGGAACAGGGGTGTGCCGCGAGCGGGGTAACCGCAGTAAACCGGGCAAGGGTGTGCAAGGTTGCATTGCATGGCTCCCCTCAAGGGTGTAAGTTTTTTCACATTATTTTATTTCCCCGAGCGGACTAATTATTTCCTTCCAAAGAATATTTTCTTCGTGAGCTTTTCCGAGTCAAAGCAACCGGACCATGTTGATCAACCTTGGAAACCTTGGCCATTTTTCCGCCAGGGTCACGCTCTTCTAGACATTGATTGATCGCGCTAGCCTCGCGACGCGCAGCATCTTAAATGGGTGTATTATGATTGCCCGCGGATGTCTAGGTATCGTTTACTCGCACTATTCTTCCGTTAGTTCGGCTGTGTATCTTTGTTAACAAACCATAGGTCGGTCCAATTCTCTACGATTACAGTACTGTGTCGGTATGCCGGAGTCCTCAGTTCTGGACTTGTAGCCGGTGACTATTCCTTCTTAATTGCCAAAACACCGAGAGTATAACCACCTCGAGAGCAGATACTAGTGCTGCAGTTTATCTTTCCAGTTCGTGGTTTCTTGAACCACAATCAACCTCTTTGAACTGTAAACCGATGGTGTGAGACCTCCTAATGGGCACACGGGCGGGGCGTCTGAGGGGCCACTCACTCAAACACGTCCTCCCTACACGGCGTGGCAATGTGGTATACGGAGATGATTTTAGTCGCAACTTAGTTATGATTTTAAAACCTAATTTCTTAAACGAATCCTATAAAATGTAGGGAAAAATAGAGCTTGTTGACCGGGTGGATTGGTCAACTCCGGAGCTAGACAAGCAGGATCCCGCTAGTTTTCCAACTACTCGCTTTGAAACACCATCCCAATCGCAGTCTGCGCATTATCTTGCCCTACCTCGCCAAAGCAGAGTCCTGTTCCCCCATTTTCTATCCGCCCGTCTCCTCCCGCCATGGTCCCAGCCTCTCCTTGGCACAACTTTATCCACACGCAAATTCTCAAGGGTGTGCGTGTCGTTTCTAGAGAGCCTTATGACCTTCACAGCGGCTTTGATCGCAGTTGCACAGGTGTACATTGGTAAGGACCAGTGGGACCTGAAGTCGTATATCCTACGCGAGTCACCTCTGTCAGCGCGCCTTGCCGTACCGAAAGTTTTGCTGCACCTCACAGCCACGTTCGTGATGTTTGCCATATCGTCAGCCCATAACCCTTTGCACTCGATATCTACCGCCCGGGTCCGAAGATCATCCGCAGGTGAAGGACGGGGCAGATTACTCGCGGTGGTAAAGTTCTTGCTTGTGTCAAACCCTTGAAGGTCACCTTCAATCCACTCTGAATCGGTAGTTCCGATATTGAGTATTGTGGCCTTATAGCCTTTTGTGAAAAACCAAAGCCAGTTCGCATCAGTGGATAGCTCATCCCCAAGCTCGTCGTGTTCCATGTAACGTTGTGAAACCAGGCCCCTATTACGTTCGTCAATCAGGCCCCTTTTTAGGCGCGCTGCCAGAACTGTTTGTCCAGTTGGGAGCTTGTGCGTTTAAAATTTGGCCAATCGTGATCGAGGTTGACCCATCCTCCACGATCGGTGAAGCGCACGTTATCTATGTCCTAGGTCTGAACAACCGTGAACTCGGCCGTGAGGTCGTTGTTAACACATTGGGACACTGGCTCTACCAAGAGAAGACTCGCCTCCCACGTTCGCCGTATCGTAGATTCTGAGGTGCAGAATGGTTCCGGAATCCTACTCCCGCGTTCTTGGCGTCTACGATTAATCCTTCCACGGTAAGGAAGTTGCCGTCGAGGATCGCACTCTGGAGTGTCGTCGTAGGCAGCTGGTTTTCCAGAGACGACCTCACAACAATGGCACAGCCGTCACAGGTGGTCACTCGGTAGAAACGAAACGCCAAGCACCGATAACGAGGGGTAGAAAAAGTTTTTTACTCCACTTCCACACTTCCCAAAACACTATCTCGCAATCAACTTCTTTTCTCTTGCTCGCAACTTACCTAACATAGGTGAAAAAAACAGGAGTATAAATGAACGACAAAAGAAATCCTCCAACCTCAACTGCTTTCCATGCTCGCCCACTCCCATCCACGAAAGTTCCCATTCCTCTCCTCGCTTCCCTTGCTAACGAAAGAAATGCGAGCTCCACAAAGACTCCCGCTGCCAAGCAGCATTTCTTTGACACTTTCTTTCGTACCATCTCAGTTTCCACCGCCGGGATCGCTCCCGTCTCCGGTGGACCTTCGGCCCGAACAAACCACCCACGATGAACGGCAAAAAAAAAAAAACGATAAACAGTTACCGGCGAACGGGCGATCGGTCCACTGCCTCTCAGCGAACGGCGAATGACTAGGCAGGTGGATAGGCGCGCGAAGTGCGAACAGCGAACAAACCAACGGGCAAGCAGATGGATACGGGAACTGACGGGCGGTAAGACTGCCACTGAGATGTGAGCATGCCGAGCTCGTTCTGAACATGCCTGGCATGTCCTACACATTCCAGACAGGTTCTGAGCACGTTGGGCTAGTTGTGAACATGCCGAGCAGCATCTCTAGTTTTGCCTGATTTCCAACATGTTGCGCCGACCACCTGGGTGTGGACCTTACCCCGGTTAATTGATATGCTCATGTTGGCCCCAAGTCCAAGAGACGAATTGTTGACATTTCTAAAAAGCCTGTACTGAACATGGAGCGGACCGCTTATTAGATTACCTTGCCCACTGGTGCCGCTCTGGAATATCTCGCTAATGTTCTCGGGGATGATTGTGTCAATGTAGGCATTGTCTGGTTCATGAAAATACTCTCCTGTTTCATTGGTGAAGTAGGTATATCCAGAGGATGTCCCGGGGCAATCCATTGCGAACCGTCCGCACGGGCAATAAAATACATATCCAGAACGACTTCAAGTACCGTGGCCAAAAGCTGTCCTTCAAGTACTCGAAGGCAATCGGGTGGGTGGCAGCTGAATGGGCGGAGAGAATTGAAGGCCCCATTGAGGCCTGGAGTATCCTCCCAACAACGGACCTAGAATAAAATAATGAATAGGACTTCAAATGCCAAATATATCAGAAATATTTCGACCACTGCATACCATGTTACAGCATTATTTTTATTTTGCAAAAGTTCAACAAGGATCAGAACAAGGGCGGGATGAATGGTGTATTGTACTGAATCATTTGGTCAGTACCATTGATTTCCAAGCGCCTGAAGGTCATTTACCGATTAGGACCCAAATATTAATTATACCGGACACATGACCAACCGGAAGATCCCCCATTTTGAGACAATGAGAAAATAGCTAAGCCTAGCCCTCTATTAGGACAATTGGGAGAAAGAAACAAGATGTGAAGGGGGTTGATGAAGTGAAAGCGAGGACTGCTATTTAGATATATGTATTCGTTTTTTCGGAAGCTTTAAACCTCCCCAACGAGCATAGCCTTCCAACTGGTCGTATTGAATATTCCTGGAGATAAAAGCGTCACTAGAGGAGCAGAAGGGGCATTGGGTTCGGCTGTAAGCTAGGATGAAGTCATTGGCTAGAGTTGCGCTGCTGGGGGGGGGTAAGGGGTCCGCACATTGAGTGCGGCCGAGACAGTTTTTCTGTACCGGGTATCTAGGGAAAATCTGTCGAACATCCTCCGGTTGGATCCATGCCTTTCTCACCATTGAGAGAACTGTATTTGCTTCAGCCACTAGGCTAAGAGTTCGACAGTCTTTTTTCCTTCACTAAAAATTATCGAAGATTGGCTGTATTGATGGAGAGAGAAAAAATAAAAAACTGGCTACACTCATAGTAATTGCGACGAACGAGCAGAAGATCGACAGATTAAAGCTCGCACCCTGAGTACTCATTGTGAGTTGGCGTTTACCAACACTGCCTCTCTGCTGGTAATACATTACGGCCAGATTTATGAAGGTCGTTTAGCTGCCTAACTATGCGCTCATAGTCCTTGTTTCTTCATTATGAGAAGATTTGGCGAATTGCGGTGCACTCCTCGTCGTGGCCGAACGCATCATACATATACACGCGTGCATGTATGCATGCAAGGCTCTCGGGGATCACTCGTGTTACACAGGCTCCCACATGGTTTCTCATATACGGTACTGTAACTTACCATATTACCTGGGTTGAACAAGAATACCGGTATGCGAGAAGGGGTCTGAGCGACGTGGCTTGGTGAAAATTGCCTCCACAGGTGCAGTTTTCTTGCTTAAGGACCACAGAAACGTACCTGTGATTTTCTGATGATTGTGGACGCGACTGCTATTGCATACCACCAAAATCTTGAGTCTCCGGCTGATTTTTCGCCCATATGCAATAGCAGCCCCTGTGCTCACAAACGTCAGAAAATTACGAGTAGAATTTCATTTCTTGGGCTGGTTCGATTTGCTCCCAAGACTAGCACATTACCGATACCTTGTTTACGGAAGGTGGGGTGTTCTAGTACCGTACATCCCTAGTAAGATGGTAATACAGGCGCTGGCCAGCAGGGCCCGGGGCCTCACCAGAGAACACTGAAACAAACGGCTCTCGCTTAAGAGAACCACCACACCCCGACAATTGGACGGTTGTGCTATGTAGTCCAGAATTCCCTTCTGTGGAAAGGGCGAAAACGGCGCAGTAAAAACACAGCCCCCGTCGCGCATCAGAGACAGAAACAGAAAGAGAAAAATCTTTTAACCTTACTGGGAGAGAAAAGGCACACGACACACAGCACACTGTCCAATTATTCAAGCTTTTTGAGGCGTTGTACCCCGCATTTTGGTAAAGCAGCATTTGGGGTACTTACGGAGGTACTGCCCATAGGTTTTGTATATTTTACTAGCAGGGAGTGTTGCGCTAACATGGGGTAATGTAGCAAATTGGGTATAAAGGCAGCGAAATAGGTATGATGGCTACCCAATTCGCCCCCTCGCCCCATACTAGCGTAACGCCCCTTGCTAGCAAAATATACAAAACTTATGGGCTGTACCTCCGTATACCAAGGCTTATTTTCACCACCCCCAGCTGGTGGGGGTATACCAGCGTGTCCAGGTTGAGGAAGATTTTGGTCTGTATGCGAGTGCCGGCTCCTGCTGGGGATCGTTAAGACTCACTTGAGCACCAGGTTCCTATATGTTGTATTCTTTGTCCCCTCTATACTCTTCATCTTTTGACCTCGGGGCGGTTTCCTTACTTGTTTCATTATCGTGAGCAAGGAGATCTGGATATCTCCGAGCTATGGTTTCATTCCTTCATTCGAAACTCCTCGCCCCTTACTGGCAAACCTCTTTTCTTGTCCTAGTGGGAGAAAACGTTTCTCCCCCCTTTCAGTGGGTGAAAGTTTTCACCCACACTCGCATGACATAGGGGGAAGCAGATCCTATTAAGAAGGACTGGACAGTGTAGTGAGAAATATATGCAAATTTTGAACGTCTACCTTCTGCCTAAGTGAACTACCCAAAATTCAAAATCATTCTATCTATCAATTTCCTCCTCTCTACTTGGTCTGTTTTATCGCACGATAGGGCCTATTGGTATGGTATATAAAGATGGTTTCGTGATATTTATGACCCTATAACATAAGCTTTTAAACTAATGTTATCCAGCGTGGGGAGAAATTGAGCCTGGCGACTTGGCCAGTTGGCTAGCTCTAGGGTCAGTCAAGAAGCATCATTCCACTTTTCAGCAATACCTGCTTTGGAGCACTATCCCAACCAGAGTCCGCGGGCTATCCTGCTCCACCTCGCCAAAGCGTAGTCCAGTTTCCCCCTTCTGTATCCCCCCGTATCTCCCACTTCTTCCGCCATAATGCCTGCTCCTTCACTGACAATTTCACCCCCCGCACTATTCTCCCTGGAAAAACTAACAAAGAGAATGTTCTTCTCCCCAGCAACAGAAACCCAGACCTTCGTAGAAGCACTTGCCGCACACGTTTCCGGGTATAAGAAATTTGTGACGTATCTACCGGTACCGGTTTGATTTATCAACTCCAGGACAACCGATAGCGAAACCCTTGATAAAATCAACATGAGGAAGGCAGTGAATAGCGATGCAATCCACATCGTGAGTATCACGAAAGCTGGTATGGAGAATCGAAAGTCGTAAGTGATTATTTTACTGTATGTTTCCACGGAGAGCATACCAGCCGAGTGCCTCTCATTTTCTTCGGCGATGCCATTTGCGGAGGGCACACTCTTAGTGCCGACGAGATTATTCGCGACGATGTCAGTCCAAATCAAGTTTGGTATCAAGGAGGCAGAACCTTCGGCCGCGGTGAGATTGCGCCACTTAGTCAGGAGGGGGAAATTGCGTTCGCCCGTGTAGTCATCTTTGGTGTAAATCTCATCTAAGGCTGCGCCAGGAACGGTCAAGAGGCCGAGCGAGCCGGGCGAGTCGACTAATCCAACGCCGCCGCAGGGCAACCACAAGTGCTCGCGCTGAATAGTCCGGAGGTGTGGGTCGTTTTTGTATTTTGGATCCACGATGCCCCAGAAGGGCTCTATATCCCTAATGGTCATCCCCGTATTTTCGACGGCCCATACCGGCATTTCCGATATCGCGGAGTAGTTCTTAGGAACAACTTTACCCACGAGCAGATTCTCGAGTTCGTGCGTGCCATTCATGGTAAATGTTACCACCTTCACCGAGGCTTTAATCGCAGTTGCGCAGGTGTAGATTGGCATGGTCCAGTTGGACCCGATATCGTGCATTCTACGAGGGTCACCGCCGTCGGTACGCTTTGCCGTGCCGAAAATTGTGCTGCACCTCATAGCGATGTTCGTGATATTTGCCATATCGTCTGGCCCGGAGCCTTTGCATTGGATGCCTGCCGTGGGGGTCAGAAGGACATCAATAGGTGGGGGGCTGGGCGGATTACCTGCGTTGCTATAGTTGTTGCGTGTATCAACCCCTTTAAGATTACCTTCAATCCAGTCGGCATGTATATCCTGGATACGAAGTGCTGTGGCCGGAGGAGACCTTCCCAGGGGTCCGGAGCCATTTCCCATAAGAGAATAGCTCTTCCCCATGCTCGTCATCTCCCTTGTAACATTGTGAAACCAGGCCCCTATCTGGTTCGTCATCCAGGCCCCCCGTAGGCGCGCTGTCCGAGCTCTATGTCCACTTGGGAGTTTGAGCGGTCAAACTTTGGCCGATCATGAACAAGATTAGCCCATCCTCCGCAATCGGTCAAGCGCACGTTATCTATCTCCCGGTTCTCAACAATGGTGAACTCTATCGTATAATAAGATTGTTGTTAACACATTGAGACACAGGCTCTACCCAGAGAAGGCTCTCCTTCCACGTTCCTCCGTACCGTAGATTCGGAGGTGCGGAATGGTTCCGGAAGCCTACTCCCCCATTTTTTGCATCCACGATTAATCCTTCCACAAGCAGGAAGCTGTCGTCTAGGATTACACTCCGCCGTAACGCGCGAATCCCCTGGGTGTAGGCCTTACCCCGGTTGACTGATATGCTCTCGTTGTATTGTTTTCTCACATCCGGATCTTTGACATTTCTAAAAAAGTCTGTGCTGAACATCAAATGGCCCGCTTATCAGATTTCCATGCCCGTTGGTGCCGCTCTTGAATATCTCGCTGATGTTCTGGGGGATATTTGTGTCAATTGATCCATTGACAGGGGTACGGGTGTACTCTCCTGTTTCATTGGTGAAGTAGCTATATCCAGATGATATCCCGGGGCAATCTATCGGATGCCACCCGCACATGCGGGAAAATACATATCCGGAACGACTCTCAGTGCCTTGTCCAAAATCCGATCTATCCCGCAAGTACTCGAAGGGGACCGGCTCCGTTCGACTAGGTGTTACCTCCTCGTTTAGTCCAAGAGGAGTAACAACTCCGGCGATAGCAAGAATTATCACGGTTATTGTGGAGAGTGTTGTGATGAAGATAACTCGCTTGCGCACCGCCTGGCTGGCAGCTGTATCGGTGAAGAGGATTGAAGGCCACATTGAGGCCTGGAGCGTCCTTCCAACAACCGACCTAACATAACATGGTGAATAGGATTCCAAGTGTCAAATATATCCAAAATACGGAGATCACCACATTCCATCTTGCTGCAGCATTATTTTCATTGTCCAAGAATGCAACAAGAATTAGAACGAGTGCGAGTAAAAGCGTATCTTGCACTGAATCATTTAGTCAGTACCGTTGATTCCCAGACTCCCAAATATTGTTTACCTATTATGATCCCAAGATTGATTATACCAAAAACTTGACAAACAGTAAGATCGCCCATTTTGAGACAATGAGAAAACACCGAAGGGTAACCCTCGGTCAGGAAAATACCCCAGAAACAAAAAAGCAGGATGAGAAGGGGCTCAGTGCATAGAAAACAATCACTGGTCTTTAGATATATATATATGTGTTTGGAAAGTTTAGGCCTTCCTAACGAGCATAGCCCTCCCACGGGTCGTTTTTGATATTTACCGCGATAAAGGTCTTACTCGGGGAGCAGGAGAGGCATTGCATTCGGGTGTAAGTTGGGACGAAGTCATTGGCGAGAGCTGTGCGCCCAAGGCTACATACGAGGCCCTCATTTTGCATCCTACCGAAATCATTGTACTATACACATTGTGAGTTGGCGTTTATGAACACTACCTCTACTGGTATTGCATACCGCCATATTTTGGCAGGTTGTCAAGCTGCTTAAATAGGCTCATAGTCATTGTTTCTCCGATGTGAAAAAACAAGGCGAATCGCGGCGCACTCTTCCTGGCGCGTGAATTCACGATACACATAGATGCTTGCAAGCAAGGCTCTAAGAGGTCAAGGGTGTTACACAAGTTCCCTATATCGCTTCTGATATAATATATCATCTAGGCAGAACTAGAATACGCTAGAAGGGGTCGGAGATACATAGCTTGGGAAGATTGCTTCTAGAGGTTAGGCTATTCCACATAACGACCGCCGGAAGGCAGATTTTCATATCTTGGGCTGGTTCGATTTCCTTTGGCGCATTATCTCCTTGGCTGGTGGTATAGTGGAAAGTCTTATGACGCCAAGGCCATGGCTGCCTCAGTACTCGAGTATTCTTCCATAATGGTATGCGCTGGTACGACTATATACTTCCGCAGCTAATACTAGATATTGCCGCAAGTTTGGGCAACTGCGGATTTGTGGTAATGCACAAATCTTGCATATTAACGTTGGTCTACATCTGGCACTGATCTTGGGGCGCCGTTGTAACAGTTAAGGAGATACCGTACCAGTACTTCGCTTACGGAACATGGGCTGTTGCTCCCGACATGGGGAAAATGGCGCAGTGAAGTGTCGGTAAAGCTCGTTGGTCCAATATCGAACACTGAGCGATCACCACTTATCCAGTCCCCATTCATATCTCTGGTACTGGTGGCTGTAGTCTCATAACCACTAACAAAACTCGAGTTTTACTTACACTCGAGAATAGCTCTTCCCCAAGTTCATCATGTCCCATGTCACATCTAGGAACCAGGATGCTATCCTGTCCGTCTTCCCGGCTCCTCTTTCTATGCGCTGCTAAAGCTTTTGTGTCTAGTGTGGAATTTACGGATTAAAATTCGGCATAGAGGGAGCGAGGTGGACCCACCCTCCGTGATCCATTCAGCATAGGTTAACCTACCTCCCGGCCAGAAAAACGGCAAAGCCGCCAGTGAGGTTGCCGTCAACACATTGGGACACGGACTACACCGAGAGGAGACTCTCCTCCCATGTTTCGCCGTATCTCAGATTCGTAGGGGCAGAATGCATCGGAAAGCCTACTCCCCCGCTTGCATCCACAATCAATCCTTCCACGAGCACAAAGTTGTCATCGTGAACCACACCCCGGAATGTCGCGTCGACTCTCCTGGTGTACATGCCACCCTGGCCCCTTCCAATTCCCTTGCTCGTGTTTCTAGCCTCCGAATCCTTGAAGTTGCTAAAAACTCTGTGTTGGACATCAACTGGGCTGCTTATTAGGTTGTCCAATCCCCTAGTACCACCCCTGAATATCTCTGTGATATTATGCGGGATGCTTGTGTCAATATATGCATTGCTAGGCAGGTACAGCCTAGCTTGGTTGACGAAGTATTTAACTTCCCGGCTTGCCCCAGGGCAATTCTTCTATAGTCAGTATCCGCGGAGGCGGGAGTCTCGGTATCAGGAACGACCGCGAGTACCTTGGCCAAAGGTCGAGGTGCCCTTCAGGTATTCGAAGACAGCCGGCTCAGTAAAACTAGGAGCTACCTATTCCCTCAAACCAAGCGGTGTGACGGCTCTGGCGATGGCAAGAATAATCGAGGGAATTGTGGAGAGGGTTGTGGTAAAGATAATTCGGTTGCGCACACCGCGGCAGGCTGCTAAATTGGCGGACATGATTGAAGGGCACATTGAGGCCTAAAGGGTCCTTCCGACAACAGACTTAGGATTGAATGGTGAGTAGGACCTCAAATTCCAGGTGGAACCAAAGTATTAGAGCATCATATACCATGTTACCGCACTATTTTTATTTTCCAGAAACGCAACCAGTATCAGAACGAATGCCAGGGAAAGTGTGGATTGTACTAAATCGCTTGGTCAATCCCATAGATTCCGGGCCTCCTAGATGTTGCCTAGCTATTATAACCCAAACATTGATTATACCAGACACTTGCCGACCATAAGACCACCCATTTTGACAATAACAAAACAGCGACAGTTAACCTTACAGCAAGATGTCAAGGAAAGAAAAAGAATATGAAGAGTTTTAAGGAAAGGAAAACAAGCTGTGTCCTCCTGATATATTTTCAGAAGGTTCATGCCTTCATAGAGAAACGTAACCCGCCCACGGGCCATATTAAGTACTCCAATCGACACAATTGTTACCGGAGCGCATCGAATTTGGTTGTAGGTCGAAGTCATTGGCTAAAGTTGTCATGCTATCGATGAATTCTCAAGATGAGCCTACTTTGAACTCTACTAACACCCTTGCACTGAAACCACAGTGAATTGAAGTTTACAAATATTACCGCTACCGGCCTTGCAGACTAGCACATTTTAGCTTGGTGTTTAGCTGCTTAACCATCTGCTCATAGTCTTAGTTCTTCGTGATGAGAAAGATAAGGGGAATCTCCGCGCACTCATCCTAGTGGGCGAACGCATCATACACATGCATGCATACATGCATGCATGGCTCTCCGGGATCAGGCGAGTCACGCAGGTTCCCATATGGCTTCTGATATAACTTACTCGAGTACTCGGGGTAGGGGTAAAATCCGTGAACACTGGGGTGGTGGTTGGTGACAAGCTCGATAACCAAATATTCGAGATTAGCCATTCAGCAGCTTGGAAAACCAAAATCCGCCAATTATTATCTCTAAAGTGTTCACGGAATTTCTTCTCTTTTACTCGTATTGTGCGTGGACAAAATTAAGCGGAGAACGACAACGACAACGGACACACAATTTGCCCGGTGATGGCAACCCTCATACATTCAACCACCTCAACATCAACCAACAAAAATAATAAAAAATAATATAAATACATAGCAGTAATCAGTACTTAGTATACCATCCATCAGCCTTAATAATTGCTTCTACCCTATTCACCATAGATCCTGCTAGAGTATCAAAAACCTTTGAATCAAGAAGTTCCCAACAATGAGTGATTGCCTCTTCAATTGTCTTTTTGACCACATCCTCAGGGCCCTTCATGAGATGGAGATCAGGATAGTGCTTAGAAAGCTTATCCTTAATCAGAGACCAGATATTCTCAATTGGATTGAGATCTGGTGAATAGGGAGGAATTTCCAGTAGTGTAATTCCATGCTGTCTGAGCCACCTCATGAAGGGCAAGTGAGTTTTAGCATTGTCAATGATTAAAAAGACCTCCTCTTTTCCAGACTCTTTCTTAATATCCTCCCATATGCCTACAAAG
>JACCEG010000244.1:2725-24233 GCA_014065205.1 Tuber brumale | reverse complement strand
TGTGTCACTAACAGTACTAAGAGGGATGTTGAGTTTGTGGGAAATGTCTGTCAAGGGCATGCCTCCTTCATGCAAACCATACACCCTCCCCCTTGTCCATTGACTGAGATGCTTAGAAGGAATAAGTTTTTTGGGATGACTGCGAAGAACAGGAGCCATTATTTCTCAGAATAAAAAAAGAGGTGGTATTATGGGATATAGGTTGGGTGGTAATGATCTTTGTGGTGGGGCTGTTGTGCGAGGTTGTCTGGGAGCGATCGGTTGTCATGCCCCCTGGCACCTCCGCTTAATTTTGTCCACGCACAATATAACCCTACGGCGAGGGCTGTGCACCCACAATCGATCCAGCTTTTCTACTTGTAGGAAGTATCGCCTGTAGTAAAGGATGCATCAAAGGAACCCTATGGCCTGCAATAAGAATACATAGTAGACCTGGTACTGGGGTGTAACCACCCGAAGTGTGCGATAAACCTACCAACGCTTCAGGCAGGGTAGGTAGGGTTCAGAATTTCCACCACCTTGATGACACGACCGCCAGCTGTCTTTGCATGATGTCGGGCTTTCACAAGTTACTCTGGCGCATCCACTCCTCACATTCGGTGATGATAATATCGGCTTGGGCAGCGGGGTAGAAGAGGATATTTGCTATCCACAACACTTATCACTGGTATCGCGAGCTCACTACTTAGCACATTTATTATCAATAAAAGCAATTTCATCCAAGTGGGCGCAACGTGTTCTAACTCTTTCCACTATTACGGATATGCATGGATACCCCTGCCAGCTGAGGATGGGGTGGTGCCGCCAAAGCTTAAATAATGGGACAATGTTCTGTGTCGTGGGGCTGCCCTCTCTCAGTCAGGTTGAGAATTTTTGCTCCCGCTTTATCTCCAATGCCCGAAAGGAGCCTGTTTTTTTTCCTGCGCCAGTTTCCCCCTTTGCATAGAAGGAAATTTTGCACTACAGAATAACCGTTCCAATTGTGCAAGCTTAGTAAAGAAGTTCTCTTAAGCGAGAGCCGGTTGCTTCAGTGCGCTCCGGTATGGTACTGTACCAAGCCTGACCATTAATGAAGGATACTCTACCGGTAGTGCTGAGGCAGCCATGACCTTGGCGGCATAAAATTTTCCACTATCACACCAGCTAAGGAGATGATGTGCCAACCCTCGTAGGACATCGAACCAGCCCAAGAAAAGAAATTCTACATTTCCGTGGTCATGATGTGAAATACCCGAACCACGCGAAGCAATTTTCACAAGCCCCGCCACTCCGACCACTTCTAGCGTATCCCAGTTCTGCCTAGGTAATATACCGGTATAGTATATCAGAAGTGATATGGGGAACTTGTGTAAAATCCCGGAGGGCAAAGAGCCTTGCATGCAAGAATCTATGTGTACTCGTAATGTCCTGATGTTTGTGAACACGACCGCTATTGCATACCACCAAAATCTTGAGGCTTGGACCGATATTTTGCGTTTATGCAATAGCAGTTGTGTTCACAAACGTCAGGACATTACGAGTATGATGTGTTCACCCACCAGGGGCAGTGGGCCGCGATTCGCGTTGTTTTTTTATACGAGAAGAAACAATGACTATGAGACTGTAGTTAAGCAGTTTATCTGCCAAAGTATGGTAGTATGCAATACCAGTAGAGGTAGTGTTCATAAACGCCGACTCACAATGAGTTTAGTACAATGATTTCGGTAGAATTCAAAGTGTGGGCCACGCATGCAGCGTTGGGAGCACGGCTCTAGCCAACGACTTCGTCCTAACTTACAGCCGAATCCAATACTCCTCCTGCTCCTCTAGTAACTCTTTTATCGCGGTAAATATTAATTATGACGGGTGGGAGGCGTATGCTCATTAGGAAGGCCAATAGTTTCCAAACATACATATATATATCTAAAGAGCACCGATTGTTTTCAGTGCATTAACCCCCTCACATCTTTCGCTTTTGTTTCTAGAATATTTTCTTGATCGAGGGTTAACCTTTGCTATTTCTCATTGTCTCAAAATGGACCATCTTACGGTTGGTCAAGTGTCTGGTATAATCAATCTTTGGATCATAACAGGTAAACGTTATTTGGGAGTCTTGGAATCAACAGTACTAAATAAATGATTCAGTGCAACTTACGCTTCCTCTCGCACTGGTTCTTATTCTTGTTGCAGTTTTGGAAAATGAGAATAATGCTGTGACATGGTATGCGGTGGTCTCAGTATTTTTGATATATTTGACATTCGAAATCCTATTCACCGTTTTATCTTAGGTCGGTCGTTGGAAGGACCCTCCAGGCCTCAATGTGGCCTTCAATTCTCGCCGCCGATACAGCTGCCAGCCACGGGGTGCGCAAGCGAGTCATCTTTATCACAAGGCTCTCCACAATAACCGTGATAATTCTTGCCATCGCCGGAGTTGTCACTCCTCTTGGGCTAAACGAGGAGGTACGACTTGGTCCCACTGAGCCGGTCCCCTTCGAGTACTTGCGGGATACATCGTATTTTGGACAAGGCACTCAGAGTCGTTCCGGATATGTATTCTCCTGCGTGTGTGGAGAGGTGATAATGGATTGCCCGGGGACATTCGGTGGATATACCATTTTCACTAATGGAACAAGAGAGTACGTTCGTAGACCTGAAAATGGATCTGTTGACACAAATATCCCCCGGAACATCAGCGAGATATTCAAGAGCGGCACCAGCGGGCATGGAAATCTAATAAGTGGGCCATTTGATGTTCAGCACAGATTTTTTAGAAACGTCAAGGATTCGGATGTTAGAAAAAAATACAATACGAGCATTTCATTCAACCGGGGGAAGGCCCACACCGAGGGGGTTGGTGGATTACTCAGGAGCGTAATCCTCGACGACAGCTTCCTACTCGTGGAAGGATTAATCGTAGATGCAAAGAATGGGGGAGTGGGCTTCCGGAACCATTCTGCACCTCCGAATCTCCAGTACGGCAGAACGTGGGAGGAGAGCCTTCTCTGGGTAGAGCCTGTGTCTCAATGTGTTAACAACAACCTCACCATCGAGTTCACCATTGCTGAGGACCAGGAGATAGATAACATGCGCTTGACTGATCGCGGAGGATGGGTTAATCTTGTTCACGATCAGCCAAATTTTAACCAGTCAAATTCCCAAGTGGACATACAGCTCTGGCAGCGCGCCTACAAAGGGGCCTGGTTGACCAACGAGATAGGGGCCTGGTTTCACAATGTCACAAGGAACACAACGAGCATGGGGGAGAGCTATTCTCTTATGGGAAATCGCTTCATACTAACGCGCGGTCCTCAGGTCACAAAACTACATATTGGAGGTATAAATGGGGACTGGATTGAAGGTAATCTTGAAGGGGTTAAAACATTCGGAAACTATAGCGACGCAGGTAATCCGCCCAGCCCCCCACCCATCGATGCCCTTCTGACCCGCACGGCAGGCATCCAATGCAAAGGCTCCAGGAGCGCCGATATGGCAAATATCACGAACGTCGCTGTGGACTGCAACACAATTTTTGGCACGGCAAAGCGCACTGACGGCGGTGACCCTAGCAGAGTGTACGACATCAGGTCCAACTGGACCATGCCAATCTACACCTGCGCAACTGCGATTAAAGCCTCGGTGAAGGTGGTAACATTTACCATGAATGGCACGCACAAACTCGAGAACCTGCGCGTGGGTAAAGTCGTTCCAAAGAACTACTCCGGGATATCGGGAATGCCGGTATGGGCCGTCGAAAATACGAAGATGCAGATCTATGATATAAAGCCCTTCTGGGGCATCGTGGATCCAAAATACAAAAACCATCCACACCTCTGGACTATTCAGCGCGAGCACTTGTGGTTGCCCTCCGGCAGGATTGGCTATTATCCCCTCGCCTCGTCTAGCTCCCTCGGCCTCTTGACCGTTCCCGGCGTGGCCCTCACAGAGATTCACAACCTGGATGACTACTCCGGCGAACGCAATTTCCCCCTCCTGACCAAGTGGCGGAAGCTCAGCGCCACCGAAAGCTCTGCTGCCTTGATACTCAACTTGATTTGGACTGACATGGTCGCGAATAACCTCGTCGGCACTAAGAGCGTCCCCTCCGCATATGGCGTCACCGAAGGGGACGAGAAGCCCGCGGCTGGTATGCTCTCTGTGGAAACATACAGTAAAAGAATCACTTACGACTATCTATTCGCAATACCAGCTTTCGCGATACTAGCGATGTGGGTCGCATCGCTATTCATTGCCATGTTGATGTTGATTGTATCAAGGGTTTCGCTAGCAGTTGTCCGGGAGTTGGTTAATCAAACTGGTACCGGTAGATCCGTCACAAATCTCTTATACCCGGAAACGTGTGCGAAAAGTGCTCCTACGATGGACAAGGATTGGGTTTCTGTTGCTGGGAAGAAGAAAATTGGCTTCGTTATTTTTTCCAGGGAGAATAGTGATGAGGGTGAACCTGTCGGTGAAGAAGCTGGCATTATGGCGGAAGAAGCGGGAGATACGGGAGGGATGCTGGAGGGGGAAATTGGGCTCCGCTTCGGCGAGGTGGAGCAGGATAGTGCGCGGACTCTGGTTGGGATAATTCTTCAAAGCGGGTATTCCGGAAAAGGGGAATGATGCTTCTTGACTGACCCAAGAGCTGGCCAACTGGCCAGGTCGCCGGGCTCCATTTCTCCCTACGCTCTATAGCGTTTGTTTGAGAACTCAAATTTTGTGGTCATAACTATGACAAAACCATCTTTATATACCATACCAATATGCCTTATTGGAAGCTGGTGCCCAAGTGAGTCTTAATGATCCCCAGCAGGATCCTGCACTCTCGAACACGCAAAAGTCTTCCTCAACCGACACAGCTCCTGCCGCTTATTACATCCGAATCCCATAGCTGTTAGTGGCTTTTGTTGTGGACAAGATATGTAGACATGTAGATATAGCCTAAGTTACCGACCTCGTCATATATTTGACACCCCCGATGTCAGTTCATTGCTATCTCAACTTAATCCCTCAAAAAATCTTGACCGGCATTGTATCTGCTTTGCGATTTATAGCGCCCTAAACCGTATGTGCCCTAGAGTAGATCAGCGGTCAGAAATTACCTAGAATGTGATTCCCCAAAAATACTCGAATATACCATACCGGTATTGGTGCAGGTCTCTCCATACAAATTTGCAAGTCTGGTTTGATCAAAGGGATTGTGACCCGGTTGGCAACCGCCACCACCTGGCTATCTCCGAATATTGTGATATCCACGGTCGTTACTTCTTCGTTAATTATGATGGAAACATTTTCGTATCATTCTCTGGCCCGTATCAGTTTGGACAATCCTATCCTGTGGGCTGGATAGTGAAAGCTGAAGAAGCCGTGAGTAATTGCATGTAATTGCAAGAGGGGATAACGGTATGAACGTCCTTGAACCCCCTAGGAAATTGCATGTAATTGCAAGAGGGGCTATCGATATGAACGTCCTTGCACCCCCTAGGAAATTGCACCCCTAGCAACATTCCCTACCAACACACCGCTGATCGCGGTTGAGAAAGTTGCCTTGAAAAAAAAAAGAATCTTGCGGGGGTGCAATTTCGTAGACGGTGCAAGGACGTAAGCCATTTCTCGATACTGTACGTAGACAGGGGTATCGGTGTGGGGTAGGCTTGGTGAGGTTGACGGCGAAAAAACACAAACGGCATCGGATTCTCATCGAATGTTATCAATATTACCTCAGCAGTTACTGATTCTATTGGGCTGTCTGCAGAGACAAGAAGGCATGAAGGAGTATTGACAATTCCCAGAACACAGGCGCTACTGAAATTGGATCGTGGGAAGAAGTGTAGTTTCCGAGAATGACCTGGTAGTCAGCTCGGGCTGTGGTATACAGGTGTGCGGGAGGACACTACAGGTTCAGGCGCAATTCTTGGGAACGGGCGATACGGCACTTCTCCAGATTCCCAGAATGTAATATCGGGAGTCTTGGATGCCTTGGTCTTTCATAGTTACCGATCTCTACTATGGGCGCTTGGTTATATCTAGGTGTCTTCCGGCAAGCCTGGAATTCAGCACCGTAAACTGCAAGGATTCTAGGTGAGAACTCTCGGGAATTGAGTATATGATAAGTACCCCCCCTGGTTTCCGATCAGGACCTCATCGCCTGATCTGTTGGTAACGTGATTTCTGTGCTGGGATGCTCGTCCCAATCCCCCTAGATGTTAAGATACCCCTTCCCCGAAGCGCCCTTTTTCACGCTCAGGTCTCCAGTCCATGCACCAGCATCCAAACCTTAACCTCTCAGCGCTTCATCACGACGAGCCATAATAGGAATACCAGTTACAAAACTATAGAAGATTATAGTTACGTTCCATAATGCCAACAGAGTAGGATATGTCACAACAGTGGCCAATGCAACCGGTTGAAATCGAGATCTTATCCAGAAGACCCTTCAGGGGTGTCCAACCCTAATCCTATAATTGCCCCAAACCGTGCTGATTCTAAATGTTTCCACACAGGTATCATACTTGTTGTGTTCTGCAAATGTCTCAGTCACCATTAATCAGCTTTATCCGGCGAAAAGGAGGAGAAATGAAAACAATTCCTACACAGCAACGCACAGCGTATCTCAAGGTAGACGGCAATGTCTTTATCCCCCAAAAGCTGGACAATGAGAATAAGCAAGGAAAAAAAACGAAAACGCCTGCCACCACTCACGGAGGCAGTACCGATTGCCAACCAGAAGCCCATACCATAAAATGTACTGCAATACAGCACCCCCCGTAACCCTATAATGCTAGGACTCTGATTCAAAACCTCATGAGAATGACCACAAGCTTGTGAACTTGCAAAAACCTGAGCTATCGTTGGGCTAACGGAGATGGTGGAGCGCAGTAGACTTCTCGGTAATCGGGGGTGTAGGTCACCGGTATAGCATACAGCTTTGGGGAGCAGGATGTAGGGCATGTTGGTATATTTTCTCCACCCTGCCGACAAACAGCGTGGTCTCTTAGATACGCTGCTAGGTCTTCTTAGAAAGGGACTCAATAACGCTTGTCGCCATCACTGCCTCTTGTGATGCTCCACTCGAATACATGTTATTCCTGTCCGTGCACAGCGAGTTTTCCAGGTACTGGAACCCTACAGTGGGCGCTGTGCAGCCATCAATCGATCCAACTTCTTACTTGTAGGAAGTGCCAGCTGTTGTAGAAGATGCATCAAACGAGTCCTACCGTCCACTGTAAGAATACATAGCGGGCTTGTCACTCAAGTGTAACCGCTAGAAATATGCGATCAACTTACCGCTACTTCAAGCAGGGTATGTCTTGTCTCGCATGTCCACCACCTTGGTGACACCCACAGCTGTCATTGCATGATCCCCGGCTTTCACTAGTTACCCGGGCACACCCACTGCTCACATTGTGTGAAGATAAGATCGCCCCCGACAACAGAGCAGCAGAGGATATTTGCTGTCCCGGACCCTTATCACTGGTATTGTGGCCTCACTACCGAGTTAAAACTTTTATTATTCCAAATGCCTGGGTTGAGATGAGTAACAGGAGTCAGTGCATCAATGAAACAAATTTTATCCAAGTGGGTGCAACGTGCTCTAACTATTCCCACCATTCCGGACATGCTAGGATACCCCTGCCAGCTAGGGGTGGTGAAAATAAGCCCAGGTACAACTAGCGCAAATGCTCCTTTACTCGAGTACCAAAATGCGGGGTACGACGTCGCAAAAAGCTTAAATAATTGGACGGTGTGCTATGTGTCGTGGGGCTTTCCTCTCTCAGTAAGGTCAAGAATTTTTTTCTTTTTTCTTTTATTTCTGATGCGCGATGTGGGCTATGTTTTTACTGCGCCATTTTTCCCTTTTCCACAAAAGGGAATTCTGGACTACATACGGTAGCACAACCGTCCAATCATCTAAGTTTGGTGGTTCTCTTAAGCGAGGGCCGTTTGTTTCATTGCGCTCAGGTGACTCTCTGGGCTCAGCTGGTCGGCGCTTGTGTTACCATCTTATCACGGAACAACCAGAACACCCCACAGCCCGTAAACAAGGCATCGGTAATGAGCCAGCCGTGGGAGCCAATCGAACCAGCCCAAAAAATGAAATTCTACATCTCTGTGGTCATTATGCGAGCAAACTTCACTTGTGGAGGCAATTTTCCCCAAGCCACGTCGCTACGACCCCTTCTAGCATATTCTTGTTCTGCCCAGATCATATGGTAAGTTATATCAGAAGCGATATGGGGACCCCTGCAACACCCGTGATCCCCGAGAGGGTTGCCCGCACGCATGCATGTACCCGAGTATGTGTATGTGTTCACCCACCAAGAAGAATCATCCGCTACAGTCTCCACCGGGGGCATGGCGAAACTGGGCGGATGGCGAACAGGGGGGTTGACGTGATACCAAAAACCTAACCCCCATGCTTACAGCAACGACACCACATTTCCTCTCAACGCTGGAACAATCTAACTGGCCAATGAGACTCACACCCCCCACCTTGGAATCACCAAGGAAATAGACAAATTGGTAAGTGGAATTTAAAGAAATTAAAGAGAGAAAAAATGCTAAGAAAAATACAGATCGGCTAGTTACTACGATGGCTGGTTACTGAAGATGTGCTTAGCTGCTGTGTGGAAGAGCCTGTCTGCTTCCTTCGTCTTCGTTGGACCTGTTGAGCGTCCTTCTCATCGCGTTTACGTTTCAACTCAGCAAGCACTTCTCCTCGTTCAAGGAGGCAAGCTCCCTCACTATTGAGTTGCCTTCGGTCTGCCTTTCCTTTGGCAGTAATTTGCCTCACTTCTTCACGCAGGTAAGCCTCTCCCGCCTCATGCATAACCACTTTGGCAGCATTTCTCTCTGCTGATGATTTCAACTTAGATAAAACCGATCGCAGCTTGTTTGACCGAGGACTATTAGAGGTAATTGCTGAGAGTCCTTCAACATAGAGAGTGTGAATCGAGCGTGGGGTGGTTGGAGTCTTTGGGCGAAAGGTAATAAGGTCTTGTGGTGTTTGAAGAGGAATTGGTCGTGAGGGGGAAGGTTCGCTAGGTGGAAGGCTTGGTTCAGGAAGACTTAGTGTATTGAGGATAATCTGAGGATTGTAAGGATAGATTCCTGTGGCTCGAAATCCACCTTGAATGTTTTCTTTTGTAAAAGCCTTTTCATGTGCTCGGGCAAGTAGGTTAGGAAATAGATCCTCATCTACCAGTACTCGGAGTTTGTTGACCTCATGGGCATAATAAGTACTTATTGGTGAAAACACTGCAACGTCTAAAGGTTGAAGAATATGAGAGGTATGTGCTGGTAAACAGAGAGGGAAGAATTCGATGATCGAGACAGTATTCCAAAAGTGCAAGATCTATATGTGAACCAAATCCATCAAAAATAATGAGACGCCATTCTGCATATGCTCTATATTTGTACATTAGTTTTCAATATTTTAAAAAACAATTAATATGAATCTACTGATTTAATAAATGTTTTTTTTACATACCTATTTCTGGTTTCAGGTTCAAATATTTTTTGAAAGTACTCGAGGCATATAACACTATTGTTAAAGCCTTTTTTGTTGCATTTCCATACCAGAACTCCATTTCTTTCCTTGTTTTATGCCAACCAGCCAGCTAGTTTTCCCCCACGGAAGATAATTAATGGGGTGAGGAAGAAACCATCCGTTCCTACTGCTTCAACTACAGTACAGGATTCTCTAACCCTAACCCTCTGTTCTTTGTAGACTGAAGTTGCTCGTACATTTCGTGTGATTCGTTTCACAGCTCGTCCAACACCTAACTGATAACCTTTTTCATCGAGGTTGTAAATATTTCTTGGTGCTATTGAATATTTTTTTTTATTGCTTCTCCTAGCTAATTATAAATTAAGTAAGTACTTATATTCATGATTATAATATATACTCCGAAAAAAATACTTAGATTTAATTCTTTTTCTTGTTTTTTAATAGATATCAAATTCTACATACCTTCCAAAAAAAAAAATCATTCATGATATCCCAACTCTTAGCATTAGCTCTTGATGTGGCGATAGTCTTCACATATATGTATTTTACCTCCGGATGTCGTTCTAGGAAGCGCTGAATCCAATCACGGCCCAGTTCACGGTTGGGTACTCGGCGGTGTAGCAGACTATGGGCTAGGCGGTAAAATGTATCTCGGTCGGCAGGAATGTTGCAATCATCTAGGAAAACCAATCGTTCAACTAAGACTTTCTCCTCCGCTGGAGTTGAAACTTGTGCCTTTTGGGCGGCTTGCTCAGAGGTTTGCTGAGAGGGATGCTTGATATGCCGTCGAAGGGTAGATTCAGGTACTCCATATGCCTTTGAAATTTGTAGAACTACTGGCCTATTCCTAAAGGTTGGATTGACTTCACAGTCGTGAAGTTCGGAATGGTAATGACTTATAGCCAATTCTAATATCTCAGTTGGAGAATAGGAGCGGCGATGATCGATATTCGGAAGCATGCTTTGCTGTAATAGAAGTGATAGAGGAAGAGACGCTGATACTTTTGATAATATTCTATTTCAATTACTTTCTCCTTTCTCTTCTCTTAAATCTTTTTCACCTATGACTCACATTCATTGAGAATTCTACTATCTTCGTATTCGTTCTTACGATGTTTTACTTGTATCATGCCTACAGCCATTTTCATAGGACATATTTAACCTATAACTCTAAAGGTTTGTCCTTTAATATAATACTGTTGCTATGTACACACTTTGCCAGGATCTATTGTGCACGGATCCTCTTGATATTCAGATTTGGTTTAGTTGATTGCAACCCCCTGTTCGCCACCCGCCCAGTTTCGCCATGCCCCCGGTGGAGACTGTATTCACCTTATTTCTTCACCACGAAGAACTAAGACTATGAGTAGATAGCTATTTAGCTAAACACCGTGCTGAAATGTGATAGTATGCAATTTCGGTAGCGGTGATATTCGTAAACTTTAATTCGCCAAGAATTCAGTACAAGGGTGTTTGTTAGTAGTATTCAAACTGGGCTCATCTTAAGGATTCATCGTTTGCAGGGCAGCTTTAGCTAATGACTTCGACCTATAGTCGAATTTGATTCTCTTCGATAACAATTGTGTCGCTAGGAGTACTAAATATGGCCGGTGGGCGAGTTACGTTCGTTACGAAGGCCTGAACCTTCCGAACATTTATCACGATGGCACAGCTTATTTTCTCTTCCTTAAAACTCTTCATATTCTCTCTCTTTATTGCACATCTTCTCGCTGTAAGGTTGGCCATCGCTGTTTGTTATTGTCAAAATAGGTGACCTTATGGTCGGTCAAGTGTCAGGTATAATAAATCTTTGGGTCATCATAGGTAGGCGACATCCAGGAGGCCCGGAATCTATGAGATTTACCAAACGATTTAGTACCATTTACTCTTTCCCTGGCATTCGTTCTTATACCCGTTGCATTTCTTGAAAATAAAAATAGTGCCATAACATGGTATATGATGCTTTTAATACTTTCGTTCCGCCTGGCACTTGAGGTTCTACTCACCATCCAATCCTAAGTCTGTTGCCGGAGAGACCCTTCATGCCTTACTGTATCCTCCAATTCTCTACCCCGATTCAGCGGCCTGCCGCGGCGTGCACAAACGCATTATCTTTATCGCAAGCCTCTCCACAATGGGCTTAATAATTCTTGCCGTCGCCAGAGTTGTCTCGCCGCTTGGTTTGAGCAAAGAGGTAGCTCCTAGTTTTACTGAGCCGGCTGTCTTAAAATACCTCAAGGACACCTCGACCTTTGGCCAAGTCACTCACAGTCGTTCCGGATATGTATCTTCCCACTCTACGTGGATGCTAGCAGTGGAAGAATTGCCCCGGGGCAACCCCGGGGGTTAAATACTTTGCTCATCGGGCAAGACTGTACCTGCCTAGCAAGGCGTATATTGACACAAGCATCCCGCAGAAAATCACAGAGATACTCAAGAGTGGTACTAGCGGACATGGCAACCTAATAAGCGGCCCATTTGATGCCCAATATAGAGTTTTCAGCAACTCTAAAGACTCGTATGCTAGAAACACAAGCAAGAGAATTGCGAGGAACTAGGGTGATGTCTACACCACGGGAGTCGACGCGACACTCCGGAGTGTGATTCTCAATGACAGCTTTGTGCTCGTGGAAGGAGTGACCGTGGATGCAGCAGGCGGAGGAGTAGGCTTCCGGAACCATTCCGCCCCTACGAATCTGAGATACGGCGGAAGGTGGGAGTAGAGTCTTTGGCTGGAGCCCGTAGCCCAATGTGTTGATAGCAACCTCACTGTCGACTTTACCATTTTCTCTGACCAGGAGATAGGTAACCTACACTTAATCGATTACGGAGGATGGGTCCACCTCCCTCCCGATATGCCGAATTTTAATCGTGTGAATGCCCCACTGGACCCACAGCTTTGGCAGCGCATAGACAGAAGAGCTTGGAAGATGAATAGGACAGCGGCCTGGTTCCTCTATGTCACATAGGACGTGATGAGCTGGGGGGAGAGCTATTCCCCAATGCAAGCAAACTCTAGTTTTGTGAGTAGTTACGAGACGATAGCCATCAGTATTGGAGATATGAATTGGGACAGGATGAGAGCTGATCCCCCAGTGTTTGGTATTGGCAGTGTTCCCAACGGGCCGGGTAGGCCAGGCCAAATGGAAGCCGGGCCTGTCCTACGGAAATTCTTTAGGATCTAGCCTGGGCGGAACCTATAGGCATCGAGGGACCGGAGACGGGCATGGCCCGGCCTGCCTATAGGATATATAAGCTTTGGACTACCTATACTTTGGAGCTCGCTTAGCCAGATATTCTTTCCTTTTTGTCTTTGACTTCCGTTTGACGTGACTTTTGTTCTGCCAAGATTTCGTCTCTCCGGTGAATTCTCTCGGTGCGTTATTATTCGGTCCAGTAGTAGCTCCTATTTCAAAGAACTTATTTCAAGTGGAAAAGACAGGTCGAGAAACATGGCAAACCACCGGTAGTCATATACATTCTCATGGGTGCACCAAATCTGAACCTCTCACAAGATCACTGGAGAAAGAAAGAAACACAAAGAAAAACGATCGAACGATCGAATGAATGAATGAAAAAAAGAGAAACCAAATTCTCAGTGTTCGGAAATTTCTCCCAAATCCGACACCATGGTTTCTATCACACAACAGTTTTCAAAGCTAAGGTTCCGGCCTATAGGTGCCTACCAGGCCTGAAAGGCTTTCGTAGGCTTACGGAATTCGGCCTATATCGGCCTAGGCTATTTTTGGAGTGGCCTGCCTTGGCCCGAGCTACGGCCCGTTGGGAACACTGGTTATCACAGGAGCGTGTGGAGGAAAGGAAGGGATGCGCAGAGATATGGAGATAGGTGTGGTGGTCGATGGAAGGATTAGGTTTCATTGCTTATTCTTTACTTATACTGTTGTTTTTGCTGTTATTTTAGAGTAAGAACGAACGAAGTTGTTTTACCTAGCCTCTCATTCTTGTTCCTACAGTGCTATCGTTCTCCACATATTCATTGAGTCTTCTATCTACTGCTGTGCGACCAGTCATTGACCATTCTCTACATAATACCGTAAACGGGGTACCGGTATCTCCTTAGCTGTTACGACGGCGCGTCAAGATCAGTGCAATACACCCAGGTTGATAAGCAAGATTTGTGGATTGCCATAAATCGGCAGTTGCGCAAACTTGAGGCAATATCTGATGTTAGCTACTCAAGGATATAGTCGGACGAACGCACCCCATTACTGAAGACTACTCGAGCACTGTACCGGGAGTTATGGGTAAGTCTGGCGAAGTCATCTTGATTGGCTCGTTGGCCAATCAGTCAATCATGGGGTGAGTATGGTGTACTTCATTGTGCCCAGAGTTCGCCAGACCTTTTTCCACCTCGAAAGTCGAGCCAAGATTCGGGGTCCCGATGGTCACACACACTTGATTTTTTCGTGTGCGAAACAAAGTTCGCCGTACTTACGCTCACACCCTAGTACTGAGGCATCCATCGCCTTGGTGGCATAAGATTTTCCGCTATCGCACCAGCCAAGGGGATAATATGGCAACTCGGGGAGGGAATCGAACTAGCCCAAGAAAACAAATTCTGCGTTTCTGTGGTCATTATGTGAAATAACCCGACCTCTAATTTTTCCCAAGCCACGTCGCTCCAACCCCTTCCAGAGTATTCAGGTCTTGCCTAGCCTAGATAATATATTATATCAGAAGCGATGTGGGGAACTTGTGTAACACCCCTGACCCCAGAGAGCCTTGCATGCAAGCACCTAAGTGTATGATGCGTTCACCCACCGGGAAGAGTGCCCCGCGATTCGCCTTGTTTTCTCACAATGAAGAAACAATGATTATGAGCCAATAGTTAAGCAGCTTAACAACCTGCCAAAATGTGGCGGTATGCAATACCAGTAGATGTAGCGTTCATAAACGCCAACTCACAATGGGTATAGTACAGTACAAGGGTTTCGGTAAGATTCAAAGTGCGTGCCTCGTATGCAGCCTTGGGAGCACAGCTCCAGCCAGTGACTACGTCCTAACTTACAGACGAATCCAATACTCCTCCGGCTCGTCTAGTAACGCTTTTATGGCGGTAAATCTGAAGTATGGCCGGTGGGAGGGCTATGCTCGTTTGGACGGCCAAAACTTTTCAACAACTCATATATATATCTGAAGAGCAGTGATTGTTTTCCATGCACTAACCCGCTTCACATCCTGCTTCTTTGTGTCCGGACTACTTTCTTGTTCGAGGGTTAGCCTTTTCTATTTTCAAGTTGTCTCAAAATGAGCCACCTCACCGTTGGTCAAGTGTCTGGTATAATAAATCTTTGGATCATAATAGGTAAACCATATTCAGGAGTGCTGGGATAAACGATACTAAATAATTGATTTAGTGCAACTTACGCTTCGCCTCGCGCTCGTTCTGATTCTTGTTGCAGTTTTGGAAAATGAAAATAATGCTGTAACATGGTATGCGGTCATCTCAGTATTTTTGATATATTTGACATTTGAAATCCGATTCACCATTATATCCTAGGTCGGTCGTTGGAAGGATGCTCCAGGCCTCAATGTGGCCTTCCATCCTCTCCGCCGATACAGCTGCTACAGATGGGGTCCGCAAACGAGTTATCTTTATCACAAGGCTCTCCACAATAACCGTGATAATTCTTGCGATCGCCGGAGTTGTTACTCCTCTTGGACTAAACGAGGAGGTAACACTTAGTCCCACTGAGTCGGTTCCCTTCGAGTACTTGCGGGATACATCGGTTTTTGGACAAGGGACTCAGAGTCGTTCCGGATATGTATTTTCCCGCATGTGCGGGTGGCATCCGATAGATTGCCCCGGGATATCATCTGGATATAGCTACTTCACCAATGAAACAGGAGAGTACACCCGTACCCCTGTCAATGGATCAATTGACACAAATATCCCCCAGAACATCAGCGAGATATTCAAGAGCGGCACCAACGGGCATGGGAATCTAATAAGCGGGCCATTTGATGTTCAGCACAGACTTTTTAGAAGCGTCAAGGATTCAGATGTTAGAAAAAAATGGAATGATAGCATACCAATCAACCGGGGTAAGGTTCACACCCAGGGAGTTAGCGCGTTACTCCAGAGTATAATCCTCGAAGACAGCTTCCTGCTGGTGGAAGGATTAATCGTGGATGCAAAGAATGGAGGAGTAGGGTTCCGGAACCATTCCGCACCTCCGAATCTACGATACGGTGGAACGTGGGAGGAGAGCCTTCTCTGGGTAGAGCCTGTTTCTCAATGTGTTAACAACAACCTCACCATCGAGTTTACCATTGTCGAGAAGGAGATAGATAACGTGCTCTTGACTGATCGCGGAGGATGGGTCAATCTTGTTCACGATCGGCCAAAATTCAACCGTGAAAACTCCCAAGTGGACATAGAGCTCCGGCAGCGCGCCTACAAAGGGGCCTGGTCGACGAACCAGATAGGGGCCTGGTTTCACAATGTCACAAGGAACACAACGAGTATGGGGAAGAGCTATTCTCTTATGGGAAGAGGCCACAGACTCCCGAGAGGTGCTTCTCAGGCCACAGCAATTCGTATCGGATCTATGCATGCGGACTGGATTGAAGGTAATCTTCAAGGGGTTGACACAAAGGAAGATTATAGAACCGCACGTAATCCCCCCAGCCCCCCACCTATTGATGCCCTTCTCACCCGCACGGCAGGGATGATATGCAAAGGCTCCGGGGCTGACGATATGGCAAATATCACGAACGTCGCTGTGAGGTGCAGCACAATTTTCGGCACCGCAAAGCGCGCTGACGGTGGTGACCCTGGTAGAATGCACGACATCGGGTCCAACTGGACCATTCCAATCTACACCTGCGCAACTGCGATCAAAGCCTCGGTGAAGGTCGTAACATTTACCATGAATGGCACGCACAAGCTCGAGAATCTACGCGTAGATAGAGTCATTCCAAAGAACTACTCCGAGATATCGGTAATGCCTGTATGGGCCATCGAAAATACGGGGATGATGATCAGGGATATAGAGCCTTTCTGGGGCATCGTGGATCCAAAATACAAAAACGACCCACACCTCTGGACTATTCAGCGCGAGCACTTGTGGTTGCCCTCCGGCGGTGTTGGATTAGTCAGCTCGTTAAGCTCGCTCGGCCTCTTGACCGTTCCTGGCGCAGCCCTAGATGGGATTCACACGATGGACGACTACTCGGGCGAACGCAATTTCCCCCTCTTGACTAAGTGGCGGAAGCTCAGCGCAACCCAATATTCTGCTGCCTTGATACTAAACTTGATTTGGACTGATATGGTGGTGAATAATCTCGTCGGCACTAAGAGTGTGACCTCCACGTACGGAGTCGCCGCAGGAAACCAGAAGGCCTCCACTGGTATGTTCTCGGTTGAAACATACAGTAAAAATATCACTTACGACTTGCGATTCGCCATACCAGCTTTCGTGATACTAGCGATGTGGGTTGCATCACTATTCATTGCCTTGCTGATGTTGATTGCATCACGGGTTTCGCTAGCGGTTGTCCGGGAGTTGATTAATCAAACCGGTACCGGTAGATACGTCGCAAATTTCTTATACCCGGAAACCTGTGTGGAAAGTACTTCTACGAAGGACTGGGTTTCTGTTGCTGGGAGAAAGAACATTGCCTTTGTTAGTTTTTCTAGAGAGAATAGTGATGGGGGTGAAACTGTCAGTGAAGGAGCTGGCATTGTGCCGGAAGAAGCGGGAGATACGGGGGGACACTGAAGGGGGAAACTGGACTCTGTTTTTCTTAGCTGGAGCAGGATAGTGCGCGGACTGTTGTTGGGATAGTGCTGCAAAGCGTGTATTCCTGAAAAGAGGAATGTTGCTTCTTGACTGACCCCAGAGCTGACCAACTGGCCAGGTCCCTGGGATCGATTTCTCCCAACTCCTTATACCATTTGTTTAGCAACCTAAGTTTTATAGTCATAACTATGATCAAACCATCTTTATATACCATACCATTTTGCCTTATAGGAAGCTAGTGCTCACGTGAGTTTCAATGATCAGCAGGAGCCGGTACTGGCCCACTGACAGGGATCTTCCGCAACCGACACTGTTCGTGCAGCTCATTATATCCGAATTCCGTAGCTGTTAGTGGCTTTGATCGTGAATGAGATATGTAGATATGTAGATATGGCCTAAGTTACCGACCGCGTTTATTACATCTGGCGCCCCCGAGGTTCCTTGCTGACTCCACTTAATACCTCAAAAAATCCTGAACGATGAGGTATCTGCTTCGTGATTTATAGCATCCTTAACCATATGTGCACTAGAGTATATCAGCGGTCAGAACTTACCTAGCAAGTGATTCCCCGAAATATTTGAATATACCATACGGCTATTGGCACGGTGCTCTCCATACAAACAAAGGCATCGCAACCCAGGTAGCAACCGCCACAACCTGTCTATCTCCGGGTATTGTGGTATCCGCGGCTGGTATTTCATCTTTAAATAGAAAAACCTTTGTATCATTCTCTGGCCCGTATACGGCGGGTCATGTAGACATCGGGTGCAGAAAAGCTCAACCGGGGCGTGGGAGCTAAAAGGTTGGGTAACCATGGTTTAGGCTACTGCCAGCTCCGAATTGCTCCGGGTCCTAACCAGGAAAAAACGTCTACAAACAGCCTCAACAATAGCGATAATGGGGGGACTAGTTGAAGGTGAAAGCAAAAAAATTGCATTACGCAATCCTTGTCTAGCTATAGTCATTCTATCTTTTGTAATTCTTACCCTGTCTTATGTTCTATTTTCTGATCTTCCAAGTTACTTTGCTAAGAGGTAGTTGACCTGGAAGGGGTAACATGCTCTATCATATCTGAAGATGTTAGGGTTAAGCCCTAAAGTACCAAGACAAAGTAAGGAAAACCAGAAAATATCATTCACAGGTATAATGATATCATCATTATTGCGGAAGGCCTGGTCGTCTGGGGGTTCCTAAATGTATGATACTCTGAACATTAGATCAACCTTAGGGTCTAAGCAAAGCTTAATGATAATAACTCTGTTAAATATTTAAACACAATACACTCATGATCTGAAGAGAAAGACCAGTTGAAAATGTCTTAAAATTAATGTTCATACTTGAAGATAACTTATAATTATTGGAAGTAGCAATTTTGCAATGAATAATTTATCAATTAATAGATGTAGAGAATAGTATAGTATAGTAAGAGAAGACTAATATGAGAATATTTTTTAAAATTGGGATTTTATTGTATTTTATTTTATTTTTATATTTCTTATTTTTAAATATTTTGTTTTTTCTGAGAATTTGTTCAAATATCTATTTTCTATTTTATTTGTAACTGATACTGGTTATTTGGTTACTGATATAAGGATTTAAGGCATACAAATTGAGAAGGATTATGAGGCCAGGCTTGTTAGGCATGTGAGGTTTTTATATTATGTTTTAAGTTTGATTTAAGGCATTGATTGATGCCTGAGTTATTTGGTTTGGTTTAGGCTATAGGATAGTCAGGAAAAGATGTATTTAAGGACTGCTATCTTTCCAGAACTTAGGAGAAGCAGACTTCAACAGACACAGTTCTGAATACACATAGTTGAGCAGTTACTTTTTTTCAGTTTGCATTTGAAATAGCTATCAAGTCCAGCACTTGAGGAGCTAGCGATATATTACTAGACAGCTGTTCAGCAACTCTATGGAGATCTCCGTTAGCTATATCTATATCCTACATCTTTGGGATGTGAATATAGCTACCAGTAATCCTATCAAAAGACACTCTCACCTGGCAACCTCAGTACATTCAGGTAAACGCGTTACATCATTTACCTGATAAGTTATTGCACAATTATATTTACCAATAGTGGTTCCTTGGGAATAAATAGAATAAAACAGTTTTATATGTCACCATATCAGCAAAAAGAAATATCTCCCTGGATGAAGAATGTCTGCAGCTGGGCGCAACACATCAATTTTCTTTGTTCTGTGCATCCTTACTCTCCTGACATTAACATGTTTGATTCACCTCATCCAACATATTCCCACCTCGTTACTGATAATGGTTCTTGATAGATGTTACTTGATCGGAGTAGATTGTGGAAGTTATAAAAGTAAGGTGGAGTGTTCAAAAGTTTAGTAGGTCTGTGTGGAGGTTCAGAGATTGAGTGAGTAGATTCTCTCCACATATGTTTCATTTGTTATCGCGGGAGTGTATTGAGAAAAGAGCAAACTTGTGTGGAGAGATAGAGATGGGTGTGTAGAAAGATTGAATAATGAGGATGCATTATTTATATTTTATTTATAGGACTGTCCATGCTATTAGTTTAGACAGACAAAGGAACGAAGCAATTTTTCTAAGATACCTCTTACACTTGTCTACGCACTGATAAGGTTCACTACTTATTCTATTATTCTATTACGCCCCACTGTGCATTTAGTCCTACACCAAGATTAAGAGGTTATGAGCCTTTGTGGTACAGGGTAGTACACTAAAAAACCTATCCATACATCTTTCACTAAACACACGCCATGAGCGAATACGGTTCTGGGTCGTCAGGGGTGAACCTCAAGTTGGTGGTTCAGTTGTTGAACCACACCAACTATCAGAGATGGGCCAGGGACATGATGATCTTAATTGCGGGAAAAGGATTGACATTTATCGTTGATGGAATGGAACGGTATCGAGCAGGGATGCCATCGGAAATATATACTGGAATGGCAGCACTGAGCAAGAAACAACTGGGGTGTAGGTCTCGGGTTGTAGTCAGATGGGTATTGCTTGCTAGTTACATGAAATCTCATTGTCGACAAAAGTATGGGGATGCAGAGTCATCCAAGGCGATGTGAAAAGGTGTCTGAAAAGACGAGAAACAAACTGGAGTGAAACCCTTCCATCAGATTAATGACGATATCCAATACTTAAAGGTTTCCAAGTTTCCCTGCATTGTGAGTTTTAATGAGAAGTTCAAGTCCCTCTTAGGCTATCTTGGACTATGTGTCGCAGACGGCCAGGGGATGAGTGACATGGATGCTGCATACAGTATTCTGCGGGCATTGCCAATTGGTGATGAGGCATGGAGAACATTTTGTCATATCAATTGCAAGGCTAGCAAGCTACAAACATCAATTGATGATATGGTAAAGGAGGAAAGCCGTCACAGGTCCAAGAGGAGAAATAATGGAATGTGTTCCAGTGATAAAGTAATGTAGACTTGGTTCGGAAGTATCTATTCCCTGAGGAGCCATAAGTGTGGAAAAGGAAATGAGAGATTCGCATATGACACAAGAGACAAGACACTGCGAGATATATCAATCGTTTGCTACAATTGCGGCAAGAAAGGGCATAGGAAGAGAGACTGCTGGGCAAGAGCAGGAACAGCTAGGATTGAACAGCGCGATGATGAACAGAAAGGTAGAAAGAAGCAGTTGAACATGAAGGAGATTGAACATGGATAGCAGAGCCATGAAGGGTAGTCTGCATCGGCAATTTGGAGTTTATACTTGTCTGTGGGCATGGGTCCCATCTCCAGCCAGAGCAAGGAGAAGATAGACCAGAATTGGTAGATTGATAGCAGATGCTCAAACCATGTCTCCAGAACCATGTTTGTTTTTACTGAATATTGGTCATATGCTCCGCAGATGAAGACAGTCAATGTTGCTAATCAACGAAACCGAGAATGTGAAGATATTGGTACTGTCGAAATAGTTGTTTATTTGACACATGGGAGAAGCAACGGAGTGATGATTGAGGATATATGTTGCGATCCCTAACCGGTATCAGTTCTCAGCGACGGGTGGACGATACTTCTCTCTTTCTCTCTCGACGATAGTTCTTAGGCCGTTGCCTACGATAAGGTGGGAGAGACTCTCGTGTCTCTAGTCCTTATCGCCTATCGTACTCTTTCTTCAACTCGACTCTGTACCAGAGTCCTTCTTCTCGTAGGTAGGTATTCGTAAAGAGCGTAAAGGTTTTATATTCGTAAAAGCATAAAGTAATAAGTAAGGAAATAACTTAGAACGAAGCGTGAAGAG